>CM067224.1:8739768-9339768 GCA_034190945.1 Octodonta nipae | reverse complement strand
TAAGGCTTCGTTTTATGTCACATGTTAATAGCGACTTTCTAGCTTATTTTAACGAGTTCTATACAGACCATCATATTTTAAAAACACCATGTATATATATAGGAATTGTTGTGACTAATTTTATTTGTCGATTTCGTCAGGAGCTTAATAGTGATAAGCCATTCAAATTGCGGAAACGGATCTCTAGACTATCTCCAGACTATCTTTCAAAATATATGCTGCAATATTCTGTAATTCAAAACATATTTCCCCTCCTTAAGAAGATATCATTTCAACAAGTCTGATTTGATTGAAGTATGAAAATTGAAAATTCATTTAGCGAGTTCTTGAGGTTGCAATTAAGAGCTAATCTTTGGTCACAATTTTTGTTTCTATATGCAAAATGATACTCCTTCAATGGGGCGAATAATATGCTCTTCAATGGAAATCCCTAATATATACATAATTAAATGAAACTATACCTGAAATAAGATAGCAAAAGCAATTACTGTAAACGCCACTTAATTGTAATCTTTTAAATCATTCAAAAGCACCATCCCCATGGCACATTTTTTACCCCTTAATATTATTACTTTATAAAGTTGCGTTTCCGCACCACAGATGCACACACTCGACATAAAAAGCCACACGGCAATGTCAAAACATATCTAGTTGGCTTTGTGCCAGTATTAAACCCGTATCCCCCATTTTTTCGTTATGGGGTCTTTCCGACACTAGATCGAATTTCCGGTTCGCGAGATCGTAATATCTACGGCACGGCACGTTAAAAATGTGAACTAATAACTTTTCGAGTAGTTCGAATAAGCTTCGTCGTCTATAGAGAATTGTGTTGTCTTGTTTTAGAAGCTTTGGAATTGCCGTTGCTGCTTTTATTTATTAAGTGGTTGCCGCATATGCAGCTTTTCGGTGCGTAATTTTGTTGGGATTGTGTTAACTAGCAGAATGTAGCTTGCTTTATGGAATGAAAATATTTTTTAAATCCGATTAAAATGAAAATATGTACTAGTAAGTACGGCTCGGAAAACATTGGCATTTCAAGCAGTCAGAACGTGTACCAAAGGCAGGTCATCGATGTATATTCTGACTTACAAAAAGTGGAAGATTACACAGTCACACAAAAGAAAGGTCTTGACCAAGAGACCCCGCTATGTCTTTTTGGGGTCGCTGAATCCGAATTCGGGGTCATTTTTTGTTCTCAGCACGTCTGGGTTTAGCCACAAATTCAACAACCCTCTGAAGTTTGCTATATATCATTCAAACCACAAACGCTATTGGTCTAAATCCTCAAAATGAATACCAGTACTCAAAAAGTCCCAATAGGCTCCTATAGCAAAGCTTCGCTATTAATGAATAATTAGTGCAGAAATCCATGAAAGAAGGAGTATCCAACTAAATAAGACTAATGTGAACAAAAAACTGGAATACGCTGTTGGCTTAGTAGTATGAGCTACGGCTCGCCGATTCGGCGAATCTATTTCGAGCCCCAATGGGTGCACTGATTTTTCATTTTTCTAAAGGTACAAAGCATCCTTCAGTCATTTCTACATGAAGAATTTCTTCTAAATTTATAACCGGAAATCCCGAAATTCATAGTAGACGCATGCGCATAACCTCGATCTATCTTGGCTTAAAAACATCCGCTCATCATTCTTTTATAAGAGAAAACACATATGCCTCATTTTCACATAGTGGGTCGTTAGTTTCAATTAAGACTGCATTGTGCGAGTCACAACAAACAGATCACATGCGAATACTATTTAGGAATCTTTTGGAAACAAAATTTTGCTCCCACCCCTTCATATCAAGCTTGGCCTAATTTTGCAATTTGCAAAAGCTCTCAAAAAATCCAGAAATTGCTTCTCTTATCTTAAAATAGGAGGCTTTTGATGGCCCTCAGACCAGAACGATGTATTGAAATACTGCTTTTACTAGTTCTATGAAAATGAACGAGAAAAATGCTTAGCTGAGTTTTAAGGCAGTTTTTTGGGTAACAAAAAGAGCCCTCAGTATGGCTAAATCGAGACGTGTTGGGATGAATCAGAATTCGGATTCAGGGACCCCAAAAACATAGAGTACACATAGTGGGCCCTCAGGTCAACACCTTTCTTTGTATTGCTTTGTTATTAACCCGACTGATTCTTTTTCATCTATGTATACTAGTTATTAGAAGGAAAATAAATTAGAGTAATTAGAATCTACTCATCTACTTAGCACAAACACACATGGACTCAGCCTAAAAGAAATCTAAAATATGTTATGGAGAAATTAATAATCAGGTGTGGGGTGTGGCAGTGACCACTTCCTAGCGAACTGAACAACCACCACGCTATTCATCAGAAAAAATTTAAGATAAATCTATCGCATTCTTATAGAAACTGAGATTAGCCCAAGAACCAAGAGGATGAAATGGAAAACTATGTAGACTAGCCGACAAGGGTGTATCATAAATGATTAACGATGGAAAACAGTGAGCATAGGAAGCACTAATGTAAACAAAGAAATAAAATAAAAACTAAACTAATTAAATGCAAGAATTCTAATAGGAGAAAAAAGGTTAAGAACTGGATGGATTGATAGGTGGTTCTAAATCCTGAGAATCCTGGAAATGTATCAAGAATGTAAGGAAAAATATACAAGAGGAAATTAGAATGGGATATTCGAGCATTATTATAAAGTACTTACAGAAGAAAGATAAATATATAAAGAACAAAACCTGATAAATGACTAGAGGCAAGATACAGAAAAAAATCAAGAAATAACTATCCAAGAACTTAAAAATACCTATAGAACAAGCCATCGACAGTATGACATTAAATTATCAAAGATATGTGTTACAAATATCTTCAAGGAAATAGGATAGATCCTAAAATTTTTCCTAGTTGTTCCCTTCTGACGTTAATGGAATTACTTAAACAATATAATTCTATGAACGCATTTTTGGTGAATGCACTATTTTTCAACAAAGTGGACGCTAGGGGAATCAACTATGAATACTTTACCCTGGGACAATAAACCATTTGAATGAGTTTTAACCAAAAAACCAATCCTATCTGAAAAACTGCTTAAATCGACAATTATCAAAAAGTTAAATATAAGAATTGAATCGTTGATGTGATTTCTTGATGAAAATTCATCCTACACTTAATAACAAACTAAATTTTAAAATAAACTCGAAAATTTCTGCAGTATTTACTTTGCAATTTAATAACTCAAATTTGGGCTCCTAATAGCACTTAAAAGAGCACATTATACACATTTAGCAAATAGGCTAAGCGTAATAGAGAAATTTCATGGCCACCCAATATTAAGTGGACATTCTGGTTAAAATCAAAATTGAAATGGGCTTATTATTGGAAAAAATGTCACGAGACGAAACTAAGTTTCAACAGCATTATAAGGCAATCCTAGGCCAGTGGTAGCTACAACTTTCGTTAATCTGCCCTCAAATATGATTATATCAAACTTTCGTTATAATGCCCACGGAAATGGATATCAGGCACACCAAAACAGGGCTCAAACATACTTTGAATGGGTTACTAACAGTCCCTGCCATTGTGACATTAAAAATAACATCATTGCAACTCAGCTGACATGTCCAGCTCAGAATGCAGCCACGAGCAGCGAATAAATTTGATATTTACTTAATTGGAAGTCTACATGACTGGCTATTGTGGTAAAAACAACCGAGCCACAAAAAGGACAAGTAACTATACAGGAACCATAAAAAAATAGTCGCTAAAAGCATATTTCTATGAGTTAACCAATAAAGGTTTCGCCTGATGATGAATAGCGATAACGGATCAAGAAATAGGCGGCCTCACATATTTCGTGTTTTGACACTCATTTCAATAATGATGTAGTCGTTGAAAATTATGAATGTTTTCTCTACAAAGTTTCCAATGTTCTTATAATCGTTCTATATAATTTTGGCGGTTGCTGGGGATATGCAGTCTATCTTCTCCATCTTCTTACATGAAGAGGTCCTTTATCTGAAAATAACAGTCCAAATTGTAATAAAATCATAGTTGTGATTGGCAATTATGACCTCTCCTCTCTGGTGAATTTCTATGTCGAGAGATTTATACAGTAGCATTTTTGTCAACAAGTTTTCTACATGGAAACTCACTGGGCAATATTTTGGTCAAAGTCGAGTCTTTGGGGTGAGAAGATGTTTTCTCCTCCAAAGGTTAAATGATTGGTAGAGGGAATTTGGATAATTCTGCTGCCCGGGAGTTATGTAAACTGGTAATGGGCCTGAGAGGGATTCCAAACTTATGTATTCTGGGTAGTCTATAATTGTATAGTAGTTTGCTGGTAAGTGTAAGTATGTTCCATCTTTTTCATAAAGAAAGTGGCATTATATTTGTCAGCTGACAGATTAATGATTGACTTCTCATAATTGAGTAATTTGGGTTACGTTTTCTTGATTGCGGTTTCAAATTTTCATCAAAATTTCATATTTCAAAACAATTTCATATTAAATTACTTTTATTTAACTAATTTTCTATATTGACAACATCATTCAAATATACTGGGTGTTCCTAAATTGGAGGTACAAACGAAAAGGGGAGATTCCTTGAATAGTTTTGGGAAGAAAAAGTCCCATAAACATGGGTCCGCAAACGTTTCGTTTTTAAGATACAGAGTGTTAAAGTTTGAATTTTTTTTCAAGTTTTTTTTCTCATAGTATCTGCACCTCACAAGATATTCAAATGAAATTTGGCATAGATATTACAATTAAAAGTTTACACCTTGTGACATGCCAATTTCGATTGCAAATCTACAGGGTGATATTTTTTCGGGAACACTGTCCACTGTTGTCCTTCAGAACTTTTTTTTTCGTGAGCCACTGGTACTTTCAAAAATTGTAAAGAAAAGCTTTGTTGTTATAGCAAACTTTATGTTCTTTTGTAGTTTTGTCGTATCTACTACCGATTTCGAGAAAAAAATTTTGAATTATTAAACTAGCAATGATTCTTAAAGATTCGATAAACTGGTATAATCATCAAAAAAATGTATTACTGCAAGAAACGTACAACTCAAAAATTAATCATAATAAAAAAACTAAATAACAACAAAGAAACTAAACTACAGCAATTGTTGAAAATGTCCTCCCCTAACCCTTATACAAGCTTCTGTTCATCTTCTCATAGACGATCGAACTCTTTCAAACACTCCTAGAGTATTTCTAATTGTATCAAACGCGCCTATTATACGATTTCTCAGTTCGTCTACGGTATTCACTGGCGTTATGTACACTAGAGATTTTAGATGGCCCCATAGAAAGAAATCTAAACTATTTAAATCTGGGGATCTGGCGGGCCATGGCTGATGTCCACCTCGTCCAATCCACCTGTTTATATAATTTTCGTTCAAATACTCCCTAGCCATAAGTGAAAAATGAGCAGGAGCACCGTCGAGCATGAACCACATTTCACGTCGCATCATAAGAGGTATATCATCCAATAACAAGGGCAAATCGTTCTCTAAAAATTGTCTTTAAGATTGACCAGTAAGTCGCCCTGGCAAGAAGAAAGGACCAATCAAATAATCGCCAATATTACCACCCCACACATTTAATGAAAATTCCTCTTGAAAATAAGCTTCTGCAATTTCATGTGGATTGTCCTCAGCCCATATGTGTTCATTATGAAAATTTATGAAGTCCTTGAGAAATCAGTGAATAGGATTTGGCAATCAAAATGAGGTTTGTTCTATAGTCTGTTGAGGTACCACTGACAAAAAATAATTCTTGGATGACAATCTCGAGGCAAGAGCGCCTGCACCCTCTGAATGTGATAAGGATAGAGCAAAGAATCCCCCAAGATCCGCCAAACAACTTGATGACTTGTATTTAAGGTAACACTAATTTTTCTTGCACTGGTTCCTGGATGTTCTTCTATTTCGTAAAGCACTGCCTCTTCGAGTCGTGGTGTTCTCACACTTCGTGGTCTACCTGCATTAATATTTTTCTCAGAAAAAGATCCAGTTTCTGAAAGACGCCTGTGAATATTAGAGAACATCCGATGACCAGGCATCACTCTATTGGGATAGCGTTCCATGTAAAGACGCTTAGCTTCTCTTGAATTACCATTTGCAAGACCATACATGAAATGCTTGTCAGCCATTTTGGAATTCGTTAAATTCGGCATGTTTTGATATTAAAATGCAACCATCTTTAATTTTCAAAACACAGGACTTTAATTTGATGTGTCAAAACTAACAATAAATTTACTCATTCACCACAGCGTACTAGGTAGGTACCTAGATTTCTATGACAATTCGGAATTTTCTGAGGATTTCAAGAGAATCATTCAAAATTTTTTTCGCGAAACCGGTAGTAGATACGACAAAACTACAAGGAACATAAAGTTTGGTAAGTTGTAAAGAAAAGCTTTGTTGTTAGCTTTTCTTTACAATTTTTGAAAGTACCAGTGGCTCACCAAAAAAAAGTTCTGAAGGACAACAGTGGACAGTGTTCCCGAAAAAATATCACCCTGTAGATTTGCAATCGAAATTGGCATGTCACAAGGTGTAAACTCTTAATTGTAATATCTATCCAAATTTCATTTGAATATCTTGTGAAGTGCAGATACTATGAGAAAAAAACTTGAAAAAAAATTAAACTTTAACACTCTGTATCTTGAAAACGAAACGCTTGCGGACCCATGTTTATGGGACCTTTTCTTCCTAAAACTATTCAAGGAATCTCCCCTTTTTGTTTGTACCTCCCATTTAGGTACACCCTGTATAAATCATTTGTTATGACTGTGATGAATTGGAAATTACAAGCTCTATCTCACAGTAAGGTAAAAGACTTGCAGAGGGTGTAATAATGTAAAAGTCATGCATGGTTTTCCTATAAGGTTAAAGAGAAATTTCATCACTTGAATAAAATGTTAAATTGACTGAACTAGGTGATGAAGCGAACTTTTGCTGTGATGTATTGCATCAGATTTCCTATCATCAATATATCATTTCAATTAGCTTTAGCAAATGATACATAAACAACACAACATCAGTTTCAAAACATAAATTGTCTGCACTATCATACCCTTTACTCTATACATACGTTTAATTCTGGTCGATAGTGTTTGTAGCAAAGCCGAGCATGAAAATCAACCTTTCAGAGAGCCATCCCTTTGATCGCTATCAATATTAGTGAGCTCCAGAATTTAATTACGGTACGAGTTTATGTAGTTTCTTTGAAATTTACCCGGAGAAGGCTTTAAAGTGGTGTCTCACAAGAGCCAGCGATGTGTTGGGGGTCTGTGTAATTGATTGAACTGATAGATTTGTGAAATGCTTAACTGTGCCATCGTCAAGGAGTAAAGTACAAAATAATTTGCATTTTCTATATATGTAATTGAATGGAAATTGCTGTCGATTAAAATGAAATTGTTAAAACCGACTACAATAAATAGAAGACATTTTGGACTTTTTTTCTGATTTTCAATAAAAATGTTAAATAATTTTTGTCGTTTTTGTCATTTATGATAGTTAGGCATTTTTGGTATTTATATTTTTGATATTTATGACAATTTTGACAGTTTTGACGTTTTTTGACATTTTTGAATTTTTTTACTTTTCCGACATTTTTGACTTTTTTAACATTTTTGACATTTTTGACATTTTTGACATTTTTGACAATTTTTGACATTTTTGACAATTTTGACATTTATGACATTTTTGACATTTTTAACATTTTTAAAATTTTTCATAATTTTATTTTTGAAATTTCACATATTTTTTAGATATTTGACATATTAACCTGGACCACAGGAAAATTATTTTATAATTGTATTGTCAGAATGACATTTTTTACGTTTTTGACATTTTTTATATTTTTGGCATGTTTGACGTTTGTCATTTCATTTTGACAATTTAACTTTTTTGAAAATTTTAATATTTTTGACATTTTTGACGTTTTTGAAATACATACATACTTCTGGCAATTTTGACATTTTTGAGAATCTAAAAATTTGACAGTTTTTACATTCTGGACATTTATGACATTTTTACCACTTTTTAGCATTTTTGTCAATTTTGACAATTCTGATATTTTTGAAATTTTTTATATTTTTCACATTTTTTACATATATGACAATCTTGACGTTTTCAACATTTTTGAAAATTTTTAGATTTTTTACATGTTTTATATTTTTGACAATTTTGACGTTTTTCACAGTTTTGACATCTTCGAGCTTTTGAATTTTTTGATATTTTTGACATTTTTGACATTTTTGACATTTTTGACATTTTGACATTTTCTACATTTTTGACATTTTTTACATTTTTAACATTTTTGACATTTTGGCATTTTTTGAAATTTTAATATTTTAATCGTTTTGAACATTTTACCATTTTTGACATTTTTGCCTTTTTGAAGTTTTTGACGTTTTTTAATATTTTTAGCAATTTTTACATTTTTAAAACTTTTTAATATTTTTGGAAATTTGGACATTTTTGTCATATTTGACATTTTAGAAATTTTTAACATTTTTGACATTTTTGACATTTTTGGTATTTTTGGCTTTTTGACTTTTTTGACATTTTTTATATTTTTGTCATTTTTGACATTTTTGATATTTTTGAAATTTTCGACATTTTTGACAATTTTCACATTTTTGACATTTTTACATTTTCAAACAATTTTGCAATTTTAATGTTTCCATCGTTTTGAACATTTATGACATTTTACCATTTTTGACATTTGTGCCTTTTTGACATTTTTGACATTTTTTATATCCTTAACATTTTTGACCTTTTCAACATTTTGGTCATATTTGACATTTTCGAAATTTTTGGCATTATTGACATTTTTGACTTTTTGGAACTTTTTGACATTTGTTACACTTTTTGATATTTTTGTTTTTGAAATTTCACATATTTTATAGATATTTGACATATTGACCCAGATAGAGGCCCAGAGGAATATTATTTTAAAATTGTATTATATCAGAATATCTCTAAAAACCAGTGGCATTATATCTAAACCCCGTATATTAGCCACTAAGGAATTTATGGGTTCATATTCTGGGATAGAATGCAGCAACAACCTGTATGTGATATCGAATATGTTAGACAATTTGGCACAAATCAAGAACATAACAGATCTTATTAATTTTGATGTCAGTAAATTTAAATCCGGAATCGCAGCCAAAGTACAAGAATTCCCCCAACAGCCTAAACCCAACGTATGAGAGAATTATAGTTATGCCGTGATCTGTATGCACCCTCACTTCCGAAACAGTTTCTATCCAAAAACGATCGGCTCCCGCCGCGTTACCCACTTACGCATTCCGCATAACCGTCCCCCAGTATGATATGACATCACTAATACTGCGATGTCTCTACCTTATCATAATAAGAACAGCCTATCGAGGCCTTTAATGTAATCGTAAACTTCTGTAGAATGCTGAACGCAGGCAAATTTCCACAACTTTCCGAAACCTGAAACTGCCTAAACTAAATTATCCCCAAGAGGTTTCCCCAGGAGAAAATGCCAGCCGAATGCTGAAAATATGGTTGGATTTGCAGCCGCACGCCCCTGCCGAGATTATTCTCTTGGGTTGAGTGAGGTTCATTTTTGGAAAAGATGCGGTATAGTTTATTTCTCGTTTTAGGAAGGTGAGAGGAAATGCTGGCTGGCTTTGTTTCTGAATAGAGTGGTTGGGAAGGCGGACCACTTTGCGCTAAATTGTGGTCACCCTTCAATTGGCTGAGATTTTCCCAAGCGTTTTCTGGCACAAATTGTATTCTTTCTGTGTAATCCAAAGAAATCTGAACTATTAAATTTACGTATCGTATTGGGGGTTAAAACAAAAGTAACTAATATATTTGTCTAAATTGAAATCATTAAAAAATGTTTTTAAAATCAAGGAGGAGGTTTTCAATTCGTCGTCATCTTTTTTTATGTATGTTCAGTGACTATTCAAAAACGGTTTGGGCAATTTCGATGATTTAAACTGCCTTGTATTAAGCAATACAACGCAAAGGTACCATATCATTTTCTATTATAGTTTTCCAGAAAATTAGAAAATTCAGTAACTAAGGGACTACACTTCAATGAATTTCAATGAATCTTCACTGCTTTAAAAAGCCTCAATCAATTTGAACATTTAAAATTGTATTCTACAAAGATTTAGTCCAGCTTGATTCCGTATATTTTTCTATAACGTAAAACAAACCGATTTTCTGAAAAACTCACAAATATTTACAAAAAACGGTAAACATCAATGGAATTTTCAAATTTTCATCATAAATATTATTCATTTTAATTCATATGAAGTTAGTTTCTTTTTGAAATGAAGTTCTTTTAAGGGGCTTTCGGTCGAGTGAAGTGGCAGAAAATAATCCATTAATGTATCCAAACGAAAAATTGTTATACTAATTTTTGGAAATTTTTCAATCCATTGGACGCAAGACAATATATATTGTTACTAGTAGAGAACTTTCATCAGTTGCGCTCCCCTCAACTAATTGAATTCTTCAATAAATATTTATGTATTATATAGTACATATAACTGAATTTAATAGTTTAACGCGAAATGAAATCCAACATTTAGGAGGAAAATCTAGCTCACAGAGACTCCAAATCGAAAAGGGAGCGCAACTGATGACGGTTCTCTACTAGAAACAATATATTGTCTTGCTTTCAATGGATTGAAAAATCTCGAAAAGTTAGTATGGTAATTTCTTAGACAAGTTGTAGTAAACCTACGAATTTTTTCGTGTTATTTCTATCCTAGGTCGCAGGGAAACGGCGTTTCACATAGTATGACTCCCGATTTTGATAGATTTTCCTGAAACTCCTGGATGTCGGAATTAATTTCGCTATAAATTACGAAAAAATTGTTATGCAGTCTATCTTGTTTATACGGTATACGGTTGTAGTTGTGGATGTGTATGTGTGTATGTGCGTGCACTGAAATTCCAAAAACAAGCAATATGGGCAGTTGAAGTACAGGGCGGAGTAAAATTACAGTTATACATGTGGGTTCAAAAAGCTTTAAAAAATATGATATTGAGTGGTGCATAAGGCGTTGCATATATAGGAAGGTTGAAATACAAGTTTGAATAGAATTATCATTATACAGGGTGGTTCAAAAAATATTCTGATAGGTGGCACGTAAGTAGTTGCATATAAAAGGTGGTGGAATAAGAGTAGAGTATAACTATAGTTATACAGAATGGATTAGAAACGTCAAATTTGTGAAATAAGCATATGCAGTAAGGATATTTGAGTTATTGGGCGGAGTATAACTACACTTGTACACAAGGGTTCAAAAAATGTTAGAAGAAGTTATATGCAACTGCTTCTAAAATTTTTGGAAATATAAGGTGGAATAGAATTATAGTTATGCAGGGTGGTTCAAAAAATATTATATAGTGTAGAATATAAGTAGATACGAATTCTTAAAGCAGTTGCATATACCAACTGGTTGAAATAAAGGATAGGGTAAAATTATAATTATACAATGTGAAAGTTTTGTTATATAGGGTAGACCTTGAGCAGTTGTATAAATGGAATACTTGGTATATATCGTGAAGTAAATTTCTAGGTATACAGGGTGATTTAAACAATAGAAAACAAAGTGTTTGTAGAATTGTAAAATAAAGAAGTCTTATCATAGCTGACAGAATTTACAATAGCTTCCATGAAGAAAATTTAGGAGCAAAAATGTGGCCTTATTCAAAAATTTTATAACAGGAAAGCAAATGGAGAATATTCTAAAAGTAACTGAATGATATGGTTCTCTTCTTGTTGTTTTAAACCGCCTAGAACTAAATTCTGGGCCGTGGATTGCTAGACGCCACACCACCTTTTTGGAAATCTGGTGCCTGGACGATTCTTTATCTAGACAACCTTGGTCAGTCTGCCAATTGGCATTCTGCTCACGTGGTCATGCCACTATCTTTTCCGTTGTCTATCTCAATATCCTCTATCAGCTGCTCTTAGTAGGGTCTTAGTTTTGTTTGTGTCTGAATTACTTCGATCCTGTACTATCGGACGGATGCAGGATTTATATATCCTAACTTTTATTTTCAGTTCTCAAGTACAAAACGATGTGTTCATTGTAGCTGGAAATATGTACGCCTAGATAAGCAAATTAATATCAAGCTATAGATTCAGCTAATTTAGCCAAAAGCCAATTTTCATAAGGATAAGTCGGGGTCCTCTATGAGACTCGATTTGGGGCAGATCTATAATATGCACTTAATTTGCTAGCAAAGTAGTAGCAGAAATGACCTTTTCCAAATATTTCTTTATGAAATTTCAAATACAGATTTAGAGCAGATCTGCAAAATGTTATCACTCCTCCAAGCTAATTTAGATTCGTTCGTTTCGTTGACATTTCGTTTCGTACAACCCTGAAAAAAAAACAAACAAGCTGAAAGTTTTCAGCGACGGAAAACAGCCGATGTTGGCTTTTTAAGAATATAAATAGCTTTGGTGTACACTGGAAAACTTTTTGCGTCATGCCCAATTATTTAATCGTTATTCATTTGGTCTTAAGGAAGGCGACAAGTTTTTATTAAAAAGATCCAGAATGGCGGCGTCGGCAGGCAGCGGCCCACAGAAGAACAGAGAGAATCAGGGTCGGGTGTTTTCTCAAGATTGATGGTTTCGCTTACTTCCGCCACGAGTTCCATCGGGCCTGTTTGTTTTTCAGCAAAAGTTTGAAGTTATCGCGAAAGTTGTGAAATATTTCTGAAGTCGCTCCGGAGTGTCAACGCCGAATTTGTCCCGGAGGACAGGAAAGCCAATAATTGTCTGTTGGATCATTAGTCATTGCCTTGCACATTGTTTAATAGTGAGCTTGGTAATTTGAAATTCCTTAATGAGTGGGTTCTACAGCAAATTTCTGTTTGAGCGTCTTGCATACAGGGCTTTTATTTCAAAACTAGCCACCTAAAATAACTTAAGAAGAAGAAAAAGAATAAAGAAAAGAAAAGTTTAAATACAAGGTATATCATGTGATACCTGTTTTCAAAGTTCACTTTTTGCCAATCTTTTTACTGAGTAGTGACCTAGAAACAGTAGAAACGTAAATTTTTGAAGATAATTGCTAATTGTCTTCTAAATGTTATTTGTGGCATATTCTTAATTATTTTTATGTGTTCTTTGGAAATAACACCACAATCCAAACAAAAATCTGTATATCCAAGGCACCAAACCTTTCCAGCTCTATTCTAACCTCGTTTTCAATTACTTTAAAGCTTTTCAATCCGATTTGGTAGGGTCAGGAGATCACCTACGTTATCTATTATTATAGAGGTGTCATCTATATACCGGATGTTTTTAATGCGAATTCCGTTTACTTTAATGTTTGACATCTTTTTAGATTCAAATTCTTGTGTTGTTTCGGACTTCTAGTCGAATCTCTGCCTTTTGGTTTCAATATAGGTTAGATTCAAGTTATAGTTCCTTTCCATCCAGCCCTATATCGTTGACATGCGATACGAACAGGCGATGTCTGATCTTGTCAAATGCTTCTTCATAGTCGACCAAGTATATAAAGACTCTGGTGATGACAGTTCTGCATTCTGAATGAAAATAGCGCCTCTGGTTTCCAAGCCGCTTTTCAAACCAAACTGAAAGGTTCCGATCACATCTTCGCATATTTTACATACTGTTGTATGTGGGAGCGGAAGATAAAGCTTTAGGAACTGAATCTTTAATTGTTTTCGGTATTGTTATAAAGTAAACCGAAGCCAATCTTCATTTAAATGTCCAATGTCATAGGTGTTATTAAAAAGGGTTGTTATCTCTTTTATGTTTCGTTCACTGATTGGGTGGAATGTTTCTGACTAAATGTTGCAGTTGTTTTCTGAATGATACTTGTGGCATATTTTTTTCAATGTCTAAGTGCTTCTTGGGAAATAACACCACAGTTTAAAGAAAATTGCTATATATTCCAAACGTTTCGGGGTCTATATAAGAACCCGTTGTCAATGGTTAAGAAACTACGGATATTTCAATGTCTAAGTGCTTCTTGGGAAATAACACCACAGTTTAAAGAAAACTGCTGTATATTCCAAACGTTTCGGGGTCTAGATCAGACCGAAGTTTCTTAACCATTGACAAATCAGACGTTTCATACAAAGTAATCCGGGCAACTTTTCAAAATAGCCTTATTGCACTTTGTTCCCCATTTTCAGTCTCCAATACATCTCAATTACAGAAAAAAATTGAGAAGACAAAACTGTAACCTACAGATAAAATATTCAAAGACATTTTCAACAATTTTCCTGAAATTATTTAACTATTGGTTTCTCAAGAATTCTTCGTTTTAAATTTTTGGCTTAAGATATGTCTTTGTTGACTTCTAAGGGGTAAAAATCACCCCTCGAAGAGGTAGCTTCCATCTCCAGTGTCTGTTCCTGCCCTGAAATGTTTCCCACAAAAAACGTAATTAAACAAATGTTCGAAATCGGAGTTATTCTTGAAGACTTGGTGTCAATTAATGAGTTGTCAATGCATTAATTGCACAATAAACTGGAGAAAAAGTATCAGCCTGATAGATTATTTTTGCGTTGCTAAAATTTTTAAACTTATACACGAATGTTACCTTCAATTGCCATTTATTTTTCTTGAAAACCATACGAAAACTCTATACGTTGTTTTCCTCTCTTGCTCTCAAATCCGAACTGATTGTTCTGATATTCCCACATTGTTTCTACTACATATCCAATAACGACGATTTGCAATAACTCTCATTATCGTTGTATAACGAAAAGAACGCCTATTAACTATTCCAAAGTCTTATCGACGAACGGAATTACCAAGTTTTATTCTCATTTTTATAGTAGGGGCAATTTTGAAGCTGCTTTTATCGAAGAAGCTTGAAGGCATAGACTTTTTATGCTAGTCTTTGCATCGCTGAAAGGAACTAAAATAGGATTTGCAAGAATTAGGAATGTTACTTCAGCATAAGCAGCTTAAGTGGAAATATTGTCGGGAAATTGGTTGTAACGGTAAGAAATATGATAGGCTAGAAATACATTTGCATCCTTTTCTTATTGACTTTAAGCTAGAGTCTTATCTTGTGTAACAAATTTATCTTTAGCGTTTAAATTCAAAATGATTTGAACAACGTAGAGCTTGTTCCCATGGGTAACTTCTTTTGTTCTCCTTTTTTAACTGACCGAAAAAGAAGGAAATTATCAATTCGTCGGCATCTTTTGTATTATGTATGCTCAGTGATTATTCACAAACGGCTTGTGCAATTTTGATGATTTAAACTGCATTGTATTAAGAAATATTACGGAAAGGTACCATATAATTTTTTATAACCTGAGCTTTACGGTTTTCCAGAAAATCAAAAAAAAGTAATTAAGAGACTGCACTTCAGTGAATATCAATGAATATGCAAGGTTTTCTCTTAAACGGCTCAATTAATTTGAATATTTAGAATAGTTTTCTACAAAAATATGTTGGAGCTTGATTCTGTAGATTTTTCTAGAATGTAAAACATGCTTTTTTTCTAGAAATCGGAAAATTATGTGTAGAAAACAGTAAATGACAAAATTTCCTCATAAATATGTAGCTTAAATGTCAAATATGTCATTAAAGTATATCGTCCAGGGCACTTTTAAAGGTTTTCATATTGATTCATTTGAAGTCACTTTCTTTTTGAAAAAAAGGCTTTTGCGGTCTTTAAAAGTCGAGTAAAATGGCAAAAAATATTTCATTGGTTTATCGAAAAGAAAAATTGTTATATCGGCAACCTTTTCCATACGGTATAAGGTTCTAGGTATGTGTGTGTGTGTGTCTGTGCATTGAAATTCAAGCAGCAGGCAATGAACGCAGTTGAAATATATGGGGAAGTAAAATTAATGTTATACACTGTGGTTAAAAAATGTGACATTTTTGTTATATAGGGTATAAGCAGTTGTATATATAGAAAACATATGGGCGGAAGTAAAATTATATGTCTACAGGGGGATTCAAACAATAAAAAAATAGAAACAGTCAGTAGGGTGGAGCGGAGTAGTACTTATACAGGGTGGTTTCAAAAATCTCAGGGCGGTTGCCACATCACATGCATTTGAATTATAGTTGTACGGAGTACAACATTAATTAAATATAAGTTACTATTCTGTTACAGATAAATATTTCAAAGTTCTGCTAAATCTTAGTAGACCAGTGCTTGCCTGCAAATAATTTTCATAATAATATATATGAATTTCACGCTAAATATGAGTGATTGGGGAAATTAACATCTTTCTTGGCTCTTTAGCTTATTATCACAACGATTTCTGGAAAACAAATAATTGAAAATCTAAGTCTGGTATGAAAAATTTTTTGAAACTTCACAAACCAATAGTTGCCCTTATATGGAAAAACCTTCCAGCAGGGTTAGCTGAGTGAACGAAGGTCTATCTGAATGTCACAAACAAAAAAGTATGTTGCAGTATACATTCAAACATATTACAAATGAAAAATAGTTAAAAATTCTTAGGCCTGTTTTCTTCATTTCATCCTGTGATAAAGGTTTTCTATAAGTATACAACTAATGTTCTTGACGGTTTTTGAAAATTGCCCTTAATATACTTTCAATTATCTCAGGTTGTCTGTTATTCAACATCGGTGTGAGCAAAGAAAATTCTGGAAAACAAATAATTGAAAATCTAAGTCTGGTATGAAGAATTTTTTGAAACTTCACAGACCAATAGTTGCCCTTTTATGGAAAAACCCTCCAGCAGGGTTAACTGAGTGAAAGTCTATCTGAATGTCACAAACAAATAAACATCTTGCAGTATACAGTCAAACATATTACGAATGAAAAATAGTGACAAATTCGTTGGCTTGTTTTCCTGATTGCATCCTGTTGTAAAGGTTTTCTATAAGAATACAACTAATGTTCTTGACGGTTTTCGAAAATTGCCCTTAATATACTTTCAATTAACTCAAGTTGTCTGTTATTCAACATCGGTGTGAGCAACGAAAATTCTGGAAAACAAATAAATGAATATCAAAGTCTGGATGAACAATTTCTTGAAACTTCACAAACCAATAGTTGCCCTTTTGTGGAAAAACTTTCCAGCATGGTTAACTGAGTGAAAGAATGTCTATCTGAATGTCACAAACAAAAAAGTATCTTGCAGTATACATTCAAACATATTACAAATGAAAAATAGTGCCAAATTCTTAGGTCTGTTTTTCTTATTTCATCCTGTCATAAAAGTTTTCTATAAGAATACCACTAATGTTCTTGACGGTTTTCGAAAATTTCCCTTAATATACTTTCAATTAACTCAAGTTGTCTTTTATTCAACCTCGGTGTGAGCAAAGAAAATTCTGTAAAATAAATAATTGAAAATCTAAGTCTGGTATGAACAATTTTTTGAAACTTCACAAACCAATAGTTGCCCTTTTATGGAAAAACACTCCAGCAGGGTTAACTGAGTGAAAGAAGGTCTATCTGAATGTCACAAACAAATAAACATCTTGCAGTATACAGTCAAACATATTGCGAATGAAAAATAGTGACAAATTCGTTGGCTTGTTTTCCTGATTGCATCCTGTTGTAAAGGTTTTCTATAAGAATACAACTAATGTTCTTGACGGTTTTCGAAAATTGCCCTTAATATACTTTCAATTGTCTCAAGTTGTCTGTTACTCAACATTGGTGTGAGCAGAGAAAACTTACACACAAGCAATTAATGTCAAGGAGAATTGCTGCAATCACAATATTTTTTAATGTGGGTGACATATTTAAAGAGAGAGAATGTCAAATTACCAAATTAATTATTTTACTGTCTTTAACGACTTACAAAGTTACTTAATTGCATATCGATAAATATGTTTTGAAAGTTAAGGAATTTCAAATGCCCAAAGTATTTTAGCAAATTCTACCAACTTAAAACAACAATGTTTTCAAAATTTCCCTTTAAAATATTTGTCTTCTGTCAGTTTGCATATTTTCCGGTTTTAATTTCTTTTACATTCTATGAGGAATAATTTTGCATGTTTACTTCAAATTTTTATTTTTATGGTGTCTGTAATGAAGCCAGACACATATTGAAAAATGACAGCTATATTATTATTTATCAGAACAAATTATCTGCTCTGAGAGTTAGAGTTATGTACTTAGAGTTTTAACACACGTTGACCAATAAAACAGTCCGTATGAAGTTCGTTAAATAAGTTCGTTAAATACTTTAACCCGAATTAGAGGGTTAAACTGATGTACATTTAAGTACTGTTTAGATAGTGCAATTACAATTCCTTAATACAATTACTTAATTCTGCTATTCCTTGGAGGTTTCCAAAGAACGAGGGAAATATTAAGGCAGAGATACGAGGGCTGCCTTTTATATTTCGGGATTAGAGAACAAAAGCAAATATTAATCATTGAAAATCGCTTTATTGTTTTTCAAAATATTCCCCATGAAGATCTATACACTATTGCATGCGTTTGACCAATTGTCGAAGCACTTTTTCCACTCTGATTGAAGTATCTGCAAAACATGCATTCTGAACGCAGCAACCGCTCCTTCAGGTGTCGAAAAATGTTGACCTCTCAGTTTGTTTTTTACGCACAGGAATAAAAAGACATTTCGTGACAAGTCAGTACTATACGGCGGATGACTCATCAAATCGATGTTTTGAGTGGTAAAGAATGCCGTTGTTTGAGCCGATGTGTGGGTGATCCGACTTCGGCGGTTGGTTTTCCTCATTTCTTGGAAGACAACTGGCAAACAATTGGTTGTGTACCACTCAGAATTGACTGTTCTGCGTTGTTCTAGTGGTACGGTTGCCACATGTCAAGTTTTTCCGAAAAAACAGGCTATCATTTGCTTGGAAGTGCTTCGTGCGTGAACAACTTTTGTTAGATTCGGCTCATCTTGAAACACCCATACAGTCGACTGCTGTTTACTCTCGGGCTCATACGAGTAAATCCACGATTCATCACCTGTCACTATGTCACAAACGTGTTTTGAAGCACCGCGATCGTATTTTTTGAGCTATTCTTTCGACCAATCGACACGAGCCTTTTTTTGAACGATTGACAAATTGAGTGGAATCCAATGCGGATAATTTTTTTTGACATTCAAATGTTTATGCAATATTGAATGTACGCTGGTCCCACTAATGTGCAAGGTTGACTCAATCTCACGATAGGTCACATGACTATCTTTCAATATCACTTCCCGCACAGCATCAATGGTTTCCGGAACAACAACTGTTTTTGGACGACCTTCACGAAATTCGTCTTGGAGTGAACTACGACCTCGATTGAATTCACCATACCATCGATAAACAGTGGTCCTTGATCGAGTTTCATCGCGAAAAATTAAATAAAGTTCATCCATGCACTCTTGCTGAGTTAATCCACGTCGAAATCCTTTAAGTTACTGTAAACAACCCAGAGCGCTCCTATGTCAAAACGTTCTGAGTATGTATAACCTCAAAAATGTCAAACTTTACGATAGAGCTGTCAGTTGTCAGATTGCAACACTAGGACAGGGTTGTCCAATCCCGAAATATAAAAGGCAGCCCTCGTACATTCTAACTCAAAAGTTTACCAAATTCACAGATGTTCGCTGATCAATGACATATTAATTCACTAATCCCTAAGTTAGCATAGCATGTTGGGTTTTCCCCACTAATTTACCGATTGTTTTATGTATTCAAGCATAATTGTAAATATTTTCAGTTTTAGTTTACGCCATGATGATGACAGCATCGCTGTTGAAACGTGCGTTGAGTGCAAAAATAAAAGTTTTCGTTGTTTTCTACAGTAATATCCTCTTTAGTTTGATATTAACAAGATTTGTATGGATGTAGTTTTTTTCTAAATCCGAATGTAGTCATTTCAACCCACCTCGAAATTTTTACTCAAAATCGATCGGTATCTAAGGAACGCCTGATATCAAATTTCCTGTTCAGCCTTTCACGGATTCATGATGCCCCATTTCCTCCTGAAATTCCGCACTGTTTCCCTCACGGAACCGGAGGAGAGCTGAGCGTTCTTCGGTTAAATCAGCGCTCTAAATTCCGATTCAATAGTTGTGTATTATTGGAGCGCTCTCTACCCTTCTCTGACTTCTCGTTTTCGATTAAGGTTCTCTTATTACAAATCTTCTGGAATACATGTATTGGAGAGCGTAAGCAGCGAGAAGCAATACCGCACCTTTTAACTCATCTACGCTAGCTGCCATTAGGAAATTCTATGACTGTGATACGTTAACAGGTGGTGTATTACCAAAATGATGTAAAGAATTTAATAGATTTAATGATGAGCCAAAACGTTTTTAGAGTAATAGCTGAAGAATATGTGCAATGTAGGTATCTTTTAAGAGTTCTGACAATAGACGAGTGAGCCATCGAAAGAAGAGCGAGAGAGGATATGCTGCAATATTATCCTTAAATTGAAGCATAGGTTATGCAAGTGAAAAGAAAATAATTTATAATGGTCTTATTCCTTTACTCAGGGGATGGAAAAAAATTGGTGAAAGTCTGTAGCTTCAATGGCAACTATTATTTTACATAAATAATTTAAGATTTTCCAAATTTATACAAATACCGTTTAATTTAGGTATGAGGTTTTAAGCATAAACTCCCCCTATTTTAACCGATTTCCAAAAAGTAATAAGTTACCAATTCGTCGTCAGGTTTTTTAATGTATGTTAAGTGATTACTAAAAAAAAGGCTTAGGCAAATTTGATGATTTAAACGGCATCGAATTAAGAAATATTACCGAAAGGTATCATATAATTTTTTATAACGTGAGATTTACGGTTTCCAAGAAAATGAGAAAAAAACAATAATTAAGGGACTAGATTTCAGTGAATTTCAATAACTCTAACACGGCTCCACCAATTAGAATATTTTAAATTTTATGCTACAAAGAGATGTTCCAGCTTGATTCCGTATAATTATACAGGTCAACATTTGATCTAAGCCGGAACACCGCATGCCGTATAGCTTACTAGGGGCCTTTTGGGTGGCTGATTACGATGAGAGAGTCGGTTGACCTTCATCACGATAGGGTCAAGGGCATTTGAAGGTCAATCGAGAGAACTCAACCAAAAAATCTGAAAAAATGCTTGCTTATGTTTTTGAAGTCTCTGAGTCCGAATCCGTAGTTTGCTTGACTGCGCTTGTTCCCAAAAGTCATTTGACGATCAAATCGTGAGAGTTCTACCAAAAAAATCTGGAAAAATGCATGCCAATGTTGTGGTTGCACCCAAGTCACCTCCACGCAGTGACGGGTGACGGTGTTCAACGGAGTTGTTTCGCTATCTGGCGGCTTACATGCCTTCATGGCAACCACGCAGACAAAAAATCGAAACAATGCTTCAGAAACCCAGAATCAGCGGCTGGTCAGGGTGGGAAAGCGCGCCCGCAGGCGTCGTCATCATGCGGCCGTAGCTGTAGGTTAATGGGACACTTGGACAATATAGAGTCCAATGCGACAAGTCAAAGTCCTTACAAAAATTGTCCAAGACGAGGGTTAAGTGGCCTTGCCGTAAATGGCCGGGATCATAACCTTGCTTTAACTGACTTAGATAAGCTAAAAAAACTTACGGATTCAGGCTCAGAGACCCCAAAAATAAAGGCATGAACTTTTTTAGATTTTTTACAAGATCTCTCTCGATTTGTCCTTCAAATGACTTTCAAATGACCTTTAAATGACTCCTGAGATAAAGCGAAAGGTCAAACAAATTACGGATTAATACTCAGTGACCTCAAAAACATTAGCATGCATTTTTTCAGATTTTTTTGGTAGAACTCTCTCGATTTGACCTTCGAATGACCTCTGGGAAAAAGCGCAGTCAAACAAACTACGGATTCGGACTCACAGACCTCAAAAATATAATCAAGAATTTTTTCAGATTTTTTGGTAGAACTCTCCCGATTTGACCTTCAAACGCCCTTGAACCTGACGTGATGAAGATCAACCGACCTTCTCATCGTAATCAGCGACCTAAAAAACCCCTTGTACCTTACAAGGCATGCCGTGTTCCCGCTTAGTTCAAATGTTGACTTGTGTTATGTATAACGTAAAACATACCGTTTTTCCGAAAATCGTAAAACTCTTTGCAAAAATAGGGTAAACATCAATATAAATATCAAATTTTCATCATAAATATCAAGCTTACATGTCAAGATATGCCATGAAAGTATATCGTACAGGGTGTTTGTAACAATTTTCATTGCAGTCAAGTGAAATGGCACAAAATATTAAAGTATGTATCAAAAAAAATTTTTTTACTTGAGCGTGTGTGTGTGCATCGAAATTCAAGCAGCAAGCAATGTGCCAGTTGAAATATTGGCGGAAGTAAAATAACAATTAGACAAGTGGGTTCAAAAAATCTTACAAATAAATGTGGTATTGGGTGGTACATAAGCAGTTCCATATATAGTATGGTTGAAATATAAGGTGAAATAGAATTTAAATTATACAGGGTAGTTCAAAAAATCTTGTTTTTTAGTGGCAAATAAGAAGTTGCATGTACAACGTGGTTGAAATAAGAGTGAAGTAAAACTATAGTTATACAGAGTGGATAAAAAAAACTTAAAAATATGGTTAAATAAGCTTACTACATGAGTAAGGATATTCGAGTTATAGGGCGAAGGGTTCAAAAAATGTTAGAAGCAGTTGCATATACAGTGCCACGCCACACGTTGGTGCAAAATGCCTAACCAAAATGTTACGTGACGCCAAATTTCTACTCTACCTAGTTATTCTAAGGGCAGAAGAAGGTATGTCCGGTAGTCTCAGTGAAGACGGGGGGGTTCGTTTTATTTGAACGTATATGCCAGATTTTGCTTGGCGATATAAATAGAGAGAAAATAAGGGCGCGAGGTAGATTCCCCTATACCTTCTAAATACACATAATCAGCCCTAAAATATCTGCTGTAGCAATTTTTGCTAATTTGGGGCGCTAAATTACTAAATATGAATAAATAAATGTTGTAAAAGGGAATAATAAACATACAACAGTTCCAAAATGAAAGTTTAATTCGCGCGAACAATCTAGTACAAGGGACTAAAAATATGCCATAGGGCACTCTATTAATGCAAAACAGTCTTAGAATGTTTAAGTTAAATATAGCTAAAGAAAAAAATGAAATGAAACAAATATACACTTATGGACAGAGATTCAAACTGTACACATAAACATGTGAGATCCTGAATAACCCGGATACAAATATTTAAACATTCCTCTAATACAATATATCTAATCAATAGAATATTTAAATAAATTGTCAATATCAAACACTACATTAATGGGAACCGATCATAATTACCTGATATTTATCATTCAATAAAATTCAGAATTCCGACGTTGGTGTCATATATACTAAACTCGAGCTCGAGGGTAAGTGCAATCGATCAAAATACTAATAATAAACCCGATAGTAGGCTAATGGTCTTTACTTTCGGTTAACAAATTCTATTTCATTAATTTCAAATCAAATACTAAGGTTTATATTATTATTGTAAAAATAACTGATAATGGAACAGTAACCAGACACACAAATTGTCACTTATCTGAAACCACAGCTGAAGTTAGAGTCCCTTGCACTCGCTCCATCACTGGAACTCTAATGATAGAAATACCAGAAATAAAGTGTTCGTGTATGCACCATCAACTAGTTCATCTGCATGCTAAGTACATGATCGGCATGATACCATAATGCCAAACCAGGTCTGTGTTCTAGTGTCGTAATAGAACAGCAAAATATAACCCCAATCTCACTGGATGGAGAACAAAACAGGAACGCCGCACGTAGAAACAAAACAAAAGGAAGAAATACGACAGAACAAGAAGGAGAAAAGAAGTAGAAAGAAGAAGAACCCTAAAAAAAGAAGAAAATATCTATCAATAGTCTGACAATACGAGAAATCGGCTAGTGAACAAACAAAAATCACTTACCCTACCAACCAAAGGGGTTCTTATACCAAAGGTTCCATTATGAGGGTGGCCCCAAATACCATGACTACTCTGAAGAATTATGTAACAACAGAAGTTTTCAAATCCTCAATGAGAGAAGTATCCCAGCAAATAATCAACAGTACTACAATATGTTGGAACACAATGTAGGGATTTCCATATAACTTCCGAACTCGGATGGCTTATCAAAAGCCAGTATACTAGTGGAAAATCCCTTAAAAAGAACTGCACGACTTCTCCAGTTAACCTCACACAATTTTCTACACGCACATCCTTCCCGCCTTGTCGACGACAATGACAACTGTCAAGAAACACACAATGCCAACCAAAAATATTCGATAAATCAATTCGTCTCGACAGGTCAAATTCAAACATCCTTCAAAATAAATCACACCGAAACACAATAAATACGGAAAAATCAGCTCGCAAAAGGTAGGTTATCGATCGCTAACGGAACGGACGAATAAAAGCAATATTTTGACCGGTCTTAAACGCGTTCATTTATACTGAGTAGCTACGGCAAAAATATAACAACAGGGTGATTGAAATATAAGGTGAAGTTTAATTATAGTTATACAGGGTGGTTAAAAAATGTTATGTAATGTGGAACTTAAGTAGTTGCTTATATTTGGCATGTTAATCGAAGTAAAATTATAGGTATACAGAGTGATTTAAACAACAAAAAAATAAAAAACAGTCAATAGGGTGGAGAGTATTAATACAATAGGATGGTTGCAACTTCACGTAGAGCTGAATTATAGTTATACAGGGTGATTCCGAAAATTATACACAGATAATTTATATAAGGTGACCTATACACAGAAACATATACAGGACGATTGCAATATAAGGTGAATTAGAGTTAAACTTATAGAAAGTGGCCAAATATTAAAACAAATATAAAATTTAAAAATGTGTGGATAAAATAAAAATAAATGAAATAAGTGAGAGGGGGAGATAAGAATACGCTAATATAATTAATGGAATTGTACCTTAAAAAATATCAAAAAAATATTTCAGAAAATAGTTATTGATTGCAAAATTTTTTATTTTAAGCCAGTTGAAGTCGGTTCTTTTCTAAATATAAGTTATTTAATTTATAATCCACTGGCGTTGACAAAAGGAAGTTGCCACCTGAAAAAAAAATGAGTTATATATCGAAATAGCCAATTTCTGAGTACCCCGTATAGTTATTTTAAACAGTTTCCAACGATTTAGGAAGATTCACGTTTTATTCAGGTCAAATTCTGACAATATTTGTTTCCTAAAAAGATTTTTTATAAAGGGCTGCATTGGGCATCTTTCAACTGGAGCCGTACAAAGATGTTTGCTATCATAGATTCTAAAGATGCTATAAAAACAGAGTATTCCGTTATAAAAAAAATTGTCGAGTCTCTAGTTTTTAAATCCGTTTGAAAAAAAATATTGTAACGTCAGAAAAATTGTTTTCAGTCAAAAATGAAATGAAAAAATGATTGAGGAATCATAAATCTCCAATAATTTTAACCAAAGTTCCAAGAAAAAGTGTTTTGGAGTTCGCTGAAAGATAATCCGTTGTCCAATATGGTGGACACATTTTTGTAAATAATTCCGATTTACACGAAAATTGGTTTAGTGTATTTAAGATCTCTGATCACGAATCCGCGGCGTGAATAGCTTGATTTTCAAAATATCCACTCGCCATCTTGGATCCGCCATTTTGAATTTTATGAATCTGATCGGAGACCCTCCAAAACTACCCTAACCCAATTTTGGTGGCAATGGGAATTATTTTGAAAAATTTTGTTCGCCATAATATTTCCGCCATTTTGAATTTTAAATTTGGCACCAGATTTTTGTTCAGCGGCCCTCAAAACTCTGAGTAATTTGGTTAAAATTATTGACAAATTATAATTTTTGATTGAAAATGGCATTTTATTGTGAGGTGTGAGCTTTTGTGATGTTAGAATTTATTTTTTCAAAAAACACGGCTTTAAAAACTAGACTGACTTTCTGGCAAATTTTTTGGTGTGTTAAAACAAATTGAGCCAAAGTGGTAATGGTCTTGAGGTGGCTGATTTGAAAATGTCTATATATATATATATATATATATATATATATATATAGATGTATATATATATATATAATATTATTTAAAGTGCCTTTTATAAACTAACATCCATTCTTGAGAAGAGTGTAATATGACTGTGCCATTTACATTTATCCAAACGAAGTTGTACTTTCCAATAAAAATCACCGCAAATCTTTTAAAGCGCCTCCCTTTCCAAACGTAATATTTTCCACACAGCTCTGCAGCGTAACCGAACACCCTGAGACACCGCATAATGCCATCGCTATATAGGAAAATATATCCCGCGAAATGTGCCTTTATTGGGTACCGGGGACAGCGCGCAGTACGCTGATGCACTTAAAGGATACTCCGGTGGCTCCGGATCGTATCGTATGTCTATGCTCCGGTTAACTATAATCTTCCTTAGAGCTTTCCTCTGTCAGTATCTTAATGCCCTAATAATATCTCATATAACGGCATATTGTTTTCCGTGCCAGTGAAATGCGAGTTTGTTAGTCGAATGTTTTTAATGGAAGTCGGCATTTGGAAGACGGCTTATACGACATACGAAGAATATTAAATTGAACACACAGAATATGTTAGCCAATTCATATTAAAATGTAATTTAATTGCGTAAACCGTTTTTGGTATAAATGTGTTTTTAGCCGACTTCCTCTTATCTGACTTCCAAAATAAGTAGTTTACCAAGCTGACTGAATTTTAGTTTATTGGTGCCACATGTAGGCATCTCATACTAAAGGGTGTTCCAATTTGAGGTTAATTTTTAAATTTGCTGCCATGTATAATTTTGTACTAGAATATCATTTGTTATTTGACAGATTACAAGTAGGAATAATCCGGTTATTGAAAATAATATATATATATATATGCGATTGACAAAAAAATTATTTTAAATTCGGTGAGTGTTGTGCAGAAGTCGAAAGAAAATTTCGTTTAGAATTTGGAAGAGAAAATTGTCTGTCAAATGTTCCCATTGGAAGAATTATTCAAAGATTTGTGGAAAATGCTTCAGTAAAAGATGAAAGAAGCAAAACATATCATCGTAATGAACGTTCAGAAGAAAATACTGGAGCTGTTACTGCTAGTGTTGTTGAACAACGAAAAACATCAATTCGTCATCGTGCACAGCAATTGAACATTCCAAAAACCACTTTATTCAAAATTTTTCACATAGATGTTTATTTAAAGACTTACAAGATTCGGATAACGCAAGAAATAAAGCCAACAGACCTTGGTTTATGTCGTCAATTCGTTAATTTGGCCATACAACAGAAAAATGTGAATCTTTTCAACAAAATCATCTTCTGCAATGAAGCACATTTTGTATTGGGTGGATTTGTTAAGAAGTAAATTGTGGAATCTGGGGTGAAGCAAATCCAACGAGAAATAATGGAAATACCGATGCATCAACAAAAAGTCACTGTTTGGTGTGGTTTTTGGGCTGGTGGAGTGATTGGTACATACTTTTTTGAAGATGACAATAGAAATGCTGTTACTGTAAATGGTGATCGATATCGAAGGCTGATTACTAACTTTTTGTGTGATGCATTGGAACATATTGATGTGCAGAATATGTGGTTCCAACAGGACGGTGCAAAATGGCATTCAGCAACAGAAACAATCAATCCAGAGGAAACATTAATTGACACCCTAGATTTTGTGATCTAACACCTCTAGATTGTTTCCTTTGGAGCTGTTTGAAAGAAAAGTATATGCCAACGATCCATAAACAATTGAGGAGCTAAATGAGAACATTATTGACTGTTTTCAAGTAACTGAACCGCAGATATGCTAGAAAGTTATCGAACATTTTGGCAACAGATTAGAAGCTTGTCGTACAGCAGCAGTAGAAATTACCTGTCATTTCCAACCGAAAGTAAACCGAAAGCGTCGGAGATTACTGAAGATGAGTTAAACCCTTAAGCAACCCATACAAAAAAGGAAAAAACGTAGCCGTTGAACGATACGATAATGACGTCAAAATTCTATCGTACTTATTTGATTGTTTTTTAAATTTTATCACTTTCAAATTGTTTATAATTAGTAACTATATACCTTAAAAAAGTGTTTCTCGTCGACTAACAACTTCAGTTATTATAGTTTTAAAATAAATAATAAAAAATCCATACTATTTTAAATTCAAATGCCCAATTCTTATAAAATATTTATGACAATTATGGTAATAAGTATGTAAATCCACAAGGTATTCAAACCTTCTTTCGAAAGTAATAAATGTGACACACAAAGGCAAACCTGCAAAGAAAGTAACTCTTCGTTTTGTTTGTTACTCTTAGTATTTTTTACATTACCTAGTACCATAAACAGACATGCGAAGTATATACTCTAAGGTCCATTATTTATGTGAGTAGTATGTGCTTTAAAGTCCGATAATAAGGAATTTAAAACTCAAATATGATTTTGAAGTGTTAATACAATTAAAATTTAGTGTTTTTATCCACTACCTATATCATTTTTCAACATTAGAAAAGACCCGGAAGCTTTATATCAATTTTACTGGGGTGGCAAGTATTCCATTATGGACGTACCCCACGTTGGGCGCCAATTTGTGTAACAAAAGTTATAAGAGTTAAAGCCTCAAGCCTCCTATCGTTTTGAATAAAGTCTTAACTGGGGCTCTTAATAGCTTTGTGGGTATCGTCAAATTATAATTTAACCTAATGGGTAAACCTGTGAACTGTTAAAACTATATTAAAATTATTGTCATCTACTATCAATCTCAAATCTTTTTGTAGATTATTTCACAATTTTTGTAATCTTTGTTCAATTGTATGAAACATATCAGGTAAAATAAAAAAATAATAAGTAAATCCGATAATGTTAAAATGAATAAAATATTATCAGAAGTAAATTATTCATTTCAAACATAATTCTGTGAGCGTCCAAAAATGTCAAATTTGCCTGGGTTCTGTTTCAACAATCCACAATAATTTTCCCGAAAACTCGAAATATGTTAATATTATAATCAATTTAGTTTGTGTTCCACATTCTATTTAATCCATATTTCCAAGCAATCTGGCAGCACTGTTTCTATCATTTTAGCTTTCTGTTTAGCCCAGAAAGCTCGTCAATAGCTACTAAACAAAATTTAAGGTATTTGGTTCACGGACAGAAGAGAAAATGGAACTGAATTGTTTTGTCCTTGCCTATTTATACAGGGTGAGTTTTTTTTGATGATCAGTATGGGGATCTCGGAAAGTAGCGCCGATAGAGCAATGGTTTGGGAAAGATTTGTAGTTTTACTGGCCCAAATTAATGACACTTTCGGATTTTTGTAAAAAGTCATGGATTACTAGATATTTTGAAAAAACGAAATTGTGTCGATTTAGTCAAATCCCACTAGCTCCTTTGTTTTTGATTTTATAAAAAAGTGTAAATATCAAAACTGAAGGGAATTGTATTCCGAATATGAATGTCATGTCCTCGTTTGCCGGACAGCTCTCGTTTTCGAGATATGACACAAATTTATCCTTTTTTGAATGGAAACCATAGTTGGCTATGACCTCAAAACTCGGACATTTTTAGAGCTTTTTATCGATATAATACTAGATATAGTTATTCATAAAAATAACGGAGTTATGGATGCTTTTCTCTCTTATTTTCACTTTTAACGTAGGTAGCCATTCAAAAAAAGATAGGTTTGTGCCATATCTCGAAAACGAGTGCTGTCACGCAAACGAGGACATGACAATTATATTCGGGATACAATTCCCTTCAATTTTGATATTTACACTTTTTTAATAAATTCAAAATCAAAGGAGATAGAGGGATTTGAATAAATCGACAGAATTTCGTTTTTTCAAAATATCTAGTATGGCTTTGTATTTATTGATGTAGATTGCAAAATGAAAATTTGATTTATGGATGTCAATTTTAAATGTCATTAATCAAAGTTTCATTTTGCAATCTACATCAATAAATATAAAGCCATTGACAACGAAGTCAGAATAGACTTTGAAACGTTTGTTATTCCTGCAATATACGTCGTTTTATTTCTATTGTGGTGTTATTGCCCAAAAAAACATAAAAGTAATATTGGTGTTATTAATAACAAAATCATCAAGATCAAGCCTTATAAATTATTTCATAGCCAGCCAGTTATCAATTAAAAAAATTTTTGCAATACTGCTTCGATTACCGCGCTCAAGTAGTGAAAAAAGCATTCGATTAAAACAGAATATAAAATTCCGATGTTCTTTTCTACCTAATTTTATGGTAAATGAATTCCATTTAGCTGCAATCTTTTATCCAACATTTTAATTAGCGTGATGTATTATTAATTTATTTGATTTAAAATTGAAATGAGATTTTCAGAAAAAGTATTCTTGTTTATGCAATATTTTTATTCCGGACTTAATTAATTTAAATTGATGTCGGGGCTCAAAAACGTTTTGTTGAGAAACCTTCATTTTTTTTCGCTCACTACATCCCCAGTCCTCCCCCCCACCACTTTCGCTCATTGGTTGCGATAAATTTAATTAATTTTAAGAGGCTTCTTTCGTTTTGTAACGGCTGTCGGTAAACAAGAACACTGCCGAAAGAGGAAACAGAGAATTTCTTGTAATTGGAAATTACAAGAGGGTGAAATGCTACCTGGTTTCACAGGTAACTTAATGAAACATTTGCTATTCCAATAAATTAGGAATCATTTCCATATTTCGGATCTGAAACTCAAGCCGCCCTTGGAATAGAATATTGTTGAATAAATTGTAGTCTGGTTTGTTTTGATTTAAAATATGCTTTGCGGTGGTGAACTTCGTATTTGCAAGAAATCCTTTTGAATACTAAGATTGTTGTTCTGGGTACGCTTATGCAGTTTGGGCTTACGTATTTTGAGCATGTTTTAGATGACGAAAGGAAATCCCTATTACCGAATTACTTCACGATACCGAAATTGCAATACAGTAGATGCTAGTCAAGCCAGACTAAATGAAAAAAAACACGATGGAATTTATTACATCTAGAAAGTAAGAAATAGTTAAGCCGTAATGTAGGTAATTAACATTTTCTTAACCTGCACCTGCACCAAAATATAGAGTCCGATCCTGTATTTTTTAATTTTTCATGTTAATTTCAACATCACGGAAGGCATGTTAGGAAGAACGCTTGGACACGTCGATTGTATTCTAAATGCACATTTTTTTTCAAAAAAAAAAATAATTATAATGTCATGTGGCAGTGACCAATAACAACTTTCTTATTTTAAATGCACGCCCCTGTATATTATTTATTTAAATTCTAGAAGTACTTCATGTACAATGTCCAACATCTATCGTCAACTGTTTCAGAAATATTAAGTGTTTTGAGATTTATTACAAAAATTAGCATTAAAAAAAAATAATTATTTTATTTCACATATTACACTAAAAACCTAATAAGTAATACTGATAATTTTTGAATAATATAAGAAAACATTAATTTCAATGTAGGAAATGTATAGAAATAATTTCTAACGTTACTCAACATCTCAGGTGTGACTCATCTAATCGGAAGCGTGATTCGTTTAGGTCATCGAAGTTGAAAAGGTTTAGTTTTGTATACAGTACTTTTGACATACCCCACAAAAAGTAGTTCAATGGCGTCAAACCAGGAGATTGTGATGGTCACTCTATCGATCCGCGGCTCAAAATCCAGCAATTTGGAAAAGTTTTGTTCAGGTACTGCCGGACATTGATTTCGTAATGGGGCGGTGCTCCATCTTGCTAAAACCATATGTTATTGCCAGGTATTTGCGGGTTTACTGAATCAGGATATAAGTTTGTTAAAATTTACAAACCATTATTTTGGAGCAATTCCTGCCCAAACATTAATTTTTTCATGATATTGCGTATGTTTCTCTGTCATCCAGTGAGGCTTCTCATTAGAGCAATAGCGGCAATTTTGACGATTAACATGACATTGGAGTGTAAATGTGCTGTCAACAGAAAACAAAATATCTTCTAATTGGAGCACATTGTTATCTAACCTTAACATCATTTGATCACAGAAAGACGTTCTCCTATCGAAATCGTCTTCCATGAGATCCTGAGTCGGCATCATTTTATAGGTATACATTTTACTTTCCTTTAATACTCGAAAAATTGATCTGTGACTAACGTTGAACATTGGGGCTGTTTTTCGACCAGAATTATGTGGTTTTTCTTGAAACTCAAGCATAATATCCAATTTCGTATTATTATATTCAGTATTTTAATCTGTCTTACATGATCAAGCTTGTGAAACCGAATTTCTATTTTGCCAATTACAGATGGCAAATTTGGAAAATTTTCGTGAAATAAGCGAAAAACTTCCATTTGTGTCCGTGTGTTATCTCCATAACCAATCATTTGTAGAATGGTTATTTTGTGCATTTCTGTTAAATGAACCATTTTTCTGATACTATTAGGTACCTTTAACGAAATTCAAAGTACAATAGCCCTGCAAATAACAAACATTTGTGTTTTGAACAAAAAATATAGAAAGCAATTAATAACTAGAAAACCGTTACGGATAGGTATATTAAAGAATTAAGACAAAATAATTAGAAAGTCATTACGAATTCAAAAATGCTACTATACACAGGGTGTCCCATTTAAAAGATCGAAAATGTTCTTACTTTTTGGTATAAGTGACAACACCGCATGGTTGAAAATATTTTATATCGATAGACCTGGAGGAATTACTTAGGTAACCAGATTTTCAGAAACATCCCTTGTTCCGAATTCCTTACACAACTAAGGTACCATCGACCATTGGACACCCTGTATATGCTGCATTAAATGGGCTGGTATCTGTAAGTATAGAATTGGTTACTGCCTATGTTCTCTGTATTTATGATCCGTATACCTATATTTTCGGTAAGGGGTGTGATCTGGATAGTGAGTTCTGATTGACTGATAACATTTATTTTAACAACAATTTCCAAATAATATTTAAACTCAAATTTAGCCAACTATGGGATGAAACAAAGATCTTGTTGAAAAATCAAAATTGAATTTTTATTTTCCATTTAGTTGTATAATTTGTCAGTAAAATTACTATGGGGGTTTTCTAATAATTTTTCTTATAAATTTCAAGTGAGTCCCAGTACACCTAATTATTTTCAACATTTTAGGTAGTACGGTTTCGGAAATAAAGCTAGAAATGAGAATTTTATATATCTATCTTAATATATTGTAAACAATTAATTTTAAAAATATGAAAAATATATATTTGTATTCCTCATAATGAGCCCTTCTATTAATGTATTGCATGGTGCCTTAAAAAGTATTTTTATTATTTTCCGTTTAATTCTATAATTTGGCCTCCAATATTAATATTAGAAATTTCTTCGTGTTTTTCCTGTAAAAAAAATTACGTCTTATAGTTTGGGGAATAAAGTTAGAATGGGTAATTTTTTAAATATATTTTAGAATATACATTTTAAAGAAATTAAAAAAATATATTTGTATTCGTTATAATGAGCGCTGTGATTTGATGTATTACATGACCCATTAGAAACAATTATAATTTTTTATTTTCATTTATTCTATAATTTGCCCCCAAAATGAATATTAGGTGCTTCTCCTTATTTTTTTTTCAAAATTTTACAGATTATGGTTTCGGAGATAAGGTGAGAGAGGATATTTTTTTTGTTTTAAATATATGAAAAAAATACATTTGTTTTCGCTATAATGAGCCCTTTCATTTGATATATAACATGATGCGTTAGAAATGATTTTAATTTTATATTTTCCATTTAATTCTGTAATTTGCCCCCCAAAATTAAAAGTAGAGGTAAAATGGGTAAATTTTGTTATCTTTTTGACTATTTTTTTAATATGAAAAAAATATATTTGTGTTCCTCAGGATGGGACCTTTTATTTTCATTTAATTCTATAATTTGCCCCCCATAACTAATACTAATGATTTCTCCTTATTTTTTCTGTAGAGTTCGGACAACGTTCTATATTTCCTATTTTTTACAAAATTTTAGGCTCAGTAGTTTGTAGATCAGGGGGGAACGGTTAATTTTTAGTTTTTCCCCCCAAAATTACCCATAAAATCAAAATTTCTTCTTTTAGGATATTTACTCCTGATTGGGTCACCAAACTCTACATTGATGCCAAATTTCAACGTTTTCCGTCCAATAGTTTAGGAGAAAATTTCTGTGATGTGACAGGGGCAGAAATCCGGAGTGATATTATAAGGGTATCCGTATATTGTATATACGGAACTCTAAATATTAGGAGATTAAAACTTAGTAAATAGTAATGCAAATTAATCCAAGACCTCCTCAAAAACCTTTTCGAAATTACATAATAAATAAATATAAATATAATAATAAACGAACGTGTAGCATCATATAATTTCAATTAAATAAACCACGAAGCGTAATTAAAAAATGACAAACTTTAACCACCCCTGTGGATAATATTAATAATTCCGAAGTATGAAAAACTAAAATAACCGACACGGTATTGAGAAGTGCATTTTCGAATCAATAATCCATTAGATCGAGTGCATTGAAAACGGCCGGTGCAGCATGTATTTTCAATTTCACGTAATATGGTGCGAGACACAATATTTGTCGAAAGCATCGATGGATTCAGAATTTATCAGTTCGTCCTTACATCCTGCATTTTTTCGTGATGAATCAAACGAAGCGTTTGATCGAGTTATGACCTGAATTTTCAACGAAAAAGCGTTTATTTTCTGTTCGATGAATGTATAGTTATAAATTTTTAAGCTTCACTTTTCTATAGAGTTTGAAATGTCATTTCATAGCTGTAATAGCTGCAAAGAATGCGAAGTACAATCATTCAAAATTAATTCGAAATGTTATGATTTAGTAACCACAAGTATAAAAACATTGATATATCGTTCACCCAGCATATAGATGGGATATTAGCAATTCATCTTTATAGAGTGAGAACTTCTATTGTCTCCACTATATTAACTTTTGAAGAGAAAAAAACAACTATCACGTAAAATGTTGACAATCACACTAAGGTTTGACATAAAATTGACATGTGTTTTACCCACCTCCAGATAAACCCGCAAACAAGTCGAGAGGCATCAGATTTAATGAACTAGCAGGCCATTCGACAGAACAGCGTCTACGCCGATTCGTTTAGCAAATCCCGAATTGATCTAAAATAATGGCTCAGCACTCCATCTGCTCATAGCTGATTCTGCTTTTTCCGGATCTTGCTCATATTGCATAGTAATCTCGTTAGGAATATCTGAACCAGCATTAAAGGCATTCTACTCTTCTATTTCTTTAAAATCATTTTCGGATTTTGCTTAATGGTTCTTCCAGTCACCCAAGATGTTAGGCTTCATGGTTGGAACAGTTTCCCTTATCACTCAGAAGATGTTTCTTTTTCTAAGATGTTATACACATGCAATGCGAATAATCTTTTTGCTCTCTCCTTCAATAATTCAGACAAATTGTGAACCAGGTTCTAAATCCTCATCGTCATTTAGAAATTCAGACGTACTCTCGGTCAATCGTGCCTGCTGTTCTCGAACACAGTCTTTTATTAGTTCAATAAACCGAAATAATTATTTTGTACCACTTAAACTACTGCTAAACGGGGAAGACTGTACTGTACTGTTTGTCCCTGACATAAGTGATGCCTCTCGTGAAAAATTTGCGCACTACTTTCAGGAAAAAGACATTACAAAAAACTTCTGACAAGTCACAACACAAATTCAGTAATCCTCTATTCAATGCTAAACACACAACAATTAACAAATATCTAAATTCTGGAGTTTATGAACTTTCATTTTCGGACTGCAATAGTTTCTATGTTGGCATGACCTGCAGAAATTTTACCACCCGACACGAGGAACATATTCTTTCATTTAAAAGTACCAAATCAAATTCAACATTTGCTAAGCATTTTTTAAAACAGGCCATTCATTCCCAAAATTACCACATACAGAAATTATTCACGTATACATATTTTAAACCTTTAATCACCATTTTAGAACCAGTAGAAATTTTCAAGAGTATTAGTAACCCTTCATCCTCCAAATTGACTTTAAAGGACCAGCTAGATTTACAATACTTTTCGAAGTATTTAAGTAATACCTGTATGGGTTTTCCCAAAATTTCGAGTAGTTATAATATTACTAGCAACCCGACCCTGCTTCGCACGGGTTCTTTATTGAAAATATCAACTATTCTTTGTTACTCGGAGAAGATGCAGATTTTGGTAAAATTGGTTGAGTAGTTTTTGAGTGAAATCGTAGCAGTTGAGGATTCATTAACATTTATTAGTAGATTAGTATATTTAGTTTGGAACAAAAGTTTTGGAGTAGCAGTGTAATTCCGAATCTTATCTTTTGTATTTTTTTTTTGTTTTTGTTGGTGATTTTTACGCGCATACTCATTGCCAGAGTCACTTGATCAACCGTCTGGGACGGATAGACATTCTCGCTCGTAAAAGGACTAATCTCTCTAGTTCTTCATTGCTGTAGTTTTAAGTGAAATACGACCGGTCGTGAAATAGAGACAGTAAAATCTACTAAAGGGCAGTGCGGGGTCAACTCCTCAAAATACAGTCCACATCAACTACAGGGCGGTTAGCAGAGCAAGCGAAGACAAAACGTAAGTACTCTGGCATGATCGTTCTTTAAATTGTTACCAACATATCATAGTTAAACCCCCATTCCATTGCAGTAGCAAACAAAAAAAAAATCATCCTTCCTCGTTATACATAATATTAATTCAGATTATTTTTTTAGTGGCAATTATTTATAAGGCAAACAAAACACAAAACATTTAGATTGGTTTCTAAGCAGATTCTCTGTATACGACATTAATAACCTGATCACTTGTAAAACGAACAAATTTTGTTTCGAAGTAACACGTAATAGGGCAAGATACAATTGTCTGTGCGTAAAGCACTATGTACTTAAATCTACTCTCCCCAAGCAAATAACCAGCGGGGATTCAAACACAAAAATTTTGGAAATTTTGTTTCAAGATTAAATTTTAACCGATTAATCATCTTTTTCATACTAATAAATATTATGTTTATACAATTTTATATATCCTAGAAATACTTGAATACTTAATCAGCCCACCATCACTCAAAAAAATTTGCCAAGCCCCCCGAAAAAATGATCGGAGCCCTCTGAAAAAATTATCCAGCCCACCTGGCAAAAATCTCCTGGCTACGGCCTTGACCCCAGCAACTTTTAATGTCCTTTATTAATTGTTATCACAAACGCCATTTTTTACTGTAGCAGTTTAAATTGAAAATGCAATTCTGAGGGTATCATGGGAATTCTTGGTATAAACACAGTTTCACGATTTGATTTGCCAGTTAATATGATACATTAAAAAAAAATTAAATTGACTACTTTCAATCTTGTATCGTTGCACAGTTTCAGTGGACTCAAATTTCTTAGTAATATAATAGGAGTACCTACTTTTAATATTAATTTGAAATCAATTTTTTTCTTAGTGGATATGTTACTAATGTCGGGATAAAATTGTTCAATAAACATTTTGTACCAAAACACAAATATTGTTGAAATTTTCATAGAAATTTCCAGCTTGAAATTCACCTTTTCCTATTTGGACTAAGACGTTAGAAAATTGCCTATTATCTTCGCTAAACGATAAAATCCTTAGATTTTTAAGTTCGCATTTCGTTATATGTGAGAAAAATGCGATCTGCTCACGTTTACCTATTTATAACTGGCAAAATTTGACGGAAATCTTTAGAGAATAAAACAGTACAACCACCCATTGAGCAGTTACTGTTGCGCAGATCTCGCATTGTCCTGTCTAGTGCCTCAACCGCTTTATGAGACATAGAAGCCTCTTTCCAAATAATCAAACTGCAAATCCTCATTAATGTTACAGCACTACTCTGTTTAGAGATATTGCAAATGCTAATGAGGTGATCACTACATATTTTTAAAGTCAGTTTGAATGTGGAGTGGGCGGTTCGCCCACTTTCCAAAAGCGTGGCTGCTATACCGGACGATGCTACAGCTAGGGCAATTTTTCTGTCAGATCGTACTTTTGCTAATAATAGATTTATTAAAAATGTTTTACCTATGCCTCCAGGGGCATCTAAAAAAATTTTTACCTTCATTACTATTATTATTTGAGGACAATAGTAGATCATAACAAATTTTTTGTTCAGCATTCAAGGGACATCCATCTTGAATTACTTCTAAAAGTCTCAAATGATTGTAGTTAATTTCTCGTAAATACTCTGTATTGATTGTTGCAATTAAATTGAAATTTAATGGCAAGGTGAAGCAAAAACTTTTATAGATTTTCCTGACGGAGATTCCGCTTGTTTATTCAATTCAAATAAAGCTTTAGGAAGCGTACTTTCCCAATGAGAGTCGTATTCTAACAAACACATTGCTTTACAAAGTCCTTGAAATGTTTCATAAGTTATACCTGGAAAAGTACGAAGACTACTGAAATTACCATATCTTTATTTTCAGGGTTAAAATTTTACAAAACTTTGTTATTCCTACCCTCAAGTACCCTCTAATTACTCTTATGCAAAGACTACTGAAAGAAGTAGGGCCTTTTACTGCCCGGAGCAACATTCTTCGGCTCGGACGTGTGGCGCGGGGTCAGTGGGGCGGTCGAATCACAGCGACACGAAATTAATTTCCTTGCATTACATATTTTGATTTTGCTATATCTCCGAAAATATTCATGTAATTTGCATGGTGTAAAAGAAAAAAATATTCTTTATAATTGCCCATTTTTTTAAGTATTAAACTGAGTATAGCATGTTATCCTTAAGTGATAGACATATGCCATCCCTTACTTTTTTGTAGACCTCTATAAGATACACAATTCACTATAATTAAGGGCAGCGTTTTCGTTGAAAGGTCCTAGACGGCTTATTTTTTCCCGATAGCTCCAAGAAATATCGTTATATTTCAGCGAGTTAATACAGAAACTTAACAAATTATATGCTAAAATCTTCCTAGAGAACCACTCTATCCACTGGTGAAAATAGCATGAAAATTGGTGAGGTGGTTTTTGAGTTTATAGCGAACAGACAGAAAGGTGGTGCGAATGACTTTGTATCATAATATTTATAGATGTAGCATTATATTCAAGCAATACTTATTCTATGTGTGCATATATTGTAAAATGTCAATAATCTGTAATTCATTCATCAGCTTGCTTCTATTTGATAATGGCATAACCTTTTGGCGAATCTAGTCACATCATAAGTGTAAACATAAGTGATATAATATAACTAAGTTAATTTATTTCATTCGTTATAAAAGACATTAAGTCGCCCTCTTGGTTCTACACATAATTTCACGGAACTATAGGGCCCAATATACTCTCAATATGTTAGCAAATCGCAATGTGCGACAAATCGCCAAACATCCGCCGCGCCATAGCCCCCCAAAATATATTAAATCTCATTTTAATTTCAAATAATAAAACACTAGGAAAGGGATAAAACCGTAGTAAAATTAACGCATTTAATTAACCCCGGCCAAATAAATAAGAACGGGCCGTCGCCGTAATGCATATTTAAATTTAATTAAAACACTGGGCTCAGCAAAAACGGCGCCAATTAAAACGAGAGAACAAACCGGAAAATGCAAACAAAAGCTATCCTCCTAGTTGGTCTCCTGCTCCTGGCATTTGCCTACAAGCCGAACACTTTGTCATTCGTTCTTTCTTCCGTTCCGAATCCCTTTGGAAATGTATCCACGTGAATTTTTAATAGTTGGTGTTTGTTACGGAAATTAGAATAATTATTCGCATCTGTTAAAGGGATGAACTTTCGAATTTTCCCTGTTTAGATGCTAAGTGACTCCGCGCGTTCAGAGTTATTTAATTCAATTAATATTCTTGGGGACAATGTGAAGTATCAGCTAGTATCTTCGCAATATGCTGCAGTCACCACAAAAACTATTCGGAATTGCATTTATTAGTGGATTTCTGAAAGTAAGATCTTATCAATATTCAGACAATCTGTAGGTATGTGTAAAGATTGCGCAAAGTCCTTGGTATGTTTTTTTTAATAAAATCCGACAAAAAAATGTTACATAACGCATTTAGCCCGACAATGTCAATAATTAACACCACACTATAGTAAACCTCCACATTTATATGGCGTTCCAAAAATATATAAAGACACAATACCAATGAGACCCATTGTAAGTTTAATAAATTCACCCTTACAAAACATATCAAAATTTTTACTAAATATAATGAAACCTTATGAAAATAATCCAAACAATTTAAAAAACACTAATGATTTTTTCGCAAAATTAAAAAGCATTATTATCAACAGAAATGATATACTAGTAAGTTTCGACATAGTTAGTCTTTTTACAAATGTACCTGTTGATAAATCATTACAAATTATAAAAAATAAATTACAATATATTACCTTACACAACAAAACAAAATTAAACATTGACACAATTATGGAACTAACCGAACTTTGCTTAAATACTACTACTTATAGATAGAACAAACAACACAATAAGTACAAGTACTTATCGAAAACCTACAAATACTAATAGATATTTGAATATTCACTCCAACCATCCCTTTAATGTAAAGAGAGGTGTTGTAAAGTGCTTATATGATAGAGCAAAAAATATATCTTCATCCACCCAAATCTTTAACACAGAAGTCAATATTATCAAAGAACATCTACTTCAAAATGAATATCCCTAAGACTTTATAAATAAAACTATAAATCAGCTAGAAAGAAAATCGCAACAACAAATCAGCACAAATAACCATCACACTAATACCAACCAAACACAAACAGACAACCAAATTATGAACATAATTGCATATATCCCAGGTGTATCGGAAAAAATTAAGCGGTTAGGAAATAAATACAGCGTTAAAACTGTTTTTAAAAAAATAATACCTTGTACACTATCCTCACACATACCAAACCGTTTAACGCAACCTAGAGTTCCAAAAATTGTATGTACAGTGTTTTGTGTGACTGTGGCCATTCTTATACCGGTGAAACTTCAAGACCTTTAGAAGTAAGGAAAAAAGAACATCAATATAACATTTCCAGAAGACATGTGGACAAATCAAATTTGGCCAATCATGTATTAACGAGCACCGGCAGCCATAGGATAGACTGGGATAAAACAAAGATTTTGTTGAAAGAAGAAAATTTAAAAAAGAGAAAACTTAAAGAAGCCAGCTGTATGATGATAAACAACACTGAAATCGGAGCACCTTCAGCCGACCTTCATTTGGACTGGAGGAATTTATTGCTAACAGAACAAAAAAACGGTAACCTCAGCGTCAAGTGATAGCCAAATGACAAATTGTCAGTGTCAAATTTTTTGACAAACAACAAATTCAAGATCAAAGCGAAAATTTTTTAGAAAAAAACCTCGAAAACAACACTAAACGATTGACAACGATTGAAACGTCTCCATACACAGATAAGTATTACACAGTATAACAATACATTACTTATATACAGGAATACTGGTTGATCATTTTGTAGACATCTCTCTCAGAATAACTGTGAGGAAGAATCTCTTTCCGGGCAGCCAGTAATCCGGCCAATTTTACGAAATTGCCTTACTACACTTTGTTCTAAATATACAATTTTTAAATACGTATCTGTTGCAGGAAAAAATTTGGAGGAGAGAAAACCCAATGAACAGACAAAATAATAGTGTCAGTAGTGTCAAAAATTTTCAAAAACGTCAGAACAATCACAAAAGAAAAACAAAATTGTGAGGTGTCATAAGTATCCAAATGACAAAATGACAAAAATGCCAAAAATGTCAGAAATGTAAAAAATGCCAAAAAATATCAAAAGTGCCAAAAATATCAAAAATGTCTAAAATCTCAAAAAATTCAATACACTATTTCGCGTAAATCCTTATTTTTTCAAGAAACTTGGTAGATGCACGGAGCTGTTTTAAATATTTTTGTAAAAACGAAAAAATCAACAAAAAGTTTTCGAGAAAAAATTCTTGGGAGTTGAATATTTTAATACCTTATAAATACATTCCAAAAACTAATGATAGTTTCAGTCTTTACTTGATGAAAATTCATTTTAATATTATATTAAAATAAATACACTGATGTAATTTTCACTTAAATTTATTCACTATTGACAATTGTTTCACCAGGTTACTGGCTTCTTCAGAATACAACGTATTAATCCTCTAAATACCTCTGTAATTGCATCACCATAGTTCTTTGTAATAGTTAAAGGCATTTAACTGTTAGTCTGAAGAAGCCAGTAACCTGGTGAAACAATTGTCAATAGTGAATAAATTTAAGTGAAAATTACATCAGTGTATTTATTTTAATATAACATTCCAAAAATGTCAAAAATGTTATGCATACTCAGAATTTCAAAAACGTCAACAATGTGAAAAATGTGAAAAATATCAAAAATGTAAAAATTATAAAAAACGTGAAAAATATCAGAAACATATAAAACTGCAGAAACGCAAAATACTCAAATAATGTCAAAAAAAACAATCTGCCAAAAAATGCCAAACTTGCCAAAAATGAAAAAAATTCAAAAAGTTCCAAAAATATTAAACATGTTAAAAAATGAGAAACATGGCAATAATCCCCAAATAATTGTCCAAGTTAGAACATAAGCCAACTAGTTGGTTGGCTATTGTCAATGTCAAAAATGCCAAACATTTTAAAAATGGCCAAATGTTAAAAACTTCAGTACATTTTTTTGCGTAAACCCTTATTTTTTGAAGAAAACTTGGCTTTTATAGATATTTTGGTAAAACAGAACAAATCATCAAAACTTTTTGGAAAAAATTTTCTTAGCGTTTGAATATTTCAATACCTGCATTCAAAAAATGTTAAAAATTTCATGCATACTCAGAATATCAAAAAAAATGAAATAATGTCAAAAATATATAAAATGTCAAACATTATTAGCCAAATAAAAACATAAGTCAATCTAAAAGCGAAAAAAGGCAAAATAATTACAAAAATGCCAAACTTGCCAAAAATGAAAATATATCAAAGAATGCCGAAAATATCAAACATGTCAAAAAATGAGAAACATGTCAATAATCTCCAGAATTATTAGTGAAAACGTAGGTCAACTATTTGGTTGGCTGTTTGCTCTTTTGTAGATATTTTTAACAAGAATAAAATTAACGAAAAAATTTTGGAATTTACAAGTACACAATCCTAAACAAAAAATGCTTACCAAGTTTCGTTAGCTAAAATATACAGCAAATGTAAAAAACAAAACATAATTTTAACTTTTTGGACTAATGGAACATTTCAGTTCAGGGTTTTTTCAAAAAAATATATTCCAAAGACTGTTGTTAGTAGGTATAACTTACTTTTCGTTTCTAGGCTCTGTAACATTTCTATAGTAATACTGTTACATTCTTGTGCGACTCTCTAGCACCAATCACCAATAGTTTATAGTTTAATCAACTTCGATTTAAAGTCACCCCATGTACAGGTAAAAATCTAATGGAGTAAGTACCGGTGACTTCATTAGCCATTCTGTGTGACAAATGAAACTCTACTACTGTAATAGTAATTTACTACAATTCCAATGAGGTCTCATATGACCCCCCTTGCTGCTTAATAAAACTAAGGCGTGGCTATCAGCTGTAGGGGGTTCATTGGAATGACGAAACCTTTAATATCGCTTGATACTCGGATAAGTTTAAAAATGCATGCGTTCCACTAATATAGGACTTGATAGCCTTTATCATTCATAATATTGTGGTCTCTTTACCAAGAATGCATCAATCAACCTTCTGACCCTATCCTGACACTTTATTGCGCTTTTAATTGATATTATATCACCGAAACTTCAACAATTCGAAAACTACTACAGCAACTACCCAACGAATTCGATTCTATTCCCGCAGGGAGTGGCCCTTTGAAAACTAAGAAACAGTCGTATATTTCCAGTTTGTTGTATTTTATTGAACATTCACTAACTAGAAGCGACACTCGAGCGCACTCTCGTTCGTAGAAATTAACTAGTTTCCCCGATTTCGATAATGACTCTAGGAGAATGTTCTCATTCTATTATCTGGTGATAAAAGGGTTCCGGTTATGTGTTGGGTTTAATTCGGAACTAAAAGTTCAGTTTTCGTTGTTTCGAATAGAGAATATAATTGTTTTATCAGATGTAATTGACTTGATTGCGAGTTTAGTTTGAGAATACTTAAGTTTTGCGACGGAGAATTTCTACAGGATACAAAAGAACAGTCAATAATGAACAACATTTTGATCTGAAATGTGTTTTTCCTTTGTTTAGTATTGAATAAAAGATGGATAACTTCATTTTTTTAAGTAGTTTCTAAATGATTACACAAAACTGAAATTCCTTTACGACCCATTGTAAGCTCGATAAACTCACCATTGCAGAATATTTCAAAATTTTTACTCAAAATCATCAAACCATACGAATTCAACAGACTAAAAAAAATTTGGTAAGTTTGATGTTGTCAGTTCATTCAGCAATGTACCAGTAGATAAATCTAAACAAATTATTAAAGATAAATTAGAACTTGATAATTCACTTCAAGAAAGAACAAAATTATCAGTTAATACAATAGTAAAGCTTATGGAACTTTGTTTAAAAACACCATATTTTCAATATGAAGAAAGTTTCTACAGACAAGATTTTGGAATGGCTATGGGTTCTTCTTTGTCACCCATAGTAAGTAATATATTTATGAAATACTTTGAGGAAACTTTTATCTTTAATTCTTCAAAAAAACCTGAAGTATGGTGGCGCTACGTTGATGATATTTTTTCAATATGGGAGCACAGCATAGACGACTTATACTGCTTTTTAGACACGATCAATAACAAAGAATCTACATTTTTAGACGTGTTGGTTGACCGATCAAACAACAATTTCACTACAAGCATTTATAGAAAACCAACGCATTCTAATAGATATTTGAATTTTTATTCAAATCATTTTTTAAATGTAAAAAAGGAGTCACTTAATCCTTATATGACAGAGCCAAAGCAGTTTCAGCAACAAAGGAAATTTTTCAGAAAGAGTTATGTTTGATAAAGGAAGTTTTAGAACAAAATGAATACCCAAGAAATTTCATAAATAAAACAATTTACCAAATCGAGAAAAAACAAAGAAACCAACAAACGACACAAACAACACACACTACTTCCAATTCAAATAACAACACACAAACAGATATTAACTCTACAATTATAATCGTTATTCCTTATGTTTCCAGCCTCTCCGAAAAAATTAAACATATTGGCAATAAAAACCAAGTAAAAATGATTTTTAAAACAAATAATACTTTAAAATCAAATTTGACAGAAACAAAACCGGAAAACAGTACTCAAAGTTCCAAAAATTGTGTGTACAGTGTACCTTGTGCCTGCGGAAAAACATATACCGGTGAAACATCAAGACCTCTCCAAATTAGAACAAAAGAGCACCAATACAACGTCTCAAGAAGATATAGACAGATCAAGATTGGCCAATCATGTACTCACGGATAATGCTACACACAAAATGGACATGAATAAGACAAAAATACTACTTAAAGAAGAACATACCAAAAAAAGAAAAATCAAAGAAAGTGTCTGCATGTTGTTGAATAATGGAGAAATTGGGACACCCTCTGCATGGATGCATGGCAACAACTTCTGACGAATGAACATCAAAAAGGAAACTTCAAAGTCAATTAATCAGTCAATTGACATTACCAAAAAAAAATCAAGCGAATATAGTGCAAAACATTCAAACAAACATTGTTGGACAACGATTCCTGATAAGGAATCGAAACGTCACAAAAAAAAAACAAAGTACAACACAAAATGCACAACATATTATACTGGAATACTAGTTGACAAATCTGTAGACCTACTTTCTCACAGTTAACCCTGCGGGAGAGTTTTTTCTATAAGAGGGCAACTAGTGTTCCGGGCAGTTTCCACAAACTGCCCTTAGATACTACACCTTGATATTCAAGTACTTAACTTATCTGTATTTTTCAGAAACCATTGCGATGAGAGAAAATCCCAGATGAACATTCAAATTAAATGCAATTTTTTAGTTTTCTTATAAATAACATGGGATTATTTGTAGTCACCCGTCACGTGAAGAGCAACATGACTGCCTCAAGTAAGATCAACAACTAACAATGTTTCCTTGTTGTCATTCAATATGTAAGAAAGAAGTGTGAGTGAATACATCATAACTACGACTTTGCCGCCTCGCTGTGATTGACCTTTTGGCAAAATGGCGTTGCGTGCGAAAAGGGTGGCACTAAAGCGTCTTAACAGCTCCTCCTCATGGAAATCATACTTTCATACTAAATTATTAAGGGAATTCACATTTGAACCATGAATTGGTGGCATAGCCCAGCGATTACATTAGTAATTTAGTGTTTAAGTACATTCCCAATTCGAACTGCAATATGGGACTAGTTCAAATTTGTATTATCTCAGCAAGCTAATGCATCATCTGAGGTTCCACTGATTACGGCTAGTTGAATATTCATTAGAACCTTTTTCTACTTCAGCTATGTTGCTGTTAGTCGATGATTTCGCGTAAGGCGGCCATGTTGCTGTTAGTCCATTACTACTAAATATTCATAAAATTATTCCAATAACACAAACAGTTTCATTTATTACAGCTTTGAGAAAAATAATGATTCTCTAGCACATTTCAAAATTCGGAAAAAGCGACTTTCTCTATAAAAGTAACAACAAAGTGATCCAATGTTTACATTATGTTTGAACCATATTATGATTTAAAACAAAATGTTCTTGTAAATTAAGAGTTCCTCAACGTAACTTTGAGTTAAATAAATAAATTTAAGCATAAGTATAGTATTATACAATCTTAATATCTACTAAAATTAAATAACTTTATACAACTATATATCTCTTCTTAAAATATGAGTAGAATAAATGTGTCACATCGCTGTTGATGTAAGTTATGTACGTCCATTCTGGTAGAAACTCTAATAACATCTTCTAATGGAAATGCGGTGGAACTTTTGGTGTGTCACAAATGAAAAAACACAGTTTTGTACCCTTTATTTTAAACGCCGTTTTAACAACTTTTGGTTTACTTCTTGATAATGCCAACTTAGAGTTGTTGAAACGGCGTTGAGTGCTTAAATAAAGGTTTGGTGTTAAGGTGCAAAACAGTGTTTTTACAGCAGTTTGTAACGAAAGTTACCTTATAGTGTTTGAAAACGAATTTTTTTTAGCCTCTTATATAGGAAAGTTGAAAAAAAATTTCTTCAAAATTATTCAAAATATATAAAAGCTATAAGAACAAATTGTAAAGCATAATATTTTTCACACGAATGGTCTTAACAGAATTAGAGTGGATAGCGTGGACACAAAACATTAAATTCTAATTTTCTGAAAACCCAGTGCCTTAAAGTAATAAACAAGGAAATCGAACAGAAATACTATAACCTCTACAACTTGTTTTGAGAAATATCGAATAATTGCATCATGAAATACTTTTTTACCTACTTTAAAGAATCGAAAAATATATTAAGCATTTTGTTGTTTAATGTATATTTGGTAAAAAAAGAGGTTAGGGCATTTAAAACATTGAATTTTAAAAAATCTAACCAAATATAGGTAAAATATTAATAACATATTAGGATTCCGAAAGTAATCTCTAAAATTGCTTACAAAAAAATAGACAAGTTTTCGAGAATAAACCTTCTCTTGATGTGAATCTGTTCTTTTGAAACAACAGAAACAATCAAAGCACAAGGAGATGACTTATTCATAAAGTAATTTGGGCAATAGTGTTATAAATTTGAAGGCTGAGTTCTATAGGTAGCTAATACTCCTTCATATAAACTACAAACTTTCAACAACTAGTTCTGCCAACAATCTGATATTAGGATCATCATCAACTTCAGCGCAAGAGAAAACAGCCTAAGGGGATACCTTTCATAACATTGAGTTCTCATAGCGAAAGGGAAACTTCCAACAATATCACTTCAACTTTAACTTTTCTGTGAAAGTCAATAGAAGCTTTTACATGCATTGAGAAGGGTTGATTTTCGGTAAATATTATTTCATTACATATTTCATACTATCAGACCTTTGACTAATCTTTGAAATAGTTTTTTTATAGAAAAATGGGCTAAATTTTATTTATTCTAGTTCTGTTGAAAAAGGAAAATCTTCATAGTAATTCATCATCAACATATGCAGCAATATTCACCCAATTTTCAACTTGAAGAGCTGTAGAACTTAAGCTCTTGAAGAGACAAAGAAGAAAACCTTAAGAACTGTGAGCAGAAGATTATATTAAAGATGATTGAAGAAAAGTGAACTAGTGAGCTTTTTGGATTTACTTAAATTAAGAAGAAAAATAAGATGTCTAGGACTGAAGAATTGAAGAACTGGCTCAAAGCCTAAATAATCACACCAATTAGGATAAGAAGAAATAATCATCGTACACAAACAATCCAATAAATGGCAAAGTAAATATAATTATTCTATAATAATCTTGAACCTAATTTGAACAATCTTTATATACAAGTTTTATAAAATATTAATACATTTAAAAATTTCCATAATAAAATTTGGCGCCCAACGTTGTGCTCAGAAAATTTGCATTTGCAAATCATCATATAAACTATTTATCGGGTAATGCATCTGTTAGATAGTATAATTCAAGTTGAATCTATCTTTCGCAGACATTTCGCCAAGGTCTCACTCACCTACTGAATGCATTGTCACGATGAGCAAAGATGCCAAAACAAAAACATTCAAGAAAGCATTTATTTCCACCAAAATATCTAACCAATATCATTAAACATTTTTATTAACTAACCCAGTGGTTGAAATTAGACCAAAATCATTGTAAAAAATTTGAAGATAATACACCTATATAAATTTCCATATTTCTAACATTTTTTCTACTATTATGAACTTTTTTTGTGTATTTATACAAAATAGTTCACTAGCATTGTAATTTATTAAAAAAATATTTTCCAAAGGATAATAAATTCAGTTTTGTTGTACGACGTTAAGACATATTCTATAAACAAAATCAAATAACGTTCTGTTCATGAATAAAAAAGAATATACAAATTTTCCTGTCATCATACTATTATTGAATAAATAAACAATACAAATACACTTCGAGAGGACTCAAAACATCAATAAAGACATTGATAAAAAGCATTGATTTGAATAATTAGAAAATATATTAAATAATTTTGTCACCTACCGGTGGAAAGTTTAATGGTGCTAGTTCAGCTATTATGAAATAGATGGGGCAATCACTGTTATTAACGGTAAATTTTGGCAGTTTGAACAAAAATTATTAATAACAAAAGTAAAGGCAGTCAATTAGCAAATAAAAAACTGAAGAAAATTGGTTCACCAAAATAAGGAAATTTAAAATGTCAGTAGGTATGTGCATTATAGCTAAAAATCATTCACAATGTATTAAGAGACAGGGTTTAGCAGGATTCAGTTATTTCACAATTACGAATACATAAGTACATACATATTAGTACACATTGAACTGCAAGCATTCTGCACTGAAGGTCGTCAATAGCTACTAAACAAAACAAAAGTAAAGAAAATCAGTTGAGGGACAAAGGAGAAAATGGTACCGAGCCTTATTGTCTTCGCCTATTTATATATAGACTAGTGGTCGCCCAGTGGTATAAATTCGACCCTATTTCATAAAATTGTAAAAAGTTTTTTGTTTGACAAATCTGTTCAAATAAAAAGAAAATAAAATTATAATCAAACATCGGTTTTCGAAATATTTTTGACAAATGAATGACCCCTCAAATTTTTGGCTCGAACCGCTCCTGGCAAAATATTCGATATAATAATTGCAAGATTGTTCATTGCAATATAAAAGTTTTCGTCATTTGCGATTTCAATCAAGTTCAGGAATATTAAAGGAAAGATAGGACCAACAACCCTAGGAGAATTTAAATATTTAATACATTCTCTATTGTCCGCTGTCTGACAATTTTTTACATAACACCTTCGGGAAGGTTGTGATAATAATATATTAATCAAATAATTAAATTGACATTAAAAACAGAATATTTAATATGAAAGTTACTGCAACGCGTCCGAAAAATCAATACTGATCTACAACATTGCCTATTTTACCACTAAACAATAACAACGCTTGCATGCCACTTCCAGAAGTACATGCTCTAAGGTTATATCTAACCATCGCTCCCTTCATATATAATTACTCAATGTTTTGAGTTTTGACCGTCTGACGGCGGCGGCACCACAGATCAAATAGGCGGCACTGTCAGTAATGATAATGATTTGTTTATAATATTTTATTTAATTAATGAACCAATATTATAAATTAATGTAAGCATTCTGCACTAATGGTCGTCAGTAGCTACTAAACAAAACAAAAATTAAGAAAATCGGTTTAAAAAACATATGAGAAAATGGTGCCTAATAGTTTTGTCTTTGCCTATTTGTATAAAAATGAATAATATTTGCATTAAGTTAGACATCCTAACCTAACCTTATTGGATTTATGTTTCTGAAGTTTGAGCGTCTTTTATACATTTATAAAGAACTCAATCACTGACGCATCCGTATAAATTCAAAACTCACAGAAATCAGTCTTTATACAGTTCCCGGATTCCTCGCAAACAGCCAATTTAAATCACCAGTAGACTGACTCTAAACCGCAGTCTCACACCAATTGCATCCGTATTTGCTAAAACGTCAACTATCATGGCAAATTGCGTCTACCTACCTAACGTCACGTCCACAGAACACACATATATATTCGCCTCTATTTCCAGAGCACAGAGCACCACTCCTCTAAATTTCAACGATTCTGCCGACAAATAGAACGATATGAAAATTCTGCTCGTGACAACGTTCAAACAATTCTCTTCCTGGAATCCTGCTAGGACGAGGAGCACGCCTTCTTTTCGAAAACTTATTATTCTATTTTGCGAATCGTTCTCACCAAATTAGTAGTTGAAATTATGTGCTCGGGAATTTTTAATATAATGGTGGGGTAAATACGGAGAATGCTGAATTTTAGAATTTAAAATAAATACGAAATTTTGTTTACATCTTCTTTATTTTAGGGACTGGAAAACTTTCTACCGAGACTGCTAGTTTTTATATATCTACACTTATTATTCGTACTTGTTTTATCAATCACTGCAATTAATATAAAGTAGAATCACATGTGGTCGAAATTCGATCAGTTGATTCAACTTGTTTCTCATATATAATTAATAGTATTTGTGTTCAAATTCGTAATTCTTAATTTAATATGGGAAAGAGGCAGTAAGTGGAAATTAAATAACAAAATTTTAGTTACCAGAAAATTAAACAATTCAGCTATTAACCGGTAGCATAATATAGAAAATAGAATAAAGGTAAATGACAATTCCATTTGAAAGAATTGAATAGTTATGAAGTAGAAATCATATATCTAGAAATTGCATAATACTCTGTTTTAATTTATTACTAATACTTAATTAATTTTCATTTGTACATTTAATAAATTTAGTACATGGGTGACCAAGCTTTACTCCTAAATTCAAAGATTCATCAAAAATCGGAAATGATTTAGTTTAATTTCATTTCTCTAACATTTAATAAAATATTCATTTAATAATTCCACTTCACAATATATTTCCACCATCCTTTATATGTAACTGCTAATGGACTACCCAATATAAATTTTTAACTACCCTATGTAACTTATAATTCTACTCTGGACTATATTTTAACTACTCTGTATACGCAACTGTGCACGGAGCAAGCATTATATTTTTTAACGTTTTTTGACCCCTTGTATAACTATAATTCCACTCAAACAATTCTATATATGCGACTGCCTAAGAACCACCGTAATCTTTTTGTTTCTAAATATTTTTAAATATTTTCTGTAACTATTAAACTCCGCCCTATATTTTCAATTATCATATATACAGGGTGTAAACGGTTTGAGTGCAAAGATTTTGAAGAACAATACTTCAGGCAAATACAAATCAAAAAGCTTTATAACATTTTCTAAAATAAACTATAGTTTTGCCAAAAAAAACACATAAAGTTAGATTTTATGTAGCCCTTGCTACAGTGAATAATACAATAATTTCGATTTCAAAATGTCGGTAAATCTAAATATGTAAATACTCAATAGCTTATACATCTTTAATAGCCACATTAAAAATGAAAATTGATTATTTAAACTCGAAATATGCTTTTATAATTTAGTGTAAGTTTCTCCGAATAGATATGGCAACGTGGCATACAGACCAACTTATTTACTACATTTTTTACTGTAACGACGGCTGAGAGTTACGATTGTTTTTTGCGATTTCGATTCTTGTAAACAAGAATAGATAAACTGTAAAGTGATTTGAATGATATCTATTTGATGGAGACTTCGTGGTTTGCTTTCCATTTAATATATTTTTTAAATAAATAAAATCGGTTGTGATTAGTGTGTAAGTTCGAAAATTAAGAATAGTGCGACATGGCCGATTATACAATTAGGGAAAGACATGACATGCTCTTAATTTCTCGCATACGTGAAAATTGGATTAAACGGTGCCGTGCTTGTGTCGATAGTAATTGTGGGCATTTTGCAAATTTGCTGTGAATAATCCGTTGTTTCAACTCAGTTCTATCATTATAATAAATTCGGTAAGTAGGATTACATATTTACTTGTCTAATATAAATAATATTAATTAAATCAGTAATAATGACTCTTCGAATAATTTAACTGGTAAAAAAACTACATATACAGATCTCTTGAGTTCAATATCATATGTATTTCCCCAACTTTGTATAATTGCACAAAAGAAACCGCCAAATACAAATTCTAATTGCAATACCTTGTATTGAAAACGTAAATATTTCCAACAAAATATTTCATACATTTTTATTTAATTCTAAGGTCAATATCATCAGTCAATACAAAAACACTGGTGTTTATATTTTTTTGTCGGCGTAGTCATTCCTTTATTATTCGGGCTAAGAGTGAATCTGCTTCGAACGCGAGCGACGTTGCCGGATTGACAATAATTTACTTAATATGTTTTAGGGATTTTCTTGGTTGAAAGTATTCCTATATTAACATTATTACCTCTAATTTTTTAAGTGATGTACCATCTTTTTATATTATAACCTCGATTATTGTAAGTCACTCTCTTATAATAATGTACATTGTATAATTTAGTTATTTTTAGTGACTGACGAAGGATGAAAGTATATCCGAAAGCTTTCATAATAAAAAGAGTTTCCTAAAACCTTTATTTTTACCAGGCTGCTTTAACTGAAGTTTCTGTTTTGACTATTCAGCCGTTACAACACATTTTGTTTATATATATATATATATATATATATATATATATAAATATATGCTACTCATAGTAGGCTACTCAATAAATCATTTCCTTTTTTAATATTTTTTAAAATTACCCTGTGTAACTATAATTCTTAACACCTTCTATCTATCCTATATATTATTATTATTCTTTTTTTAAACAACCTTGTATAAATATATCTCTACTTCAGCCACCCAATAAACATTTGGTTTCTAACAAATCTGGAATCACCCTGTATAATTATAATCTACAGCGCCCTATATCACAGTAAATTTAAATATGCATAGTAACAACTGTGGGCTACACATAACAGTTAAAAACCATCCTTCATATCCTATAACTATATCGATTTCAAAGCAACTTCATTGTGTACCTCAAATTAATATGAGAACACATAACTTTTTACCCATCTAAAAATTGTCTAACCACCACTTTTTACTTTAATTTCTTGAAAAATGAAATAATTTTTCCAGAGCAGTTTTAATTTCAAATAGGTTACCAAATCACCCTGTATTGAAACTGTTGTAATTTCAAAACTCAGCTGTCACAATCAAGTTCTTTCTCGGTAATGCGATTGTTCCCGAGCAATCGATTTGTAGACGCCAAAACACTGAAATAGTGAAATTTTGACAAAATGTATACAAATAAAACATTATATGAATTATACTATTCGATGAAAATATTTGTAGCCTATCGCATCTCAAAAGTACATTAAACAATTTTTGACTGACCGATAATATTTGAAATCTAATATTAAAATTAATTTAAAAGAATGCCTTACATGAAATAAAACTGCAAAATAATTCGTTTTATTTCCCGACTTGACCATACAATGTATGGCATCACACTCCCTCTAAGGCACGCTAAGAGTGCCTTTAGGGGAAAATTCACTAAACCCCAGAAATCCTAGATATCAAAAGGGTTTAGCTCTGTGGGAGCCCTTGCCAGGTTTTCAGGCCCGTGGTTGGAGTCGTGGCGGCAGTTTCCCATGAATTTCCTGACCGTCCAGGCTGTCCCTAACAGGACGACTTTTTGCATTTGTTTGCAAATATGTTCGTCCAGACCTAGGTATTTAAAATTGTTTAATAGATGTTTTGGGACTAGTCCTGTCGTTGACATAACAACTGGTACAGTTCGTGTGTTGTTAATGTCCCACTGAGTCTTTATTTGAAATTCCAAATCTCTATATTTGGTTATTTTCTCAGCTTGCTTGATATTTATATTATTGTTGTTAGGAATTGCTATGTCAATTAAAGTTGTTTTCCGAGCGACTTTATCTACCAAAACTATATCTGGTCTATTGTGAGCAACAGTCCAATCAGTCAGTATCGTGCGGTCCCAGTACAGCTTGTAGTTGTTATGTTCTAAAACAGATTCTGGTTTGTATTTATAGTATGGTAATCTTACCGACTGTGAAAGTTCAAGTTTCACTGCTAGTTCCTGGTGCAGTATTTTAGCCACAGCATCGTGTCGTTTTTTGTATTCAGTTGCGTTTTATTTTATTATTATAACTTATTCAAGTGCCATTTGCACATGTTATATATAAATAATTAATAAAATACTTGCATATTACATGTTGTGAGTGTTACTTTTATTTTTGATGTAATAATTAATACACAGTCGTGCAGATCTGAAATCATATGTATCAATTAAGTTTAGAATTTTTTACTTACGAAAAAATTTCATGGCTCTTCTGTAAATTCGAAAAATCTGGTCACTTTAATATTTGTTGTTGTCATAGAAGTACTGTCACAGATGATCGATTATTTAAATAACATATTTATTCTTGTATTTTTACTGTTGACTGCTGTCAACTACCTCAATTTCAAATTATGAATAATTAGTTTAGAGCATGTACCTTCTAGAGATAGCCTGTTAGAAAGAGAGGGCAATGGAGACGGTAACACGCTACTTCACTTGGTTGGTGGAAGCAGCCAATGAACAAAATGTTGATCGTATTTCATTGGAAGCAGCTTCCAACCTAGTGTAATAGCCTCTTGCCCTCTTTCTCTTTTGTCTCACCACGACATTTGTGCACTGCAGCCTATCTCTAGGATGTAAATGCTCTAAGAACATTAGATTAAGAGTAGAGCTACTTGTTCATAGCTCGTGCCTTCTCAAATAATTTATTTTTAATTTACTTATCTTAAAGGAAATAAATAAAGATTATGTATATATTTTGCACATGTACAGCTCATTACCTATCGAATGGTATACGTTTTATTACTCTGCTTTCAAAATAAAGGCCGAAAAAGGGATAGTGGGTTTTCGTCTTTGCGTATTAATAATAGTATGATAATCAACTTTTTTGAGTCTTAGAAAACCTAAAAAAATGAAATAAGTGTTTAGCATCGGGATTGTTCTTTATTTATTAGGGCATCTCGTAGTCGTTATATTAATTCACTTTTTTTCCCACTAATTTCTAAATCCGTTTCCTTCAGTTCCGTTTTTAAATCAATTGGTCTTAACTCACAGTTTTAAACATTGTTAGAGGATTTATTTTTCACTTCTAAAGTGCTGACACCAGTGTAATGTATTATTTTCCATTTATGTTTCGTGGATGGAACTTACTACAATTTATTTCCTTTAATTTCATATTCACACAACTATATCCAATTTATCGTGAACTAGATTGCGACCGAGTACCCAATGGATCCTTTCGTCGGCTTCCCGTATTTATATATTTCTTCTCAGAAGGATCTAGACGATAAAATCACGGCCGAAGCATTTCCTTCATGGATCATGGATAGTTGTGACGCCCAAGAGCCTACCTCGCTTATTTCAGGAAGTATCGGATGAATGCCACAGTATATAGCTATATAGCTTCCGTTCTTTTCTATATTAAATTAAATCAAGGTGCCAACGAAAGACCCTGCAGATGTTCGCCTGCCATCTTGTCAGAAACCTGTAATTGACAGTTCGCAAAAGTTCTGAACAGTTCTTCTACATGCAAATGAAACATGTAAGATTTTACTAGAAAATTTCTCAACCACCTAACTTTTCTAAGGAGGTATTTTTGTGGCAGTATTATATTTCCTTAAGATTATAGCTGGAACAAATAGTATGTATTCGTTACTAAGCAACGAATACTCGATAAGACTTGAACTACCGAATCGTTACTTTTACATTCATATCGGTACTCGAATCGCATGTTTTCTTCAGCACAAACGATGTCGACTGCCGCATAATACCTCGCACATAGTTACGAGTAGTTTCGTTACTTCATTAGATTCAGTAAGATTTCGTATGTTTCGTACATACCTTGGAGTTTGTACCTTCTGGAGATAGCTTGCAGTCCAAAAATGTCGTGATAAGACTAAAGAGAGAGAGGGCAATAAAGAGGGCAAGAGGCTATTTCACTCGGCTGAGAGGTGTTTCCTATGAAATACGATCAGCATGCGGTTCACTGGCTTCTTCCTCTCACCAAGTGAAATAGCCTGTTACTGTCTCTATTGCCCTCTCTTTCTAGCCTTGTCACGATTTTGTGCATTGCAGGCTACCGCCAGAATGTACATGCTCTAAGGTACATACGAATATTTCGTATGATTCGTCCGTACGAATATTTCGAACCTATCGCATTTCGGTATTTCTACCGAAATGGTGTCTGTTCTGCCGAACTACCGAATTGTCATAAACAGTAAGATAAATAAGTCGTCATTCATAACTGATTATATGAAAACGCAGGAAAAAAAATCCTGAATGTGAATGACATATTTTGGACACAAAATAAAATGCGGTAAATTCCATTGTTAAGAATAGTTTAGGAGAACTGTCAAATTAATATAAGAAAATAATTATATATTGATTTCTTTACTGAAAATAGTATCTATATTTAAATTGATTTCTACTTACGAAGGAGACTGATATAGAAAAATAAAAATATGATTCATTTACCTAGTCACTCTTGGGGAGTAGGCAGATTGAGGCCCCGAGTTCGATCTAGGCTCTGAAACTCTTTTTAACTTTTGTCTCTTGATAATGACTCCAAAGCAGGAGTCGAAACGTCGAGTATATAATAAATTCAGACCCGGTTCTCACCCGGAACCTAGCTTTGTTCATAGTAATGACCGCGGAAGCCTCTCAGAATATATATATATATATATATATATATATATATATATATATATATATATACAGTGTGTCTGCTTAAGTTAAGTTAACTTTTTATTATTGGTTTTATGAAAAAAAAGTTATTCTTTATAAAAAGTTCTACATGGTCTTAAACCTAAAATGTAACTATCACATATTATTTTTTTCAGTCGTTTATAAGGTTTGGTAGAAAATATGAATTTGGCTTAAGGGTAAAGTAAATTAATTTTTGAAAATATCGGAAACTTTTATCAGTTATCTCTTTATTTGATGAAAATTTGATAACCTTTACGTCTCTTAACCTTAACGTTGCATTATTGTGATGATGCATTAAAATAATTGATCATACCAAAATTATTTATTTTAGAATAATTATCAACTACAGAATACAGTGCTAATACTGTTAATTGCATAACAAGCGTGTAATACATTTTTCATCAAATTACTATTGCTTCAATGTATTTTCCTTCTCTTACAATACAGGTTTCCGTTCTAGAAGAAAATTCCCTCAATACATTTCTAATTATATTCGGAGTTATACCTTGAATTGCTTCCGTAATAATTGTTTCCAAATGTTCTACGTTTGTGAATGGCCTGTGTTGATATACTTTTTCTTTTAAGTAACCCCATAAGAAAAAATCTAATGGGGTTAAATCTGGCGACCTAGCTGGCCAAAAAATAACGGAATGTCTATGAATTAATTTTCCATTAAAGATGTTTTCCAGGTATTGCCTTAGTTCCATTGTACTATGACATGTTGTGCCGTCCTGCTGGTACCATACCTGTTGCCGTTCATGTCTTAGAAGGTCACGAAGAAAATCATTCAACTGATTTTGTAAAAAATTTAGATATCGTTGAGAAGTCAAAGATTGACGAAAAAAAGGGTCCTATTATTTTATTCTTGTAAATGCCGCACCAAACCTTAGTTTTAAAATAATATTGATTGCGACTTTTAACCGTAAAGTGAGGATTGGAGTTACTCCACCATCGACATTTTTGTGAAGATACTGTTCCATTAGACGTAAATGTAGCTTCGTCAGAATAAATAAATTTTCCTAACCAAAAAAGGATCGTCTTCTAGCTTTCCTTGGATGAGAAAACAAAATTCTAGTTTTCTGTCGTAGTCTCCTGGTTTTAAAGTATGGATATATTGTGGTTTATATGGATGAAATTTGTTATCTTTAAAAATTTTTGATATTGTATCTTTACCAACTTCACCTGGAAGAGAAGATGCCCTTTTTCGCAGAGACAATTGAGGATTTTCCACTGCAGATAACATTACATTTGACTTCATGTCCTTACTTGCAACAGGTTTTCGACGTTTGTTTGTGAATTTATTATTAACATCTGATGTATGGTGTATATTTTTCCCTGGATGTCTGTTCTTAAATATTTTAGCTGCTTCACGATAAGTTTTATAATTCTCACCACCGATTAATACAATTTCTACTTTTTCTTCCACACTAAATATCACCGGCATGTTCACAAACTATATCTGACGTTCACTGCCAAACAATTCTTGTTGTCAACAAATCATTTGTAAATCAGCGCATCGTAGATTTCACGTTACATTGGCTTTGTCATTGTAGTTAAAAAAAATACATGTAATTAACTGTAATTGCATATTTGAACGTATCTTTCAACTCTAAACAACTTTTCCTAATAACAATTTTCGATATTGTCAAAAATAAAGGTCAAATTCATATTTTCGACCAAACCTTATAAACGACTGAAAAAAATGAATATGTGATGGTTACATCTTAGGTTTAAACAGCACCACTTATGATTGCTGAAACTTTATTGTTAAAATATCTATCTACATATTATCTCCAATTATTAAATCATATCCAGATAACGTTTCATACTGCAAATGTCCTCACCACCTTTCATATACTTTCAACAGCGACTCCAAACGGCTTTATTTCGTTGGGGTAAATCGTTCGATGTCAATAGGTCGAAATCCTAAAATGACCAAAGGACCAACACCTTTCTCTCTCACTCACTACCTCCTCTTGTCCTTCCTCCTTTCAGTCGAAATGTGGAAAACGCTTAAATCCATGTCTATGAGGGGTTCGAAATGGTAAGGATTTATCAGCTGAGCGACTGGGAACCGGATAAGAGGGAAAGGGTCTTGCGATTCCGATTTCGAAGGATATCTACTCGAAGAGATGTGGCCGGTCGGGATTACGGAAGGAATTTTAATAATGCTTAAAGAAGGGTTATCAGATCCATTGTTTGTATTCTACGAAACTTTCATGGCATTGGTCGAAATGATCAGGTAAAACAGAATGATAAATATAAACCTCAGGAATTAATTCAAAAATATTGCTCTGCAAAAGTTATATCTACAAAGAAATCTCGCTAATCTCGAATTTAACAAAAGTTTCTGAGAAGTTCCTACATTCTGAGTTGAATCACTTAATTATTAGATATAATATTCACTCTATCATCTATCAGTATCAGTTTAGTTGTAATAATAATTATAGTTTAAAAAAACTAAAAAAATAGGCTTTAATAGCTAACCGAACTAAAAAGCAGAAAATTTTTTAGTCTCATAAGCATGTCTTTAGTATTTATATTAAAAAGTTTACTTCATGTTTGCGAAACTTTCCATTTCATAGCAGCAAGTTCTACTACTGCCAACTAGATGGCAGTAGTAAATAGACGAATTTGTATTTAGGCAAGAACAGTGACAAAAAGACAACAATTCCAACTTAATTGGACTTCTTTAAGATGGTGAAAATTACGTTGAAAGTTTCCGTTACATAGATAGATAGATACATACATACAGATCAACCTAATAAAAGCGTATTAAAAAGAGCTTGAATAGAACTGATGCTTTAGCAACGGTACTTTAATATTATACAGTAATAGCCAAAAGTCTCCTCCCACCTCGTACCTTTGAACCAGTTTTAAGGTGAATGAAGTTTGCAGGGTCAAAATAAACAATTGTAAACTTTTATACTAGTAGTAACTGATGACGTAATGGTGATGTTGACACAGGACTACTGTGGTAGCGTCTAATTTTCAACAGGACACCAAGGCCAGTGATAGATTATTTTCAGTACGCTTCTTCTTATTGGTAACATAAACCTGTTTTAGTGAGGAAAGTACCTTTTGTGAACACGCAAAATGTACGGTGTTGTGAACACCCCCTTTGAACATAAACGTTCAATCGTATTCGTCAATACAAGTGGCAAGGTCTTGCAGTCAATATTTTCATGCGAGCATCATGTGGGACGACGAAGTTTTGGCTGCAGCCTGGTAATTTATTTTTTATTAGCCACAAATCCGGTAAATCTCTATACAGGGTGAGTTTTTTTATGATCAGTATGGGGATCTCGGAAACTAGCGGAGATAGAGCAATGGCTAAATTAGGCAAGATTTGCAGTTTTACTGGCCCAATTTAATGACACTTTCGGATTTTTGTAAAAAGTCATGGCTGTCGATTTAGCCGAATCCCTCTAGCTCCTTTGTTTTTGATTTTATAAAAAAAGTATAAATATCAAAATTGAAGGGAATTGTATCCCGAATATGGTTGTCATGTCCTCGTTTGCGTGACAGCTGTGGTTTTCGAGATTGACACAAACTTATCTTTTTTTGAATGGAAACCATCATTGGCTATGACCTCAAAAAATAGAATATTTTTAAAGCTTTTCAACGATATAATACTCGATATAATTATTCATAAAAATAACGGAGTTATGGAAGCTTTTCTCTCTTATTTTCACTTTTAACGTAGGTAGTCATGAAAAAGATTCTTTTCACTTTGACGTTTCCTCATTTAAGAGTAATTCCATTAGTGGTGCTGAACTGACAGTCGATGTTGACAAGTTTTCGTGATAAAATGGAATATTCTAACGAAGAAAAACTGAATATGGTGGAATGTTATATCATATGTCATAAAAATTCAGTTCGTGCAGCTGAGGAATACTTTCATAGATATTTTAATCGTCGTCAACCTGCTCTATGTACATTTAAGAGGCTTTACAATAGTTTACGCAGATATGGATATTTTACTAAATCACCAAAGGAACGTAATCAAATTAACGAAACAGCACAAATAAATGTTTTGGCAATGGTAAATCAAAATCCATCTACATCAACTCGTCAGATTGCGGCAGAAGCTGGCAAATCTCAACAAACTGTAGTTAAGGTACTGAAAGCGCACAAGTTTGTACATGCTTTAGGGACATGTGCCTTGACAATCCACAGTTTCCATTAAAGGTGTTATGGTCAGATGAAACTAAATTTACTAATTGCGGTATATTCCTTTTCTTGTAGATCAAAGACGACCCCAATAAAAATTTGGTCTACTATTCTGGGGCCTTTTATCTATGACGAATCACTTACTGGGGAGCGCCTCTTTGATTTTCTTGCAATTCACTTTTCAAGACATGTTGCATAAGTTAAATTTGAGAACTCGTTTAGAAATTTAGTGGTTCCAACATATTGGAGCACCTGCTCATAACTCGTTAGTAGTAAGACAACACTTAGATAATATCTATCCAAACTCTTGGATAGGAAGGAATGGCCCACGCAAATGGTCACCCCGGTCTCCCGATTTGGCATTTATAGACTTCTATTTATGGGGTGCGCTAAAAAACAAAGTATACAAAAGAAAGTATGAGACGATTGGTGACCTAAGGGAGGTGGTATTACAAGCAATTGAAGAAATTGATAGGCGGTCTGTGAGGAAAGCGGTAATGTCAGTTTTGAAAAAATGCAATTTTTGTGGTGAACTTTTCGAACATAAATTGTAACCATTATTATGTACTTTAATTTCTTAAGTTTTTAGTAAGTATCTACTTATTTAGTTTTTTCGTTTTATCTGATACACCTAATAAAAAAATCGTTCAATGTTTTTTGGAATAGTTATTAATAAATCATTCTATTTCATGGCTAACTACGTTATAAGTGAAAATAAAAGGGAAAAGCATCAATAACTCCGTTATTTTTATGAATAACTATATCGAGTATTATATCGTTGATTTTTTGAGGTCATGGTCAACTATGGTTTCCGTTCAAAAAAAGAAAAGTTTATGTCATATCTCGAAAACGAGAGCTGTCTCGCAAACGAAGACATGACAATCATATTCGGGATACAATTCCCTTCAATTTGATATTTACAGTTTTTTTATAAAATCAAAAACAAAAGAGCTAGAGGGATTTAAATAAATCGACAGAATTTCGTTTTTTCAAAATATCTAGTAGCCATGACTTTTTACAAAAATCCGAAGGTGTCATTAAATTGGGCCATTAAAACTGCAAATCTTTTCCAATTTTACCATTGCTCTATCTGAGCTAGTTTCCGAGATCCCCATACTTAACATCAAAAAAAACTCACCCTCTATATATGAATATATATGTTCACCTTAGGTGAGATATTAAAGTTAGTGCCAAAACAAAATCTTCAGCATACTCTTCTTGTACTATAGAAGTTAAGGAAGATTTTAACTCTTAGAAATGTGTTACTTGTTATGTATGGATTTACTATAGAATGGCTACTTATGGCATGTTTGCTTGGGAGTCTGTAGAGCGGCAGTAATGTGAGACTTATTGTTCAGGAGAACTAAATAATTGTTAAGTTAACTATAAAATTTGTTGAATTATGTTAATTCAAACCTACTTCACCTGAGATATATTGTTATAAAATTCATTTTACGCCGCTAAAGAGAAAAAAAAGAAACCTTCAAAATTATTCGTTTCATTAAAACTTGGTACAGTAGCCTTTATTGTGGTGTTTGTTAGAACAAAAAGCAAATTTTGTCCTGGTATTGTATCTTAATTGGATGTTATATTTGTTTACTTGCCATAATTTTGATTTTTCTCTAAACGGAGAGACTTTTAATATATAAATAAAGTGTCGTGTCCTTTGGTAGTGTCATGTTGGTCGAAACGAAGTTAAATAAATGCAATTTTAGCATTTCACTCTGAAAACATGATTTTCATATGTGTTCAATTATTATTCATGGCCGCTAAGTAACTAAAATAATTAGAGAGATAAGTATCTACTGGATGTTTGTCATGTTGACGAACATTATCTATCTAGAGTTGAGAAAATATCACAAAATACTACGAACAGTATTAACGATATTCTTGTCTACAGTTTTTGATTCCTTAATTATATTTCCTGTTCAACATCAAATCTACATCCAACTCACTTTGTGCCTTCGAAAAACTCATAAAATTCCTTTTGTGTCCTTCAAATATTTGCAAATTCAATACGTTCTGATGCCATCCGCATCCTTATCTATCTAAACGTCATCTCGTCGTGATGTTCACGTACACAAAAAAATCTGAATTTCAAAATTCGCTCGCTCCAGAGGAGCAACATAAAAGAAGTTACAACGGTGCGTAAAGAAGCAGGTAAAAGGTTTTTATTTAATCAGCGTTTGACAAGGAGATTGTCTCAAAACAGCACAGAACACGAGGGAGCGGAAGCAGAAAGAGAAGTTGTTTGGCTGTTGTCATGAACGTAATTTTCATACAGCTTTATTTTGTTGGTTTAGTACCGTTGGAGATGTGGAGTGAAGCTTAGGAGGAAATTGGGTAAATATTACAGCGTGTTGCCACTATTTATAAAAAAATTGGGAAGACTGCAAACATGTTTTAGGCAGGTATTTCTGTTAAGTAGCAGGTAAGCTCTTCTTTGATACCTCGCAAATTAAATGAACGCAAAATTAAATTAACCAAAGTCAAGAAATCTTTGTTTTAAACAATGAAGTCTGAGAACAAATGTCAACAATTTTATTTTATGCAGATAAAACATGCCACTACAATTATTTCCAGTTAAAAAAATAGATTTCTTTAGAAAAATCTACCGACTCCAAGACATAATAGCAATAATGACATCTAAAGGAAAAAAATAATATACAGTGAGAACGCGTGGGACAAATTCATTCGGACAGGTCGGTTTTTTTGGACTGCGGTTTTTGTGATGATAAACTCATTTATACAGGGTGGGCCAGAAATAAATTGCGACGATCAGCTCCATTTTTTCAAATGAAAACATTGTTTTTTATTTAATTTTTGAATTCTGCTATACCGAAAATTAACAGTTTTCAAAAAAATTACATTTATTTCCTAATAGAGGAAAAAAAACAGCAACATTTCAAATTAAATGTTCAAATTGGTGACCATTAACTTCCTGACAATACCTAAGACGGTTTTCAAATTCTCGTAACACTTCATTTAGCGTTTGTGGCAGGATTCGTTGTATTTCGGCCCTAATTCTATTCTTTAATTCCTCAATATTTTGCGGCTTATTGCAGTAGACTTTTGACTTCACGTAACCCCCAAGATAAAAATCTAATGGGCTTAGATCTGGAGACCTAGTTGCCCATTCGATATTACCTCTCCTTCCGATCCGTCTATTTGGGAAAATATTGTCCAGATAATCCCGCACTGTGCGCTCCATCCTGTTGAAACCATACCGAATCTGCCACTATATTGGGGTTTTCACCATTAGGGTAAAATTCTGTTAAACAGAGTAATATGTCATTTTGTATTAGGTCTAAATACTTTTCCGAGTTATGTGTTCCCTCAATATAAAAAGGACCCCCCATGAAGTACCCACAATTCCGGCCCATATATTATTAACTTTCTTGGAAAACTGTGTATGACTTTCCATAATCCAATATTGGTTTTCTGATACCCAATATAGAAAATTTTGCCTGTTTACTGAATCATGAGAATTTCATAATCAAGGACACGGAATGGTTCAGTTTAGAAAAAGTCGAAAAAATCCTGTAACCGACGTCATAATCTATATGGTGAATGCGCAGGGTTAAACATTTTAGTTATTCTTGAATTTAAAATAGATTGTAATTTCCTCAAAATATGCCCAGATGAATATTTTCAATTTGTCTGAATATATATAGGGTGCACTTAAGTTAGAATATTTTCGAAAATTTTCTTATTAATAATATTTAGAAAATAATATGTTAGTCCCCATAAAAAAAATTGCATAGTCTTGAAACCTAAAACGAAATCATCACATGTTAATTTCATCAATAACTGTATACGAGGTTTGTCAAAAAGATGTATTTTCCTTAATCTACCATTTCTTTTGGCAGTATCGAAACTGGTTATATATTAACGTTAATTAACATTTTCAAAGAAAAATGAAGCAAGTTATGTCAGCTTCATAACATGATATTAGGGTTTAGGGCCAACGAATTTCGAGATCTAGAAGTTTTAGGGAAAACTAGCTCACAGAGACTCGAAATCGGGAGTCATACTGCATATAATGTCGTTTTCTTGTGATTTATAAGATCAAGAATTCATAGGTTAACTAAAACCAGTTAAAGAAATTATGATAAAATTGAAAAAAAAAGAAAAATCTCGAAAAGATAGAATTGTATAAGATTGTCCAAGAAAAACGAAATTTTATTTTCGTTTTATAACAATTTTATTTGTTGAGTGATTTTAAGTAAATATGGCTTGTCTAAAAGACAATTGATGGTGTCAAAGTGCTGACTTCATTTTTTTAAATCAGTTTTAAAAACAAAATTGCAGACGTATGTAAACTTTGGCAAACTTCAAAACATCCTGGTATTTTGTTTGGGCACTCTGATATAATATATATATATATATATATATATATATATATATATATATATATATATATATATAATATTCTGAAAGCTTGAATATTTCTAAATACAAAGGGAGGTCGCGCTTAAGAATCTGTCAAAAAATAACTGTCCTATTACACTATATTGGCTATCAAAATGTTAAAACCTACCTACCTTTACCTAGTCATAGGTCTGTTATTTTTTATTGATTCTGATGCGTTCAATCTCATTTTACTCAGAAATATACAAGCTTGCAGAATCTTACTTTTAAAGTTATACAAAATTTAGACTCACTCGTCACTTTGTTTTTAAAATTGATTTTAAAAATTTGTAGTCAGCACACTGACTACAAATGTTTTGAAAACCCTATATAATTTTTGTTTTATTTGACTGATAAACTTAATTATACAATGTTTCTGTTTAATTAAAAATAAATACATACAAACTTCTTATAACTTCTCTCTTAAACCAAACTATTATATACACCAATGTAAAGACAGCTTAACTGTTGAAACAGCGTTGAGTGAAAGGGTTTGCTATTATGATACCAAATTTTGTGTTTATACATCTGCGACACAACAAAGGTTCTACAGCTATTTCAGTTTATGTATTAAAAATAGAGAAACTGCTTTATAAAATAATTGGGAAGCACAATTTAGTGTATAATTTTTAACAACCAAAATAAACTAATTTCATTATTTCTCTTTTAAAGTGAACGGTCGTAAATGGGCGATTAAAATGTGTGTTTGTGATTGCTTACTTTTGGCAGCATATTTAAAAATTAATATTCGTATTCACAATCGTATTCACGAATATTGGAAGAGTAAATTCGCTTTCGTATTCGTATTCCCGAATTTCGAAAATCGGACATTTGTTACATCCCTAATACCGATAGTCTTAACTAACTGTCAAGTATTTATCACAATATTTACGTCCATTCTTAACAAAGCTCTTCCATCAATTTCTAACTGATTAAAAGTATTTAATAAATGGAAACAAACGAAAAAACACTGTTTCACTTTAATTTAATTCAGAACAATTAAATTTCATTCGTGACGCACTCTAACGCTACGTCAATCAATTGTTTACGAGTACCTCTATCTAAGATCCAATAACCCTTTAAGATGGCGACCTATTGACACCGAGGTGTTTCGACATTTCCAAGCCATAAACCCTCATCAGATACCAGGTCATTAGATTCGTAATGAAGTGTGGCGTAAACAATTCCATTAGTTCCGCTAGATGGAGTAAATCTTGACGTCGGTTGGTTGGTTGTTGTCTTGTCAGTTAACGGCATCAGTGCAGATGCAAACTGCACGCTCCTGGGATACTAATTGCGTTGCGTTAAGTGATAAATTAATGTTAAGGTGTGTGAGCGCTGATTCGAGCATGTGGAATATGGAAGGCAGTTCGTTATTGGATCTTTGGATATCCTGAGCAGAGATTTTAAGGAAATAATGTAGCACTGTGTGTAGTAACTTGGTTTTATGTTAAATTATATACTTCGTTTCTGTGGATAGTTTTCAATCTAGCAACAGCTTATACGAACAATTACACACTTCTTGTAGATGTATATGGATTCACAACGAATTGTGCTAACATATTTTTAACCGACTTCAAAAAGAAGGAAGTTCTCTATGTTTTTTTTATGTTTATTCTGCGATTGCTCTCTGGATCGTGTTCCAAGGGATCTCAAAATTGTCCCATATTTTTTTCAACAGCGGATCTTGCACGGTTTCTTAGAAAAAGGTAAAAAACTTTTTTACCGACTCTCATACAGTAAGCTTTGGTGGAGTCGCTTGTATTAAAAATATGGAATTTGTTCTTGGAATGAAATGGAATGGAATAAATTTAAAATAAATTGGATTAGTTCCAGAATATTCCGAAAATGTCCCATATTTTGTTCAATAACATAGCTTGTACCGATTCTTAGAAATCCGGAAAAAATTTTTAGCGATTTTCTTGTAGAGTAAACTTTAGTGGAGTTGCTGGTATTAAAAATATGGAAAAAAATTCTGGTCGGAACATGGAGTATGATAAATTAAAATGAACTTGGATTAGTCCAGGGGATCCCGAAATGGTCCCATATCTTTTATCTATAACGTAGCTTATACTGTTTTTTAGAAAACTGAGAAAAACTCTTTTAAAGACTTTCTTAAACAGTAAGCTTTGGTGGAGTTACTAGTAATAAAAATATGAAAATATTTATGGTCGGAAATTGGGATAAATTATAAATAAATTCAATTAATAAAAAAATGACAGTTAATCAAATTCAAAGTGAAAATTTTCGATTAGCCTGTATATACAGTGTGTAATCATATATCAATCGATTTCTTTTTATTAATAATTTTAATACAAATAGTTATTGTTCATAAACAGATTTGCAAGGTCTAAAACGTAAACTGTAATCATTCCATGTCACTTTTTTAACTGTAGATGAGGTTTGTTATTAAATAGGAATTTTGATTAGTTAATATCTAAAATTATTATCAAATAAGAAGTAATTAGAATTAAAAACTGCATCTTCTTATGCCATTGCACTAAAAATTGTATAATACGTATTAATGTAACTTTTCTAACAGTATACTAGGTTTCATAAAATAAATATATTTTGTTGCAAAGTGAAGTACATTTATTTTTTTATAATATCTCAAATTGTAATCAAACAAAATTTATTATAATTTAAAACTGCATCCAATTGTGAAGTATTATTAATAATTGTAATCAATTCAAAGTTATATTAAAATAAACAGACTGATGTAATTTTCACTTAAATTTATTTACTATTGACAATTGTTTTACCAGGTTACTGGCTTTTTCAGAATACAACATAAGACTAACAGTTAAATGCCTTAAACTATTATAAAATACTATGGTGATGCAATTACAGAGGTATTTAGAGGATTATGGAAGCAGGTAGGAGGGGATTATCACATTAAGAAATAAATTTAAGTGAAAATTACATCAGTGTATTTATTTTAATATAATATAAAAATGAATTTTCATCAAGTAAAGACATCTATTGAAAGTTGTTTGGAAATAAATTAAAATAAATGTCACTTAATCAGCTTCAAGATGGAGGTTCTCAGTTGGTTTCTATATACAGTGTGTCTTCATAAGTTGGATTCAAACGGAAAACGTTCTTAGGAATATTATTTAGAGAAAAAGTAATTCTTCATAAAAATATTTGCCTGGTCAGAAACGTATACTGTAATCATTATATGTCACGTTTTCCACTGTATATGAGGTTTATCGGCAAATATGAATTTTTCTTAAAGTAAAATACCTTTATTTTTCATAATATATAAAATTCTTATCAAACAGGAGTAATAAGAATTATAAAATGCATGACTAAAAATTTTATAATAAATTTTCACGTCACTCTTCTAAATTGTGTACTAGGTTAAATAAAGTATATAAATTTTGTTTAAGTTAAGTAAGTGTATATACAGACTAATCAAAAATCTTCACTTTGAAGTAGATTAACTGATATTAAACACAAGAGAAACGATGTCATATTTATAATACCAGCAACTCTACAAAAGCTTACTGTAAAAGAAAGTCGTTATAAAAGTTTTTCACGATTTTCAAATAAACGGTACAAGATATGTTATTGAAAAAAATATGGGGCCACCTCGTGATCCCCTGGAACTAAAGCCATTTCTTTTTAATTTATTATACCCCATGATCCGAAGAGAAAATTTGTCCATATTTTTAATACCAGCGACTCCACCAAAGTTTACTGTATAAGAAAGTCAAAAAAAAGGTTTTCCCCTTTTTCTACGAAACGGTACAAACTATATTGTTGACCACTTCGCGATCCCCCGGAACAGGATCCAGAGTATTAACAGTCGAAATTCCTTGAGCCGTTTGTGGGTAATCCCTGAACAAACATAAAAAAACATACAGATGAATTGAGAACATCTTTCTTTTTGAAGTCTGTTAAAAAACCGAAACCTAAGAAACGCATACAAAGTGGAACATATAAGCACTGCAAGTCAACAAATGATAAAGAAACCTTGGCGGACCATGGAATAGATGCCGTGATAATTTAAATGGAAAGATGAGGAAAATAATGACCGTAGCTTCTGGTCATTATTTTCCTTCACAAGAATAGAGAAGAAGCAAACAAATTGATAGAGTTTAATCATTTCATAGTTTATCTTTAAGACCGTGTTGCAACCCACTTAACTGGACTATTTCTATATTTTTTATATGAAATAATGTTTGGTGTAAGTTTGCTTCCAAGGATCCAGCAAATTGCCTCGCCACGTATCGCTGACAAAAAACCGAAAGCTGCAAAGCAAGCAACACTTGTAATTCTTATTCCGCCATCGTATACACCATATCTCTAAATTTAATAAAGGAATTCGTACAATTTTCCAAAGGCAAACACCACGATATAGAACAGCCGCTGCGGATGCCAAAGGACGAAAGAAAAGGACGAGCGCGCCAAAGGAAGTCGCGTCCAGGAGTAAATGAATTACAAGCGCTAAATTGCAAGCGCACATGAAACTGTTAAGAGTGTTAAAGTCGGAATGCCCCACAGGTATTGCAAAATAAATTAAGTCCGAGTTCCCAGAGCGCACCAAACAAAACTAAAATAATGCTGAAATATGGCCGGTGTATAACTGCCGGAGCGGAGAACTAGAAGCGGTGGAAATTAAAGGGAAAATATTGTGACGGCAATATGTACGTGTTTCGGACTCCATACGGAAACAGGTCAGACATTAGAGTTGCCCTGGTGCGGGGGGCGTAAGTGTATGAATGGGGGGTTATTTATAAACGAATATTTTGCTGTCTACGTTTCATGTTTCTATGAAAAGACCGTAATTCTAGCACATAACATGTACACATGCATAGCTTGTTCATGTTCAGTTTAAATCTGAAAGCCAGTGATGATTATTCAGAGTGCGAAAAGAATTGATTAAAAGGAGGAAAAGGGGTAAAGTGTTATAAGGGAACTCAGGCTATTCGAAGACATACCGAATATATTGTACTCAGTGACAGTAAAAGGATTACCCCGAAGGAATTTTTTTTTTGGATTTGATTTTTTTCAGTAAATGGAACGATAACATTTACAAGACATCTAGATCAGCGGCTTGAGGTGTCTGTGAACTAGTTTCCTTTGAAACTCCTAGAAGAAGATAGTTAGTTCGCATTAAAATTTGAAACCCAGGAACCAATTTTATACAATATATTCTTAGGAGATAAAATCACTGATAAAGATGTCGTATCGTGTCCGCGGCCGTAACGAACCGGTTCGTAGTTGTGGGTTAAACAATAACCCACTTTAAAAAAGGATGAGGTTCTCAATGCGGTTATAGGTATATTTTTTTAGACTTTGTTACCTCAGTACTCCGGCAACAATGAACTGATATCGACTATTCGTTTTTCATTTGATAGAATTCACTTCCAGAGTGTTCCCATATTTTTTTTCAATTTTTTTCAAAGACATGGAATGGTCATTTTGCAAAAAATCTGGAAAATCTTGTTTTCGACTTAATATATGATGAATGCGCTGGTATTTTTAGTTATTGTGAAATCTAGGATGAATTTAACTGAAAATAGATTGGAATTTCATCATCAATAATATGGAATGGGCGATTTTTCAAAAAATCAGAAAAAACATGTAACCGGCTTCTTAAATATATCATAATATATGGTGAATGCGCTCGTATTAAAACATTTAATTATTCTTAGTCCAAAACTAGGATGAAATGAATTGAAAATATATTGGAATTTCATCAAAATATTTCCAGATGAACGTTTTCAATATGTCTGTATCTATATATACATATATATATATATATATGTATATATAATTATATATATATTTGTTTTTAAGTTTTCGCGGGCACTAAATGTTTTAGTTGGTTTCTGGGAATTCATCCGCATAGTTGATAACTGATCCCTGCCGGGATCGATGGTAAAATGACGACGTTTCGGCAGAGCCACATCTGCCCTCTTCAGGTCGGTTCGCATAATTCTCGTGGCCTTCTGCTTTCGCTTCTAGTTACTCGAATACTGTATTCGAGTAACTAGAGTGGAGTGGAAGGTTATAATTAGTTATACAGCAAGCAATTGATTCCATATAATAGTTAAAAGATAGGGTGGAATAGAACGTATGTTATACAGTGTGGTTTAAAAAATTGTAAAAGAAAGTTATACCTGTAGGATAGACCCTTAGCAGTTAATAATAAAGAATGATTGGAGAATAGGCCGGTGTGGAATTATAGTTTAACAGGTATATGCTGGAGTATAATTATAGTCATGCAGTTGATTTAAAAAATGTTAAAACAAAAGTCCTATATTTGTAGCTCATAGGGGTTGAGGGGTGGGTTGAAATTTGAAATATAGAATGGAATAGAAATAAATGTATAGCAGGTGGTTAAAAAAAATTCCAAACAAAAAGTTTTTATACTTGAAAAAAAGTTATAATTATATAGGGTGGTTCACCAAATTCGAAACATAAGCATATAGAGAGAGGTCGACGTTTATTATGAAGTGAAATTATTATATAGAGGGTCTCAATAAATGTTAGAGAATTGAAATTAAACTGATTCCTTTAGTCTCAGGATAAATTTATGTACAGGGCATATTTACATATACGTATCCACATTTTTTTCGAATACTTGAATTTGCAAGTTAAGTTCTGGTACCCAAACATAGTAATATAATATAAATATGTATTCTTCCATTTTTCATCTGCGTGATATGGTACCTATAATAAAATCGTTTTTTTTCAGTTTTACACGATACTCGCAAAAAAAAAGAATTTTGTCTAATACTAACATACCCAATGTTGGTAGACAATGTAACTCGTTCTTCGAAGTTTTCTTGGACTTCCATTGTCTTGAAGTGGTTGATCTCACAATCTTTCAATAGCTGTGTATCTGCTATCGTTATCAGGTGAATGATGTGATGTGATGTGATCATTCACCTGATGACGGTAGCAGATACACAGCTATTGAAACGTTGTAAGATCAACCACTTCAAGACGATGGAAGTCCAAGAAAACTTTGAGGAACTAACGTACCCCTGTGTGCCACACAGTCCCGCAATTTTCGGGTGTTTATTGGAATATACTTCAAGTTTTATAATAAAGTTTTATGTTAACTTAATAAACTTACATAAAACATCCAAAGGCACAGTTATTTCTTGTACTCATTTGTGCGAGCCAGTGCTATAATTGGAACACATAGTGGTTTGCACTGTGCGCAATTGAGCGGTAATTGGAAAACAACCAATATTTATAAGCGACGTCCAAAAAGCAGGATGTCAAATTTTTATCATAATCAATCTCCTCAGACTGTTATAATGAGAAGGGTTGAGGCAACTAGTCCCCGAGTGGAGAAAGTCCAGTACGCTTTGTTGATGAAAGAGCTACAAAAAGCCATAGTCAGCAAAAAAGAACCCTCCAGTATAACTTCTCCCCAGAGCAATACCAGCGACAGCGCCACAGCTTCAGACGAAAAAACTCAAACGTCGAAGAGCAGCAGTCGATCAGAAGGTACTAAAAACAGCGATGCTGACTTTTCCAAAGGACTCGAAGCTGCATTGCAGCTGATCCAAGACTTAGAAAGCCCCAACACTATCGAAACGCCATCAGAGACAAAATCTCCTCTAGATGGCGGGCCCACTAGAGTTTTAGCTGTTTGGAGAAATAGCAGCGATGCTAGTGAAAGTAGTGAGAAGACTCTTAGTGCTGTGGGATCTCTGGCAGAAATCACCTCACCAATGGCTGAGTGCCAACCGGAGCTGTACAGCTTTAAACCTCAAGTTTCGTCAGCCAACGGTGCAAGTATAACAGTTCATTACCCCGATTCCCAAAGCACGTCTGGATACAGTTCACCCACTCATGGACCGACACCAAACTGGTCGACGACGTCAAGCATAAACGGCAGCAACATTGATATCAAACCCACCTCTTATTCGATTCACAATAGAAACTCAGCCACAGTTATATCATTATATTCTTCCCCAAATCAAACCAAAGCAAGATCCATTACCCTAGTCAAAATAACAAGCGATGATACCGCTAAATTATCCGCTGCTAACGATAACGAAGCTGACAACACAGTCATTAGTAAGAACGATGTTAATAGAGTAAATTCCAATGAAAATAACTCTAACCAGGATAAAAGCGTTAACAGTTACGATTTTAACAGCGTCATTCACCCGTATGACAGTTCTATTCAAAAGAATGGCAAGAAATCATCTCCACTGGAGGAAAAAACTTGGAGTATACCATTGAACACTACCGGATGGAAGCTGAACTCATTGCTGAGGAGGAAAAAACAGAGTACTACTTTACCGAAACTGGCACCCGAGCTCGAAGGTGCTATTATCAAATCTGAGAGCTTGGCTTATCTTTCGGATTTAGAATTATTGGCTAGACATCATAGAAATCTGGAGTTACAAAGGGAAATCGAGAAAAGGGTGGTTCAACAACTTTCAGTGCCAAGAATAGCCAGAACTGAGTCAAATTGCTGAAATCCCTGCGACAATTATCCTATAGACTTATAACAATACATAAAAAACAATTACCGTTACCCTCTCCATTTAACAGAGCACAAAGTGATTTTGTGCCGCACAGTGCTGCAATTTTCAGGCATTAATTGAAATACACTTCATGTTTTATGATAAAGTTTTATTTTATCTTGGTAAACTTACATAAACCATTCGAATGCACACTTATTTCTTGTGAACATTTGTGCGAGCCAGTGCTGTAAGTTTAATTACACTTATACAGAAGGCTTTAAAAATGTTAGAGGCAGGTGAATATATGGGATGGTTGAAATATAAGGTGGAGTAGAATTATAGTTATTCAGGGCAGTGAAAAAAGTTATATAGTGTGGAACATAAGTAGTTGCTTATACAAGGGTGGAGTAAAATTATTTTTATTCACGATGAATCAAAAATTTGTTATATAAGCATAAGCAATTAGAAGATTTGAATTATAGGACGGCGTATAATATAATTATAGAGGTGGGTTCAAAAATTTTTAGAAGCAGTTGGTTGAAATAAATGGTAGAGTAAAATTATACTCATAAAATGTGGATCAAAAATGTAAATTTTGTTATATAGGGTAGACCAGGAGCAGTTGCATAAATAGAATACTAGACATATGGGGCAAAGTAAAAATCATAGGTATACGGGAATAATGTAAACCATGGAAAAATAGAAACAGTCAATAATGTGGAGAGGATTTATACTTATACAGGGTGGTTTTAAAGTTACCAGAGCCGTTGCAATATTGTGAGTTGAATACATAGAAGCATATACAGTAAGGATGCAATATAGAGTGAATTAGAGGTACACTTATAGAAAATGGTCAAAATAATAAATCGAATAAAAAATAAAAAAATTAAAAAATATATGGAAAATATAGAAAAAGAATACAAACTGTAGAGGGAGAAAGAGAGAGGGATCAGAATACGCTAAAATATTCTATAGAATTGCACATTAAATTAGATAAAAAATGGTGATCGATTCTTATTTTAAGTCAGCCGAACTCGCTTCTGTTTTAAATATAAATTATAAATCTCAACATTGATTCAACAATGTCTTATACCTGGTTTACATCTAATTTAGCACAGATATTTGAAACTATTTTTAATCCCTCAAGTAATATATCTCAAGTAAATCCCGCGTAGGTGGTAAATTAAATCCTGAAACTGAAGGTGCTCTTCTGTGTTAAGGATTATTATCTACGTTATACGCCCGAATTTTTCTACCTTGCTCAACATTTCCGCAGGCATGCTATGGAGCTAATCATCATCACGAAATTAGTTATGTGGTGGGATTATGAAGGACTGTATGTAACGAATTAGTAGGATATTCAACAGATATCGGATTAAACTCAACCACTTTCACTACATAAAATCTAAGGATCGCTCGGGGGTGCGTTTCGCTTATGCGGGGCAAAACTCTATTGTTCGATAAATTAGAAAATAGGGGTTTAACTTAGAAACCTGATAGAAGTGACTGGAAGGTCTTTGGTGTTCTGAAAACATGAAACTCGGCAAGTCAACTTGTTGATGATGTTTCCAATCAAAAGCAAAGAGGGGAGAGTCGTTTCGCCAATAGGTATTTTCAAAACTGTCATTATTAGAGGTGTTTCAAGAAAACAGCAAGATTTCGAATTTCCCGCCATGTCTGATAGTCACAGTCGTGACACATGAATGTAATATGACAGCTGAAAAGTTGACAGATCGGAGTTTTATTCTTGTTTATGCGAATATCGTTCGTATCGAATCAACTCGAATATTAATTTTCTATTCGAAATTCGAATCGAATAATTCGAAGAAATTCGAATTATTCGCGAATAATTACAATATTTTGCGAATTTTCGATGGATCTTCTTTTGTTTTTAATTTAAATTCTATTACATCGTTCATCGAAATATTATACTTATAATTATTATATTTTTCGATTTGAAATCTCTTAGTAACATAAGAAATCTAGTTACTAATATTGACAAAAGATCTTTCTAATTTGTTTTGGTTTCTATATTTATTAAGTTCCGTTTTACAAAAAAAAAACCTTACTAATTGTTCTATTTATGTAATTATATTTCAGGGTTTAAATAAAATATATAAAATTGTTAAATTTATATTAGAATATCGAACATAAGAAACCCTGAATTTAAAATAATCGAATATTCGCGAATAATACAATAGTTCACGAATAAAACGAAAAAAAAAAATTCAACTATTCGAAATTTTTCGAGTTATTCGAAATTTGTTGAATTATTCGGGAACTTTCGATGAACTCGGATTTTCAGTTTGAACTCCTCAGCGGTGGTGAATATAACTTTTATAAGTTTAAATATAAAGGAGTATCATGTGATACATCTTTTTAAAGGTCTCTATATGGCAATCTTCTAACACATAGTTTTTTTTATTGAAACTATTTTTTACCGAGTAATGGACTAGAAACCATAAAAAGTAAATTATTGAAAACAATTGCCATAATTACACCACCAATTAGTTTAGCTTGGTTTTTAGAGTTTCTTATAACGAATCCAAGATCAGATTTGTAAAATTCAAAATGGGGGATCCAAGATGGCGAATAAAAATTTAAAAAATCAGTCTTTTTGCACCAAACTTCTTATAAGGGGATTTTTGGGTTCGCTGATCACGAATCTGATTCAGGATGGGGGTCCAAAATGGATGATGAAACTAACCCACAAGACAAAAATTTGGTCCGCCATCTTTAATTTTGTAAATTCCGAACTCATGATCAGTGACCCCAATCACTATACTTATGAAGACGCGAGATGTAAGACGGACATCTAGGATTTTCGAGAGAATCAGCACACAGAGGTTCCGAATCTGGAGCCGTTCTGTGTAATTGCTGTTCTCCCTTAACTCCTAGGACAGAATGTCACGATAAAATTTTTTTGGTTACTTCACCTGTCAGAGATATTGAATACTCTCTTCGAGGTGTCATTCCTTTGTACGCAAGACAATATATATTATATATAATATACATTGTTTCTGGTCAGGGAACCTTCATCAGTTGCGCTTCCCACAATTGAATGTCCTCTCGAACACTTTATATGTTTAATACATTTCGTTAAATTTGAAGACGCGAGATGTAAGACCGACATCTAGGATTTTCGCGAGAATTAGCAAACAGAAGTTCCGAATCTAGAGCCGTTCCGTGTATTTGCTGTTCTCCCTTAACTCCTAGGACAGAATGTCACTATAAAATTTTTCAGGTTACTTCACCTGTCAGAGATATTGTATACTCTCTTCGAGGTGTCATTCCTTTGTACGCAAGATAATATATGTTATATATTATATATAATATACATTGTTTTTGGGTCAGGGAACCTTCATTAGTTGCGCTTCCCCCAATAAAATGTCCTTTCGAACACTTCTTTATGTATTTGAAACATTTTGTTAAATTTGAAGACGCGAGATGTAAGACCGACATCTAGGATTTTCGAGAGAATCAGCACACAGCGGTTCCGAATCTGGAGCCGTTCCGTGTGACCAGAAACAATGTATATTATACATAATATATAGTATATAATTGTCTTCCGTACAAAGGAATGACACCTCGAAGAGAGTATTCACTATACTTATACCAATTTTGGCACATATCGATTAATTTAAAAAAATTCATCTCTAATCCGCCATTTTGAATTTTGGAAATCTGATACCCGGATTAATGATCAGGTAAAGGTATTTTAAAAGTTATTTTGGGTGGCTAGTTTTTAAATGAACGCCATTTATATTTTATTCAGACTATAATGCCATTGACAAAGAAACATTTGGATATTCTGAAAAACAAGATTTTCCAGATGTACTATTTTTATATTATAACAACTAGTAGGCAATAAATATTTGCCTGTCATTTAGTAGACATCCATTCTTAATTCTAAAAATAAACCATAAATTTTAGTGAAACTGCACTTTTGCTAATGTAGAGGATCGTCTGCTACTACAAGTTTCTTTGATAAATTGTCGCTGCCATTTATATATTTATTTTTTGTTAAAATCAACATTTCAGCAAACTTATTCTTTTATGTTATTATTTGTTAGGGTTTCCCCATGGAGGACATATTTCCTCATTCCGAGTGGTAAATTACATTTGCTAGCGCTAAGAGAGTAATTAATCAAGTTTCTGAAGGACCCTCCGTTTGTGAAGCTAAAGCTGTTCTGTTTGCAAGGTAGCTAATTTATTTTTTAACGTTTCCCTATTTTTAGAATATATTTGAAGAAAAAGCGATAATGCCAATCTTAAAAAGATTCAATTTTTGTGTAAATAACAATGGTGGACTGTCCGAACATAAATTGTAAATATTATTATGTACTTTAATTTCTTATGTCTTTAGTAAGTACCTACTTATTTAGTTTTTTCGTTATATCTGATATACCTAGTAAAAAATGTTCAATGTTTTTTGGAATAGTTATTAATAAATTAATCTATTTCATGGTTAACTACGTGTAAAGTGAAAATAAGAGAGAAAAGCATCCTTAACTCCGTTATTTTTATGAATGTCTATATCGAGTATTATATCGTTGAAAAGCTCTAAAAATGTCGGAATTTTTGAAGTCATAGCCAACTATGGTTTCCATCTAAAAAAAGAAAAGTTTATGTCATATCTCGAAAACGAGAGCTGACATGCAAACGAGGACATGACAATCATATTCAGGATACAATTCCCTTCAATTTTGATATTTACACTTTTTTTATAAAATCAAAAACAAAGGAGCTAGAGGGATTTGACTAAATCGATAGAATTTTGTTTTTCCAAAATATCTAGTAAGCCATGACTTTTTACAAAAATCCGAAAGTGTCATTAAATTGGGCCAGTAAAACTGCAAATCTTTCCAAATTTAACCATTGCTCTATCTCCGCTAGTTTCCGAGATCCCCATACTGATCATCAAAAAAAACTCACCCTATATATAGATAAGTTTGATTTGTTCAGAATACTTAACACTCTGTCTCTTGAAAACTAAGCATTCTCAAACCAACGTCTACATGAAGACAATGTGTTTCGTGTTGTTTTTCATGCCACTCTCAGCCAGCAACCATAGCCGTTGATCCATAAACCAAATGCCAACACACTTTCTTGATTTTTCCAAGTTCCTTAGGGTTTCATCAACCGCAAATTGACTAGTGCTCTCGAAGGCGATTTAAAACAGTGACGTGCACGGCAAGACACAATGTTAACTTCGGTAAAGACTCCTCTGGGAGTTCTTTTCAGAAATAGCTATGAATATTTCATGATGGAAAGAATGCCAGCAGACTCTGCATATGGGTTTTCATTTGCTCCCTCTAGGCGTATAGTTCATATGCATACCTTATTCTCTATCTGTTTCATAACGCCGTACGGCCATTGAGTGTGGTCGGGATCAAATAATCCGGCAAAAGCGAGGCGGAAAACCGTAAATTATAATGCATTCAAGACAAAGCTTTGCCATCAATATACCGACCTCCTGATGTGGTCAGAGCAATCAATGGGGTATGTGTGGATTGAGGCCTATTTAAATTAATGTGTAAGCTGTCTTTATTCGCAATAACATTGTTTATCTCTATAGGTCACTCTGTACTAGGAGTTGAATAGGTTGTAGTTAATCTGGTATTTAAGGTCTTATTCATGAAACAGAATGGAGTGTATTTATTTGGAAAATACAGGATTGATTCTAGTGCGTGTGGTTTAATGAAACTTGTTTGTGGCTGAACACAAATATACTCATTGGCAAAGAAATCGCCATGCCCATAACGATATGTGTAAATTTAATATTATTTAGAAATCACATAGATGCTATAGTAGGGAGTAAACGATTACAGTTTGGTAAAATTTTGATAATGTTTTTTCATTTAATTAATATTGTAGTCGTTTTTAGCATCTTTTTTTTATTGACCAAACAATAAAATGTTTGATGGAATCCAAACTCGATGTTTAGTAATAATAATACTATAATACCTAGAGACTCGTATGCCCAATGTATCGCCAGCTAAGTGAATTTGAAAGAGGTCAAATTATTGGTTTACAGGAAATGGGTTTTTAATCATATTTACTATTACTAGTTGTCGCCCAGTGGTCGAAATTCGAAGATTTGTGTCAATATCTCTGGCAGGTTAAGTAACCTGAAAATTTTATAGTGACATTCTAACCTAGGACTTTAGGGAGATTAGAAATTATACGGAACGGATCCAGATTTGGACCCTCTGTGTGATAGTTGCCTCGAAAATCCTAGATGTCGGTCTTATATCTCGCTTCTACAAATAAGTAACGAAATTCAAGTTTTTTTTCAGATATAATTCATAGGACTTTATTTGTGTTCAAATTCGTAATTCTTAATTTATTATATCAACAATTCAACCGCTAATGGGCTATCCTACATATTAATTTTTTCTAACCTCCCTGTATAGCTATAATTGCACTCAATTCTCTAACATTTATTAAAATCCTCATTATAATAATTACATCTCATTATAGTGAAGTCCTCTCCCCCTTTTCGGGTTTTATTTTGAAAGGAGGGTAATGAAACGTATACCATTCGAAAGGCAATTTGCCGTAGATGTGCAGAATATATAAAGAATCTTTATTTATTTCTTTTAAAATAAGTAAAAAATAGTTAAATTATTTGATGAAGCTCCAACTATGAACAAGTAGTTTAAGCCTTGAACCATTCCAAATTTGACATTGATATAGTTGAGAGCAGTCGATAGTAAAAACACAATAGTCTTTTAAGAAGAATAATATGATTTAAATAATCGACTCTGATTTACCAAGGTTATGCTCTAAAATTTTCTTTTCTATTCATCTGTAACGGTACTTTTTTTCGATGACAACAGCTAATATTAGTGTGACCAAATTTTTCGCATTTACAGAAGAGCCATGAAATTTTTACGTAAGTACACTACCTTTAGTGTTTCTAAGCTTAATTGATACATATCATTTCAGATTATAACGAATTCAGTATGTAACCCCTTCTATCACAGCTCTAATAACTATTTACTAATATTTTGGGAAACCATATGTATGTATTATTGCCTCAAAACACTCATGAGATGTAATATGCAAGTGTTTTGTTAATTATTTATATTTGACATGTGCAAATGGAACTTGATTACGTTATAATAATAACATAAAACGAATTGTTTTATTTCATGTAAGGTATTCTTTTAAATTAATTTTAACACGTCATCTCAAATATTAGGTGTCAATAAAAACTGTTTAATGTTCTTTTAACGAATGCTGGAAATATTTTTAACTAATAATATAGTTCATATAATTTTGTTTTTATTTGCATACATCTTAATTACATGTAATTAAGTTCTCGAAAACTGCAGTAACGATCGACCTTGAAATAACCTCTGGGAAAAAGCCCAAGGTCAAACAAACTACGGACTCAGACTCAGAGACCTCAAAAACATTAGCATGAATTTTTTCACATTTTTTGGTAGAACTCTCGATTTGACCTTTGACCTCTGACAAAAAGCGCAGTCAAACAAACTACGGATTCGGACCTCAAAAACAACAACAATTTTTCAGATTTTTTGATTGAATTCTCTCGATTTGACCTTCAACTGCCCTTGACTCTGACTTGATGAAGTTCAACCGACGCTCTCATCGTATTCAACGACCCTAAAAACCCCTAGTACTATACGGCATGCCGTGTTGCGGCTTGGATCAAATGTTGACCTGTGTTATCTGTAGGTGACTATAAAAATTAGGGTGAAATTTGTAACATTCCCATTTTTGGACAAAACTATAGCTCTTTTGAAACCTTTTACACCGTATATGCAGACAAATAGACCAATTCCTCCTTTTTGAAGTCGGTGAAAAAGAGAACAAACTTCACAGTTCCAGGAAAATAACGAACCGTCGGCATTAAAGCATTTTTCACCACGCCATCATAGATCTAGATTAACCAGTCAAAATTTCGTCGACACTCTGTAGCCGTTCAGCATACATTACGTGCTCTTGTTCGAAATTTACGTTTATTGACTCGCCCCATTTTACATAATTGCTCTACTAATGGAATTGCTAAATCACAGTAAGCTACGCCCGTATCGGATATCGTCGATTTCGCGTCGGCGGTTTGAAGTGGTCAGCGGTGACATTTGATGAGGTTTCCTTTGATGGAGAACCTCTACGCAGTCTTTGCTTTCAACTTACAATTCGAAACAAAAAGTTCTTTAATCCTTTTGCGGAGTAATCGAACTGGCTGTCTGTTGTTAAATAATTGGAAATTTTTATTTAGGTATCCTATTTCCACTGGCATTCTGCTTCAATACTTTTTTTGATTTGAAGACGCGAGATGTAAGACCGACATCTAGGATTTACATCTCGCGTCTTCAAATTTAACGAAATGCATCAAATGCATAAAGAAGTGTTCGAGAGGACATTCAATTGTGGGAAGCGCAACTGATGAAGGTTCCCTAACCAGAAACAATATGTATTATATTGATATATAATATATATTGTCTTGCCTACAAAGGAATGCCACCTCGAAGAGAGTACTTTTTTTGATGATCAGTATGGGGATATCGGAAACTAGCGGAGATAGAGCAATGGTTAAATTGGGAAAAAATTGCAGTTTTATTGGCCCAATTTAACGACACTTTCGGATTTTTGTAAAAAGTAATGACTTACTAGATATTTTGAAAAAACCAAATTCTGTCGATTTAGTCAGATCCCTCTAGCTCCTTTGTTTTTGATTTTATAAAAAAAGGGTAAATATCAAAATTGAAGGGAATTGTATCCTGAATATGACTGTCATGTCCTCGTTTGCGTTCCTTTTTCGAGATATGACAGAAATTTTTCTTTTTTTGAATGGAAACCATAGTTGGCTATGACCTCAAAAAATCGGACATTTTTAGAACTTATCAAGGATATAATCCTCGATATAGTTATTCATAAAAACAAAGGGGTTATTGATGCTTTTCTCTCTTATTTTCACTTTTAACATAATTAACCAAAGTTATTTAGACAAAAATTGCATCTTTTTAAGATTGACATTACCGCTTTCCTCACAGACGGCCTATCAATTTCTCCAATTGCTTGTAATGCCGCCTCTCTTAGGTCACCAACTGTCTCATACTTTCTTTTGTATACTTTGTTTTTTAGCGCACCCCATAAATAGAAGTCTATAACTGTCAAATCAGGAGACCGGGGTGACCCTTCGCGTAGGCCATTTCTTCCTATCCTATATTGGATAGACATTATCTAAGTGTTGTCTTACTAATAACGAGTTATGAGCATGTGCTCCATCATGTTGGAACCACTCAATTTCTAAACGAGTTCTCAAATTCAAATTATGCAACATGTTTTGAAAAGTGTATTGTAAGAAATGCAAGTAGCGCTAATAAGTGATTCGTAATAGATAAAAGGCAACAGAATAGTAGACCCTATAATACCACACCAAACATTAAAACCAAATTTTATCTGGGGTCGTCTTGTTCTACATGGAAAGGGTTTTCTTTAGCCCTGATATGCTCATTGTGTCTATTGAACATACCGCGGATAGTAAATTTTGTTTCATCTGACCATAACACCTTCAATGGAAACTGTGGATTGTAAATTTGATTACGTTCCTTTGGTGGTTTAGTCAAAGATCCATATGTGCGTAAACTATCGTAAAACCTCTTAAATGTACGTAGAGCAAGTTGACGACGATTGAAATATCTACGAAAGTATTTTTATGAATAACTATATCGAGTATTATATCGTTGAAAAGCTCTAAATATGTCCGATTTTTTGAGGTCATAGCCAACTATGGTCTCAATTCAAAAAAGTTTGTGTCATATCTCGAACACGAGAGCTGTCATGCAGATGAGGACATGACAATCATATTCGGGATATAATTCCTTAATTTTGATATATACACTTTTTTATAAAATCAAAAACAAAGGAACTAGAGGGATTTGACTAAATCGACAGAATTTCGTTTTTTCAAAATATCTAGTATGCCATGACTTTTTACAAAAATCCGAAAGTGTCATTAAATTGGGCCATTAAAACTGCAAATCTTTCCCAATTTAATCATTGCTCTATCTCCGCTAGTTTCCGAGATCCCCATACTGATCATCAAAAAAAATCGCCCTGTATATCCTATATATATATTGTTTTTAAGTTTTCGCGGGCAAAAAATGTGTTAGGGGGTTTCCAGGAATTCATCCAACTAGTTGATAACTGATCCCTGCCGGAATCGATGCTAAATTCACGACAATACTAAGACGTTCAGTAGTTCACTAGAGCGCGCCCTATTATATAGTCGCGGTTCGGCGCTAATCGGTTGGTACCGTTAACGGCTGCTTGTCATTGGCCCTTGGCACTTAGTGGCCACGCCTCCTGCTTGCTGATTGGTTATTTCTGGTCGGAGACACAATATCCATACTATTTTTAATACAGACAGAAAAACTCCGAAGAGGAAGATCCCTTTAGAATAACAGGGAGTGTGCGATATTCCATGTGGGGACTGTCAGAAAACCTATGTGAGGCAAAGGAACAAAAGAATTGCATATGTATTTTTAGAGATATTCTAGAGCCTCTAGTCTTAATATCTTCTAACGTCTTATCAACTAGCTGTCCGTAATTTTCAATTTTGTATTCCCCAAAATTCCAAAAATTATTAGAACACTTTTGTTTAAGCACTTTTTGGGAAATAACACTGCACATTCAGGAAATTGATGTATATTTCTAAAAGCTTCGCGGTCCAAGTCAGACACCGTTGTCAATGGCAAGGAAACTGTGGAAAAGGAACAATGATAAAATTTAAAATTAGAATGATTGACAATAGTATTTGACTTATTACGAAACTAAGAGAATTTATTTTGATTCTCATAGGGTGTACCTTCTCAACAACTCTTGCATTTACTATAAGCAACACATAGAGCCCAGGGTTTGTCTAATTTCCTAATCTTTTAAACTACGCTTCATAGGCTTCACAAAACTTCTCACATGAAGCAACATCTCAAAACACCATAAAAGTGCAACATAAAATTCATTTTCTTTTACAAACAGCAGCCTCCAGAAATTAGTTGAACACACTTGAGGTCATCCCTAATTATTCGTGTTTCGTATTCCATTTTCCACTAGACTCAGTTTATTACTGGAAGTTAGTTTAATTGAGTATGCACTAGTGAAACAAAGGGTCAGATAAGATTAGAGAGTTGATAGCGGAAGGAGGCTACTCTACTGGAAGACAGAAAAGTAACTTAGTTTAAAGTTGGAGGATACCGGAAGCTGTATAATCATTGAGGCAACTGGTTTTGATGTACATATTTTAAAACCTAATACGCTATACATATTAAAAATCTGTAAAAATATAAACATGCTGTGATATTTAATGATAGTCCTAAGAAAAGCTGGGCCAAACCTAAAGTTTAGTTTTCGAAGATTTTTAAATAAACAAATTAATATTTAAAAAACAACCGACATAAACTTGCTTAAAATAAAAACTGTTTAGAAACCGTGTGCAACAATAATTATTTTCTGACATATTTTTTATCAAATTTAAGGTACAATTCTATTGATTACTTTTGCGTATTCTCCCCCCCCCCTGTCCCTAATCTGTATTTTTTTTTAATTTTTCACATATTTTTTAACTTTTTTATTTGTTTTATTATTTTGCCTACTTTCTATATGTGTAACTCTAATTCACCCTATATAGCAACCACCCTATATATGTTTCTGTGTATTGGTCATCCAATAGAAATTATTCGTCTATCATTTTCTGAATCATCCTGTACAAATCTAATTCAGCTCTATACGATATTGAACCACCCTGTATAAATATTAATCCTCTCCACTCTATTGACTGTTTCTATTTTTCTATTGTTTAAATCACCCTATATACCTATAATTTTACTTTGCCCAATATGCGAAGTATAAGCAACTACTTATATTCCACGCGATATAAAATTTTTTAACCACCCTGTATAATTATAATTCAACTCCACCTTATATTTCAATCATCCTTTATGTGCAACTGCTTCTAACATTTTTGGAACCCTCCGCCCTATAACTCGAATAGCATATATATGCTTATTTAACCATTTTTAAAAGTTTTTTACTCTGTATAAGTATAGTTTTACTTCACTCTTATTTCAACCACCTTGGACACGCAACTACTTATGAGCCACTCAATACAACATTATTTGAACCATACTGTATAACTTTAATTCTATTTCACCTTATATTTCAACCATCCTATATATGGAACTGCTTAGATACCACCCAATATCACATTTATTTGTAAGATTTTTTAAACCCACTTGTCTAACTGTAATTATACTTTGCCCAATATCTGACACATTGCTTGATGCTTGAATTTCCATGCTCGCACGCACCTACCACCGTATACAATATAGAAAACATCGCTCACCTAAAAAAAATTATTTGCGATACACTTGTGGAATATTTTGTGCCGTTTCACTTGACTGCAATGAAAACCGTTACAAACACCTTACTTTCATAGCATATCGTGACATTTAAGCTAGATATTTATGAGTAAAATTGGAAATTTACATTGACTACCTGTTGCCTAGTGGTGGAAATTCGACCAATTGTATCAATATCTCTGGCAGGTTAAGTAACCTGAAAATTTTATCGTGACATTCTATCCTAGGACTTTAGGGAGAACAGCAATTATACGGAACGGTTCCAGATTCGGACCCCTGTGTGATAGTTTCTTCGAAAATCCAAGATGTCGGTCTTACATATCGCTTCTACAAATATGTAACGAAATTCAAGTTTTTTTCAAATATAATTCATAGGACTTTATTTGTGATCAAATTCTTAATTTAATATGACAATAATTCAACCGCTAATGGGCTACCCTACATATGTATTTTTTCTAACCTCCCTGTATAGCTATAATTGCACTAAATTCTATAACATTTATTAAAATCCTCATAATAATTCCATCTCATTATATATTTCCACCACCCTGTGTATGCAACTGCTCATAGACCACGCATAATATTTTTTAACATTTTTGAACCCCCCGGTAAACCATTCTGTATTCCACTGGCTGTGAGCAACCGTATATACTCTTTTTGTTTGTGAAATTTTTAACTATCTTCTCTAACTATAATTCTACTCCGACCTATATTTCAATAATCATATATATGGAACTCTTCGTGGGCTAATCTATAAATCATTTCCTTTTCTAACATTTTTTATCATCATCCTGTTTATCTATAATTCCTCTCACCCTATATTTCATCTTCCCTATATATACAACATCTTATGGGTTACGAAATGTTGCATTTCCATTTCCGCCACCCTCTATATACATCTCTGTATAATATTTTTTGCACCACCCTGTATAACTGTAATTCTACTGCGCCTTCGATTCCAAGGACCCTGTAAATTCAACCGCTAATGGGCTTCCCTATTTAATTATTTTATTAGTTATAATTGCACTCTACTCTATATTTTAAACACCCTATATATGAATCTGCTTATGTGCCACCCACGAAAAAATGATTTTTTAACAATCTAGAATCGCCTTGTATAATTATAATATACAACGATTACTGTACCACTAAACAATAAAAACGCTTGCAAGCCACTTTCAGAAGTGCATTGCTCCCTCTATATATAATTACTCAATATTTTGAGTCTGCCGGCATATTCAGTTGTTTGGCGTTGACATTATGACGTAAATAATGAATTTTTATTATATTTTATTTAATGAATGAACCAATATTATAAATTAATATTAGCATTCAGCACTGATGGTCGTCAGTAGCTACTAAACAAAACAAAAATGAAGAAAATCGGTTGAGAGGCAGAGGAGAAAATGGTACCTAATCGTTTTGTCTTTGCCTATTTATATATAGATATTTATAGTGCTTTTGCAAATTTTTTTTCGATATGCAGTAAAACGGTGTGTTTTACGTTATAGATAATTATGCAGAATCAAGCTGGAATACCAGTTTGTAGAATACAATTTAAAATATTCAAATTGGTTGAGCCGTGTTAGAGAAAACAGTGTAAATTTATTGAAATTCACTGAAAAGTAGTCCCTTAATTACTGCCTTTTTTCTGATTTTCTGGTAAACCGTAAATCTCACATTATAGAATATTATACGGTACCTTTCTGTAATATTTCTTAATACAATGCCGTTTAAATCATCAAATTTGCTTTAGCCGTTTTCGAATAATCACTCAGCATACATAAAAAAAAGTTGACGATGAATTGATAAATTGAATTTGGAACTAACTAACCTAAACTTGTTAACATTTTTATTTTTCCAAAATAAAATTATGTCAAAGCTAAGTCAACTTTGCCACAAAATCTGAACTGGTCCTTAAATTTTTGGCTTACAAACCTATAAATCTCACTTCGATTTATGACTGCTCAAAGTTCATGGATTTCAAAAACTTGCTACTTTCGAATAGCTTGTACTCGTACCACAACATCAAAACTTTATTTTTCGTACTGAACACCATTTTAACAACTAGGTTATTATCTTCCGGAAACTCAATCAATTTCAATTTCACACAGATTACTTACCATAATCATGTCAACACTATAATTTACTTAGCTGTAAAATTAACTTCTACCAGCACTACTGTAGTAAATATTTTATTCATTTAATAGTTTTTTATTTTCTCATAACCAATAAATAATTAATTAATTACACACACTATTAATCCCAAAAGTTGTTTATTGTTATACGATTTTGGGATTTCTTGGAAATTTGTAACTAGTCTCCTGACTCGTTGAAGTCAGGACAGCTTCACCAGTTAGATTCATTTTTTTTGTGTTTTTTACGATACTATACTAATTGTCTTCTAAACGTTGTTTGTGGCATATTCTTGATTACTTTTATGTTTTTTTGGGGAATAACACCACAATAGAAGTAAAACTACGTATATTGCAGGAATACCAAACATTTCAAAGTATATTCTGACTTTGTTGTCAATGGCTTTATATTTAAATATAAATAGAGTCAACTCTAATGTATGTAAACCATTTTCTAAAATTTCGAGATATCTCTCGATAAGTATCACTCCAGTAATGTGGTTGACTATTTCATAAATTTTGCCTCATCTGTCCAAATCATTTTGTGTAGAAAACGTTCGTCTTTCTGAATTTTGATCAATATGAATTCGAAAGCTCATTCAGTCTTTGAGCGTCAGCTGCTCTAAAATTCTTAACTAATGAGAATGCAAAAGCATGTTTTTTATGTTTTTTTAGGATACTCTAAAAACTAATAATAGATATTCCTACATCTCTTTGTGCATCTACTGAGGAATTTTTTGGATATGCACTTATACATGCGAAGACTGTAACTTAATTCTCTTTATTATCTACGACAGGTTTCACTTTTCTTGCTTTTTCACAAACTGTCCCATTTGTTTTGCAATTGTGAATGAGCCCCGTCAGCGTGTCATGAGTGGGTGTTGGTCTATCCGAGTATCGCGAACGGAACTTAGGTACTAAATCCTAAACAAGACCTGATAAATGCTTTCCATATAATTCTGCTTTAGCACTAAATTATTAGCAAATATTGTTTCTTGACACTTCAGCATTTTTTTCTTGTTGATTCGTTCAAGAATGCCTAGTGACAATTCAGATATCTCTCATAAACAACAAAAATCCTTTAATTAAGGTATGGGGATTCAAAGATAAAATCCATTTAAAAAAAATGAGTTAACACTATTTTAGGCGAATTCAGGGCGAATTTCTGAACACTCGTATATTCTTTTGAAAAGTTTCCAAAGATTTAGGAAGCTTCAGGTTTTATTCAGGCAAATTCTGGTAATTTTTGACCTGGTCCTCTTTGGTTCCAAAAAAATATATTTTTTAATATTTTTTTAGAAAGCTGCATCTGTCAAAATTTTCAAAAAGTTTAAATAACTTTCAACTGGGGCCCTTCAAACATATGATATTTTTAATAAAGTTAGATTGAAATTCATCGTAGATTCTAAAAAAGCTTTAAAAAACAGGGTGCTCCATTTATAAAAACAAAGTTTGAGTCCACTTCCGGTAGAACCGAAAGTCGTAGATAACTGAAATTATTTTAACTGAAACCAGCTCATCGAAAAACCCTTGTATACTAATTTTCAGATAAATAGTCCTAGTAGTTTCTGATATACATATCGACTCATCGTGATATACCCTGAAATTAAAAATATAAAATTATCGATAACTATCTGTCATCGGACTTTGCGGCTGTGAAGATAATTGTTCATTTCGTTGAAATCTACAAAATGGGAATGTGCGGGGTCCTTTCATCGAAATATTTAGAAAATTTTGTTTTATTTATGTAGACTTTACTTCTACTATATTATTAGATATATGTTAATAATAGATAGTTAAACATTTATTACACTAGTTACAATAGTTAATTTCAGATAACAATTGCGTCTCCTGATGATGAATACGAAATTGTTATTACCACCCATCATTCCAGCTTATATAATGAATACATAGCAACAAGTAATTGTCATTCCTTTTCGTAACAATGTAAAGCCTTAGATGGAATACGTTAATGAAAGTCAATTAAAACTCGAGCAATACTGTCGGGAATATTAAAAAGTTAGTCGTATTCCAATAGAGAATTATTTGAGCTAATATTGTTTTAATGTTACAAGAAAGTCTGATTAGTTGCGACAGTTTATGTCAAGCTTTTGATCATGATTTTTTCCCTTACAAAATCGCTGTTGACATTACTTTTTAATTATGGAATTTTTTAACAATTTTCAGTTAATATTTTTAATACAGAGAAGCGATAATGATGAATACTTGGTTTCGATTTCACTTAATTTATCTAATGTGTAGATTTAAAAAATGCATTGTTTAGTTTTCAAAATACCTCAACCTCGAATATAAATTGAAATATCAAAGCAGTTCTCGTCAATACCGAAGATTTTTCTTGGCATCTTGGAGGATTTTGATTTGGGGTAGAAGGAAAATAGAAGAGCATATTATTGGGGGGTCAAGAAAAATAGAATACTCTCTTCGAGGTGTCATTCCTTTGTACGAAAGACAATATATATTATATATTATATATAATATTCATTGTTTCTGGTCAGGGAACCTTCATCAGTTGCGCTTCCCACAATGGAATGTCCTCTCGAACACTTCTTTATGTATTTGAAACATTTCGTTAAATTTGAAGACGCGAGATGTAAGACCGACATCTAGGAGTTAAGGGTTAATCCTAGTAAAAGATCCATATCTGCGTAAACTATCGTAAAGCCTATTAAATGTACATAGAGCAGGTTGACGACGATTAAAATATCAGTCAGTCAGTTTAGCACTACTAATGGAATTACTTTCAAATGAGGAAACGTCAAAGTGAAAACAATCTTTTTTATGGCTACCTACGTTAAAAGTGAAAATATTAGAGAAAAGCACCAATATCTCCGTTATTTTTATGAATAACTATATCGTGTATATATCGTTAAAAAGCTCTAAAAATATCCGATTTTTTGAGGTCATAGCCAACTATGGTTTCCAATCAAAAAAAGATAAGTTTATGTCATATCTCGAAAACGTGAGCTGTCACCCAAACGAGGACATGATAATCATATTCGGGATACAATTCCCTTCAATTTTGATATTTACACTTTTTTTATAAAATCAATAACGAAGGAGCTAAGGAATTTGACTAAATCGACAGAATTTCGTTTTTTCAAAATATCTAGTAAGCCATGACTTTTTACAAAAATCCGAAAGTGTCATTAAATTGGGCCAGTAAAACTGCAAATCTTTCCCAATTTAACCATTGCTCTATCTCCGCTAGTTTTCGAGATCCCCATACTGATCATCAAAAAAAACTCACCCTGTATATAGACTTATCATTTATTACTCTCAAGGACTAGTTTGACTAGGACTCGGATTCTTACAGCGTAATTATAATTAGAAAATTCTACACGAACTAGATGAAATGCTCAAGTGAATAATGATATTTTCACTACGTTTTCCATTCATTTCCTACATCCATATCAAGTACTTTGGTAAATAAAACGACTAAAACTGTTTCCACATCTCTTCGAAAACGGATTAAATAGAACTAAAATCCTGAGTACTCATTACATTGAGCACGTGACCCGTAATACACCTAATAACTCAATAGTTTCGCAGAACGCATCCAAACTGAATTGCACGTCAAACAAATGCACCAGTCAGTATTCAAGTCAAACGCAAATAGAGAATGTATGATAAACTCTTCATTGAAATCTTATTATCTTGTTCGCTAACAAATGAGATAAATCAATGAATTTATGATGAAATTTCATTCGTGTCGCCGGAGTGTAATTAATGCAGAGAGATGGTAATTTGGGAAATGTAATACGCAACAGTTCAGCTTCGATCCAAATTTATTAGAGAATTACGATATAACGTTGCACGTAGGAGAGAATTCGCTGTTAACGATTTTGAATATATTTCAGACAAAAAGCAATGCTGAAAGTTTATTTTTAGGTTTCTCTTTTTTTGGGATCGGAGAATAACACCACACTAGCCTAGGTCATTTACAAAATAACTTGACAAAATTAATAGTAGTACACAACCGACATCAACTTGTTGTTATGATAAACCATAACTAATTGACATAAAATTCGTTTTTTTTTTGTTTTTTTGTGTTATAACAATAAAAACGGTAACAATTTAGTTTTTTTACCTTTTACACAAACTCCACCTATGAAACCGGGTTTGCTGCTATGGGCAATCCTTGAAATTACCATCGTCTTGAAGTGGTTGAACTGACAACGTTTCAATAGCTGTGTATCTGCTATCGTCATCAGGTGAATGAACCTGCACTACACCTGATTTATATTAAATCACTTTGTGATTGTTCAAAAGTTTATGAACGAATATGCAAACCCTAAAACCGAGTCCAGTGACTCTGGAACTGAATAAAATTTTTCATGCTTTAAAAGCAAACTAATCAAAATATGAGCCAACCCACCCAATAAACGCTCCAAGCCCCACATGATCCTTAACTACCGGTGGTACCCAAAAAAACAGGAAATATTGTCCAGGGTGGAGCTTGTGTAGTAAGCATTTCTGCCACTAGTCGTATATAACGCGCTGTTGAAAAGTCGTGTCATGTCCATATACAGGGTGAGTTTTTTTGATGATCAGTAAGGGGATCTCGGAAACTAGCGGAGATAGAGCAATGGTTAAATTGGGAATGATTTGCAGTTTTACTGGCCCAATTTAATGACACTTTCGGATTTTTGTAAAAATTCATGGCTTACTAGATATTTAAAAAAAACGAAATTCTGTCGATTCAGTCAAATCCCTCTAGCTCATTTGTTATTAATTTTATAAAAAAAAAGTGAGAATATTAAAATTGAAGGGAATTGTATCCCGAATATGATAGTCATGTCCTCGTTTGCGTGACTGCTCTCGTTTGTGAGATATGATACAAACTTATCTTTTTTTGAGTTGTAACCATAGTTGGCTATAACCTCAAAAAATCGGACATTTTTAGAGCTTTTCAACGATATAATACTCGATATAGTTATTCATAAAAATAACGGAGTTATGGATGCTTTTCTCTCTTATTTTCACTTTTAACATAGTCGGCCATGAAATAGATTGATCTATTAGTAACTGTTCCAAAAAACATTGAACGATTATTTTATTAGGTATATCAGATATAGCAAAAAAACTAAATAAGTAGGTACTGACTAAAAACTTAAGAAATTAAAGTATATAGTAATGGTTACAATTTATATGCGAAAAGTCCACCATTGTTATTTAGACAAAGCTTTCCTCACGGACCGCCTATCAATTTCTTCAATTGCTTGTAGTACCCCCTTAGGTCACTAACTGTCTCATACTTTCTTTTGTATACTTGGTTTTTTAGGATACCTCATAAATAGAAGTCTTTAACTACCAAATCGGGAAACCGGGGTGGCCATACGCGTGGGCCATTTCTTGCTATCCAAGAGTTTGGATAGATATTATCAAAGTGTTGTCTTACTAATAACGAGTTATGAGCAATTGCTCAATCATGTTGGAACCACTCAATTTCTAAACGAGTTCTCAAATTCAAATTATGCAACATGCCTTGAAAAGTGTATTGCAAGAAATGTAAGTAGCGCTCCCCAGTAAGTGATTCGTCATAAATAAAAAGCCCCAGAATAGTAGACCCTATGATAACACACCAAACATTAAATCCAAATTTTATCTGGGGTAGAATTTGTTCTACATGGAAAGGGTTTTCTTGAGCCCAGATATGCTCATTGTTTCTATTGAACATACCGCAGTTAGTAAATCTAGTTTTATCTGACCATAACACCTTTAATGGAAACTGTGGATTGTCAAGGCACATGACTCTAAACCATGTACAAAACAAAATACGTGGATGTTCGTCACCAGCATGCAAAGTTTGAGAAACTGAAAGTTTGTACTGGTGGAACTTTTGCGCTTTCAGTACCTTAACTACAGTTCGTTGAGCTGTGCCAGCTTCTGCCGCAATCTCACGAGTTGATGTATATGGATTTTGATTTACCATTGCCAAAACGTTTATTTGTGAGGCTTCGTTAATTTGATTACGTTCCTTTGGTGGTTTCTAAACCGTAAAGCGTCTTAAATGTACAGAGAGCAGGTTGACGACGATTAAAATATCTATAAAAGTATTCCTCAGCTGCACGAACTGAATTTTTATGGCATTTGATGTTACATTCCACCACATTCAGTTTTTCTTCGTTAGAATATTCCATTTTATCACAAAAACTTGTCAATATCGACTGTCAGTTAAGCACTACTAATGGAATTACTCTCAAATGAGGAAATGTCAAAGTGAAAACAATCTTTTTCATGGGTGCCTACGTTAAAAGTAAAAATGAGAGAGAAAAGCATCAATAACTCCTTTATTTTTATGAATAACTATATCAAGTATTTTTCTCATTGAAAAGCTCTGAAAATATCCGATTTTTTGAGGTCATAGCCAACTATTCAAAAAAAGATAAGTTTGTGTCATATCTCGAAAACGAGAGCTGTCACGCAAACGAGGACATGACAGTCATATTCGGGATACAATTCCCTTCAATTTTGATATTTACACTTTTTTTATAAAATCAAAAGCAAAGGAGCTAGAGGGATTTGACTAAATCGACAGAATTTCGTTTTTTCAAAATATCTAGTAAGCCATGACTTTTTACAAAAATCCGAAAGTGTCATTAAATTGGGTCAGTAAATCTTTTCCAATTTAACCATTGCTCTATCTCCGCTAGTTTCCGAGATGCCCATACTGATCATCAAAAAAAAAACGCACCCTGTATATGCCAACTTTCACACCTCCATCACATTTTGTTCCATAATATTGTTAAAATTTCACATCAATTCCCTGTTCGTTTAAAGAATTAATAGCACACTTCAAATATCTGCGATAATTTCGGTCACAGAGGAATAGTGACATTTTTTAAATACCCGTTTCACTTGCTTCCAAATAAACTAAAAGGAACTAAACTGAAACGTCTATTTACAGGCATTAAATTCATAACGACGTGCCTGAACGGTCCATTGCCAGGAAAAATAATTTATTTCTTTTATTATTCAACCCTGCACTCATAAGAAAAGTGACGTAGCATTCAATTTAGCTGTACCTTTATATTCTCCTTTGGCAAATATAAAATATTCATGAAAGAGGAGCTTTTTAAATTTAAATGTGAATGTTTTACAAAAATTGAAATAAATGATTCCATTTTTTTTTCGGGCAAAATTTTCATTTCCTGTCAGTTCTTCTTTTTTTTCTCAAAATCAACATACGATTCAATTTGCATGTCGTATACAAAATATAACAATCTCCAATTTGGGCCACATTTTTCACAAAACATTTGGAATATAATTTCGTCTAACTCAAAGCAATTTCCCATTGCTTTGATCTCGGAAATATTTCGTTTTAAAATATATATATGTATACGATTTCTCCATTTCCTTTTAACTCCTTATGTTTTCGATACGGTATTAAATTTATTTCTTCGGGGAAATGTATTCAATTTTCTCTGTTCATTTTCGAAAAGGATCAGAAGATGTGAAATTTTATTCACTGTAAATACAAACCTCACGTGTTGCGTTTCTCAGAAGCCTTCGACATGGGATTGCTACGTTTTACGTATCGAGTATAAGGGAAATGAAAATGTACACGTAAATGCCTTTTTTACAATTTAGAAGCTTTTTTTTAGTTTCAATTGTCCCGATGTTTCTCTGTAATCAAATCTTGCAAGTTAAATGTGATTCGCTTCCTGGTTTCCAATTAAGTTGATAATTTGCATGCGTGTGTAAATCGGATGACAATGCAAAACTGTTATGACGCTGGGGCTGATCTGATAATCGAATCGAAAGGTGGTCATAGGAAATCGACTTTGCACTCATTTGATCCGTCTTGACAAGTACTTTGGTTACTCTCTTCGAGGTGTCATTCTTTTGTACGCAAGACAATATACATAGTATATATTGTTTCTGGTTAAGGAACCTTCATCAGTTGCACTTCCCACAATTGAATGTCTTCTCGAACACTCCTTTATGTATTTGATACATATCGTTAAATTTGAAGACGCGAGATGTAAAGAAACAATATATATTATGTATATTGTCTTGCGTACAAAAGAATGACACCTCGAAGAGAGTATTCAATATCTCTTACAGGTGAAGGTAACTTGAAAATTTCATCGTGACATTCTAACCTAGTTTTTTTCTGAATGATACTTGTGGCATATTTTTCAATGTCTAAGTTCTTCTTGGGAATTAACACCACAGTTTAAAGAAAATTGCTGTATATTCCAAACGTTATTTGTCAAATATTTTAATTTACATCTTAGATTTGTGCCTTTTTAATCCGTAGTTTCTTAACCATTGACAACGGCCCCCGACCCCGAAACATTTGGAATATATAGCAATTTTCTTTAAACTGTGGTGTTATTTCCCAAGAAGCACTTAGACATTCTAACCTAGGAGTTACGGGTAACACCAATTACATGGAAAGGCTCCAAACTCGGAACATCTATGTGGTAGTTTCCCCGAAAATCCTAGATGTCGGTCTTTACATCTCGCGCCTTCAAGTACTTTGGTGCTAGATGGTAACCTTGAACTGATGATGGAGCTGATAGGTGGTCAACGGAACTCAGTAATTAAGCGATACAACTGCGTCGAGTTTTTGATGGGTGGTGAGATGTGGTGGTTTGGTGGACGTTTGCTATGAATGCCTATAAAAATGTCAAAAATGCCAAATATATCAAAAATTTCAAAAATGTCAAAAATGTCTAGAATATGACGAATGTCCACAATGTTAAAAATAGCAAAAATGTCAAAAACAGTAAAAAATGTCGAAAATCCCGAAAATCTGAAAAAATGTCAAAATTTCACAAATGCCAAACATGTCAAAATGTTAAAAATGTCAAAAAAGTAAAAAACGTCGAAAGTGTCAAAAATGTCAAAAATGCCACAAACGTCAAAAATCTCAAAAATGTTAAAAATGTCAAAAATGTTAAAAATATCAAAAATGTCAAAAATATCAATGATGTAAAAGATATCAAAACTGTCAAAAATGTCAAAGATGTCAAAAATGTCAAAAATGTAAAAGATCTCAAAAATGTCAAAATGTCAAAAATGTCAAAAAAGTAAAAAACGTCAAAAATGTTAAAAATGTTATAAATTTCAAAAATGTCAAAAATATCAAAAATGCCAAAAATGTCAAAAAAGTCAGAAATGTCAAAAATGTAAAAGATCTCAAAAATGTCAAAATGTCAAAAATGTCAAAAAAGTAAAAAACGTCAAAAATGTTAAAAATTCCAAAAATGTCAAAAATATCAAAAATGCCAAAAATGTCAAAAAAGTCAGAAATGTCAAAAATGTCAAAGACGTCAAAAATGTCAAAAATGACAAAAATGTCCAAAACGTCAAAAATGTCCAAAATGGAAATGTCAAAGAATGTCCAAAAAGCTAAAATGGAAAACGGGAAACCACAATATCAAAAACAGTTAAAAAAGATCTAAAAATATAGAGGGTGTGAAAATTTGGAAATGAAAAAATATTTCTGCCTGCCTCTTGCTTTAGGCAATATTTTTATGGAAAAGTATTAAGAACAAACAATTTTCACAATACAAATTAAACCTTCGGTTTGGTGGCGTTATGTTGATAACATATTAATCATTTGGGATCATAATCTTGAAGTCTTTTTAATAACAAAAGCACAATCCACATTTGAAAAAAAGTTTACAAAAAACGACACACAATAACAGGTATCTCAATATTTACTCTAAGCATCCAAATTTGATAAAAAGAGGTATCATGACGTCTCTATATGACAGAGCAAAAAACAACTGTTCTAACAGGATTAAATTTAATGTAGAAAAAACATTTATAAAAACATACTTTCTGCCAATAATAGCCAAGAAAAGTTTATTTACAAACAAAATCGAATACCAAATCGATATCACACGATCACCAAACAACACTGACTCTCAAGATAATCACACTACAACAATAACTATACCATACATGTAGGGTCTCTCAGAAAGGCTAAAAGAGGGGGCAACAGATATAATATTAAAACATTATTTAAAATAAAAAATACACTAAAATCAAATATATCAAAAACAAAACTAAGAAACACAACTCAAAATACAAAAAAATTTAACTTGTTAATGCAATATATGTTATATAGGAGAAACCTCTAGACCTCCAAATGTATGAATAAAAGAACACAAAAATTACATTAAAAAACGACAGTTTGAAAAATCCAAAATTTGTGAACATTCTTAGGACCTTGGTCATAAAATACAATTTCAAAATTCAGTAAAATCAAACAAATAGAATACAACACGAAATGAAAACTACAAGTCTGTTTTATTATTAATTAAATGAAAACGATTTTATTAAAGAAGAAATTACTTATGATCATCTCCTTGTGAACAACCCAATAGTGGGATGGTTCATAAGGTTTTTTAAAATTTTTATACAGTGTCAGTTAAAAATTCCTACCTACTAGTGGTAACAGATAACGTAACAGTAATACATGACGTCACGGGGCCACGTTGGCCAATTATTTGAAGTAGGAGCAAATAGGCTCCTTTTAAAGGTGTCGGCAATACCTACTCAAACATATTAATCTTCTTTGGGTTTAGATGTACCATAATGCGTCCGCTATTCTCCTCAGGGTCTTGATCTGAATCACCTCTAGTTTCTTGTTGTGGATTTTTCAGATATGATCACTTTAAATCAGTGGTCTTACTCGTGCTTATTCATAGTGGCCGTCCTTGATGTTTTCTCGATCTGTTCACCCCATGTTAGCTTTTGTCGATGGTACTGCATGTCCTCCTCCCAGCTGATTAGTGTTAATTCCACTATTACCTCCTGGTGGGTCTCTGGTACGAATGTTTGTATAATGCCACTGATATTACTAAACTATTGCTGCTTTAATCCTTCCCTTAGTTCCGTCTATCATGATCCCGAATACCCGTCTGTTTATACTATCGTGTTGTTGCCAAATCCATTGTCATTCATATTGCCAGTACGGACAAAAACCAACTACCTAACCTATACATGTTGTTCGCTTATTTTCTGTATATGTCATTATGTTCTCTTTCTTGCTTTCTGGTTTTCAGTCGACTTTCGTTCCCTGAATTCGCATTGCTGGTCCATGATTTAGCTTTTTTTTTTTTTTTTATCCGAAGAGGGGGGAAATACATTCCGTACTTAGCTAGCACGTGCTGGCCGTCGTGCGGGACTCCCGATGTAATGACTTCAAAGCAAGAGTAAATCGTTGCATTGAAACCAGTATACCGTATACCCGCTAAAACCCTAACCTCTTTCTCCTACAACCATGGTCCCCTGCGGCACTCTTAGTCAATACTACTTCGCAAGGGTGGTTCATTGCAAATGTTTACTGCTCTTACATTGAAAGCCTCTGAAGCCTACTCCTCGAACGTATTGCGGAGTTCTTTGAGGATAGTCTCCGCGTAATCCGATACCAAGTTCCAGGCTTGGGGGCCCTTCAGCATGGCTTCTACTAACTGTTCTGGAACGATATTAGTCTCCAGAATCCTCTCCACTTCAGCACGTTGATCCTGAAACCGGGGGCAGGAGAAGAACACGTGTTCCGCGTCCTCTATCACGTCCGTACACTGTGGGCAGTTTGGGGAGTTTGCCCTCCTGAACCTGTGCAGGTATGCTCGAAAGCATCCATGTCCAGTCAGGAGTTGAGTGATGTAGAACCCAACCTCCCCATGCTGGCGGTTGACCCAACGACTAATGTTAGGTATCAATCGATATGTCCACCGGCCTTTAGTAGAGCTGTCCCACCTCTCCTGCCATTGCCCTAGACTCATGGCTCTTTCATCGCTGTTTCCTGTCGGTTGGTCTTTCTCTAACTTTCTGCGATAAAGCCGTCCCCTTTCTGCAGCCAGGATGTCGATTGGTAGGGTAGAGGCAATCACACTCACCGCCTCGTAAGACACAGTGCGGTAGGATGATGCCACTCGAATCGCTGAGAGCCGCTGGACTGATTTCATTTTCCGGCGGTACGATGGTAGCTCGAGCGATTTCTCCCATACCGGTGCCCCGTACAACAAAACAGAAGTAGTAACTGTTGCCAGTAGCTGTCTTCTTATCTGTCTAGGGCCTCCGACATTCGGCATTATTCTAGATAATGCCCCCTGTACCGCAGCTGCTTTCTTGCTGGCCGCGATTATGTGCTCTTTGAAGTTGAGCCTTGTGTCCAGGAGCACCCCCAAATAGCTGATGAAGGGCTGCGACTGTATGTAAGTGTCGCCTATTTTGAGGGTGATGGTTTCCCTTGCCTTTCGACTGCTAACAAGAAGTGTTTCGGTCTTTTGCTCTGCTAAACTCAAGTCCGCTGAGAGCATCCAATGCTGAATTGTGGCTATAGCGAATGAGAAGGTTGTTTGTATCTCCTCTATGTGCTTGCGCACTATGATCAATGCCACATCATCTGCGAATGCCACTAGCCTGACGCCCTCAGGCAGACCGAGCAGGAGCAGGTCGTTGTACATTACGTTCCATAAGAGGGGGCCCAGAACAGAGCCCTGAGGTACACCTCCTGTGATCTTATAGTCTACTTGCCCATTTTCAGTTTGGTACAACAAGATGCGGTCCTTGAAATACGCTGAAACCATTCTGCGCAAGTACTGAGGAACCTCCATCCTGGCAAGAGCCTCCAAAATGCGGTCCCAGCGGGCCGAGTTAAAGGCGTTCTTGATATCCAGGGTGGCTATTAGACAGTACTTTTTTCCACCTCTTCTCCATCTCTTTCCCGAGATAGCCTCTCTGGCGATGTTGGTAACGAGTGTCACGGCATCGATGGTTGATCTCCCCTTTCTGAACCCGAATTGGTTGGTGGAAAGTTTCGGCTCAACGTAGGGCTCCAGCCTATCTGCTATTATCCTCTCAAGGAGTTTACCTGCAGAGTCCAACATACAGAGGGGACGATATGATGACGGTTCGTCGGGAGGTTTCTTTCCCCCTTTAGGGAGGAGCACAAGCCTCTGTTTTTTCCACTTAGTCGGGAAAACCCCCTGCTTTAGGCAGGTCTCATACATGCGTAGAAACATGTCAGGCCTATTGGCTATGGCGCATTTTAGCGCGATGTTAGGTATTCCATCTGGACCGGGAGCCTTACCGTTTTGGAGCCGGTTGCACGCGCCCATCAGCTCATTCATAGTCACTGATGGTATATCTTCGTCCCTCACCTGCCACGTAGGATAAGCGGGTAGCTCAGGTTTCGCAGGAAACAAGTGAGTGACAATGCGGTGCAATGATTCGGGGCAGTTCGTTGTTGTCATGGGGGGGGGGGCCTTAATTTTATGCATCACGATTTTATACGGTTTTCCCCATGGATCTTGATCAACTTCGTCACACAACTCCTTCCAGTAGGATCTTTTGCTTGAGAGAATGGCTCTTCGTAGTTGTTGTCTTTTGATCTCATAGTCGAGCCTTAGTTGTTCTGTTGTGACCCTGTCGCGTCTCCGTGCTCGTTGATGCAGCCTTCGTGATTTAGCTTGTCCGGAACAGTAAGTATGGGTCTGTAGTTCTGTTGAAGTTTTCAGCTCTTTTCAGGTGGCATAACTACACTTTCTGTTTTCTTCCATTCCACGCCATACCATTTTCCAATCTCTATTTTTATGTAATCCTCCAGTAGTTCACTTAACATCCGGTTCGTGCTCCTTGTTTTGATGTGATTTTCATATTTTCTATGCTACTTCTTTCACTTCTTCCGTGAATTCTCTGCCATGTACATTGAGTGTGAGTTGTTCCTTCACGGTGCAGTTGCATTTGTTTCCTTCTTCAACTCTATTCTTCCCATTATTTGCTAGTACGTCTTCTTATGGATGTTCAATCTTCGTAGATAGTTCTTCTCGATTCTATTCTTCTATTTCCTGACTAGTATGTTAATTGTTGTCTTCATTTACTGGTATCTAGGTAAATTCATTTGAAGTTTACTATTCCAAAGATGTTAATTTACTTTTATAAATTTTATCGTTGTTATAATATAGAAACAGACATTTTACCTCAGTATATTAAATTTTCATTTTATTACTCTTGTAGATTGTTCTCAAAAAACATTCCCTTACACATTCGCAACATAAAAACTTTTTTTTACTTTATTCCTGACATTATCCTTTGATTGACAAAAACCACCCGACATTTGTGATTTATTTGGCCATAAAGAATTTTCTGTAGTTGACAACAGTCATTTTTTCTCACCGCATATATTTTCACCTCTGCAATATACTCTTTTTAGTTCCCCAGGGTTTCATTTCATCTATCCTTCCTTTATCATAATTTATCGAGTAAAATTTTTCAGGGCGACAATTTTCTGTATACGAGTTGTTTTGAGATGCTGTACATCAGAATAATGTGTTTGAATTTACTTAACAAATGTTAGAGTTTATGCGGTTGAAAAATTCGTTAATATTCAAATAAACAACAACTTTTATTCAAGCTTAAAGATAAATCGAAAGGATAAGAAGTATGCTGTAAGTTAAATACATATCCTGTAATTTTTTGACAAATAGAGAAAAAATTGTCTTATATATAGGGTGTAAATGAATAAATGCAAAGGATTTCAAGTTGTGCTTCCTCGAGTCATTTTATGACGAAAAGTTCCTATGAACATATGTATGTCCGCAAACACTTCGTTACCGATATACAAGGTGTTGAAATCTGCAGCTTAATTTTTTTTTCTTCTACTCTTGTTTTCGATTTTGAAGCATTATTGCCTGTATGAAGTCTACATAACTAATTTTTACTTACTTTTTCTAGGGTCAAGTGTTCTTTCTGCCCCTACAACTTTTTACAGTAAGCCTCTGGCAATTGTCAACAACTGTAAATGAAACTCTTGGTATTTGCAATCTTTTTATTTCGGGCGTTTTTTTGTATCTGCCACTGTTTCTGTTTAAGAAATGATCAATTTCATGTCTCCACTTTCAAACTCTTTATTAAGTTAATAGGATTACAATTAACAAATGTTAAAAAGACATTTCAGCCATGTTAACAGCCAGGCTGTGAGGCTTTACAATTGGCTTACCAGTATAACCGGGAGAAGGGGTGATTTAACCTAACTTGTCAATTTAATTTGGAATTCAATAATCTATTAATATCATCTAAAAGAGCAGGCACTAAAACTTTAAAATCAACTAGAGATTTACTCTCGTTGATTTTTACAGACACATAGTGATAGTTGTGCGTGACTTCTCCCCAATTTTCACTAATATGGTGGTTTATTTAAACGCAGAAAAGACTAAGTGCATTTCATCTACAGCCTATCTCATCGAAATTTAAGCTTTCAGAAGATTTGGTGTAATGTTTCCTCAACAGTACCCCTCATTACACTTTGTTTGGACGGCTTCATCAACGACCAACAGAACTGGTAGCTTCAAACCTAGTTAACATGATTGTGGTCGCCACCGGGATATTGAAACAGTAGAATTAGGAGAAGATGTACATAATTTAATTGACGAGCAACCCGATACCAGCACTAGGAAAATTGCTTCACAGCTTCATGTTGATCATATGACAGTATTTGCCATTTTAACGGAACAGCTGTTATATCCAGATCATGTACAAAGAGTCCAGGCACTGTGACCTCGTGATTTTCCTAACCGGCTCACATTTTCTTTTTGGATGCTAGATATGATTTGACAACACCCAGAATTTCCTGAGAACGATTTTCTTTAACCATGAGGATAACATAATGGGCCCAGATTTCCTTCCACCTACATTAAATTGAGATACATGCACTCAGTTTCTAAGCAAAGAGCTGCCAGTTCTACTTCATCCAGCTTTTTAGGTGTCAAAGTCGGAATGTAGTTTATGCACGATGGATATGAAAGCACGTCAATATTTAAACAAAACATATCCAGACAGCTGGATAGGTCTAGGTGGACCTCAATTTTGGCCACCTCGTTCACCTGATTTAATTCCGATAGACTTTTCAACTTGGGGAGATATAAAAATGTTGGTTTATAGTGAAACTCCTGTTCAAGACATAAAAAACTTAAATAATGCATTATTGTTTCTTGTAGAAATACGAAGATCTATTGTCGACGTTTATACTACAGTATAATGGCTGAAGGTGGCCATTTTGACACTTAATTTGATCTCTTCATTTTCCAAGTTTTATTTTTAATGATTTTGAAATAATAATAGCATATTGCATCACAGAAGGATTCTTAATTTTTACGAAACATATGAAATTGAACATTTTTTTACATACACAGATATACAGGGGCACATACGAGAAAAACGCAACAAATAAAAATGAAAATATTGACAATTTTAGTATTTATCATATTTTAGGTGTTTCTGATATCTTTGTTATTTTTTATACATTATTTAAATTTTTCAGTAAAACTAGTTTCATTATCATATTTTAAAAGCAAATTTTTTATAGCAACAACATGCTTGTGAGGACTTCCACAAATTTATTTAGCTATTAAAATCATAAAATCAGTTTTAATATTTCTGAGATTTGATATTTTGGTAATATTAAATTTTCTTGGCGTCATTTTAAATATTTTATAATACGGAATTCTTGACATTTTAACTGTTTTTATAATTTTGTTAATTTTGAAGTTTTCAGCATTTTTGATATTTTTAATAATTTTTGTCATATTTGCTGTTTTCATGTTGAACATATGTTTCATTTGACAGTTTTTATATTTCGTATATTTTATTGATTTTTCTATGGAAAAATCTTTCATGAGCTGAATTAACTTGAAACCAAGTCTTCTAAAATTTAGTTATATAATTTGTAATCATTTTTTTACCAGTTTTTAAATTAATTAACTTTTTTTCATATAATATTTCTTTCTCAGAATTTTCTGAGATTTAACCAAAGTTTGATATCTACTTTTACCAGCCAATAATATTTTTTCCCAAATGCGCATTCGTTCATATGAGTCTGTTCACATTAATATCAATTTTCATTCATGTTTTAATTTTGGTTTCGGAAAACAGTGTATTTAATAAACTGTACAGACTGATTGAGAATTGCCACCTTGAAGTTAATTAAATGACATTTACTTTTATTGATCCTGTTTCTTTTCAATTCCCCCAAGATTCGAACAGAAACATTTCCATATTTTTATGACACCAGCACCTCCACCAAAGCTTACAATATAAAGAAGTTAGTAAAAAAGGTTTTCTAAAAACGAAACAGACTACGTATGGGACCACTTCGGAATCCCCCCGAACTCCTTCAGTATAAATAGTCGAAATTCCTGCAGACGTTTTCGCGTAATCGTTGGACAAACATAAAAAAACATCCAAGTTCAGTAAAAAGAGGTATCATTAAATCTCTATATGACAGAGCAAAAACCAACTGTTCTAATGTCAATAAATTCAATAAAGAAAAAACGTTTATAAAAAAATGTACTTTCTGCCAATCATTACCCAAATAAATTTATTAATAACGAGTTAAACAAAATGGAATACCAAACAATCCCTAACAACTAACATCAAACTTCACCAAGCAACACTGACTCCCAAGATAATCACATTAATACAATAACTATACCATACATACAGGGTCTATCAGAAAGACTAAAAAGAGTGGGAAACAGATATAATATAAAAACATCATTTAAAACAAGAAATACACTAAAATCAATTATATCAAAAACTAAAGCAAATAACAACTCAAAATACAAAAAATTGCATTTATAAAATCCCGTGTGAATGTAATAAATTCTATATTGGAGAAACCTCTAGAGCTCTGAAAGTTCGAATAAACGAACACAAAAATTACATAAAAACGACAATTTGAAAAATCCAAAATTTGTGAACATGCTTGGGACCTTGGTCATAAAATACAGTTTCGAAATTAAGTTATATTACACAAAGAAGAACACAACACCAAAAGAAAACTAAAAGAGTCTGCTTTAATTTTGTTAAATGAAAACGATTGTATCGCTACTACCTCCGTAGAATTCAGTCGTTCCTGGCTGCCGATGATTAAGGAAGAAATTGCTAATGATCATGTCCTTGTGAACAACCCAATATCGGGATAGTTCATAAGGTTTTTCCTAGGTTTTCCCTTATGATTTTAATGGGATCACTGAATCAACAAAGTTATTTGGTCGTATTTTTGGCGAATGCACTATCTTATAACAAAGTCGCACCTAGGAGCGCCACATAAAATTCTGAAGATCTCCCTTTCAAATTATTCTAATTTGAAAGGAACTTTATGATTATATGATCTTTAGAAATTTCTGTGATACCCTGTATATTACAAATAAAATTATCTTATTTACATCAAAAATCAGATAATAAACATTTTCAAATATTTTAATTTACATCTTAGAATTGTGCCTTTTTAATCCTTAGTTTCTTAACCATTCACAACGGGGTCTGATCTAGAAAATATACAGCAATTTTAAACTATGGTGTTATTTCCCAAGAAGCTCTTAGTCATTGAAAAATATGCCACAAGTATCATTCAGAAAACCAATAAAAAAACATAGATACAGGCGAATTGAGAATCTTCTTCTCTTTGAAGTCTATTAAAAAGTGACAATAAAACTCTACAAAAAATCTTAATTTTTCCATTTTTGTCGGCTATCGTGCAAAATATTTGGTAAAAAAATACCTTTTCTACAAGCACTAAGTTACACAATTTTATCCCTATTTAAACTTTTTCATATCTTGTGTAGTTTCCGAGATTCCAATGGTGAAGGTCGCATTTGAATTACTCACCCAGTATATACCCTTATAGTTGTCCATTACTTGAATAATATATGTCCTAATACGTCTTCCTAAGATACTACCTAGCTTAACACTGCGAGGCACTAAAATCATTTTCCCCACAATGCCTCTAGCGATGGCTATTTTTCATCTTATTACTTCGTTTCTTTTACTTCATCAGAACAAAGAAACGCTTTCTCATAAAGCAAAATCCAAAATAACGATCTTTTTACAGCGAAGCAAACTAAGTGCACAGCTTCGAGCAAAAACATAGTTACTTTCCTTTAGGCAAAACTCCTCCTGCAGACACACATAACGAGAGTTATCAAAGTAGGTCGTAGAACCGACGTCTAATATTTCACTGGCCACAATCTACGGCTTGTCATATCTCAGACGTATGGCTGTTAGAGTAACGGCTAACAAATTCTCTCTGTCGGTCTCGCTCTCTCTCCCTCTCTTTCCGTGTGAAATTTTTATGTATGTGCAATATTATTCTACGACAAGGAAATATTTATGCGGAGGTGGTTTTCTAGCAAGGCGATTACTTTCTGCCTTTCCGTTGACAATAACAATTTACGATTATAAGTCATTTCGGATGATTGAGTGTAAAAGTTAGAGGCTCAATTTTACTGCGAAGAAAAATAAGTAGTATGTAGAAAGTTGTTTCATCTAGGTAAGTGGTTAAGACTGAAACGACCGTAAAAGTTTGTCTAAAATAAAAGGTAATGAGAATAATGTCACGAAAAATTTCCAACAGAATTCTGGGGTTTCCTGAAACATAATTGTGGTATGTTACAGTTTGTCTTAACTGATTCTTGGAAAAAAAACGCAACTCAACATTTACTCATTTCTAAGAGACAATGTTTAAGAGCACTTTTGCCTGCAAATTCGAGTTTTTAGTCGTCAGTTGGGGAACACTGTAGTCTAAAAATTGCCTTAATTATTGGTTGCCTACATAGAAATTGTTCCTTGAAAGTATTCTGAGCTAAAGAGATGTCCACAATATGCTCGGCCTCGATGCCCCTCTTCTTGAATTAATAAATTTATTCTGTGTCTGAGTCAGTCATTGGTTTCTGTACACTATGCTATGTTATCCAATCTTCATTCATCTTTACACAAACCTATCGGATGGGTCCTGTTCTGAGGTCTACTCACCTTTAGACCTCTCATACTGACTGGCTGACTGTTCCTGGTGTCCTGGTCAAGTGCTACTGCTGATATGTTCTTCACACTTCACTCTGCAGTCACGTTAGAAAATTCCTGAGTGTTTACAGCAATACCAAAAGCCATTGGTTCTTGGTTGATGCCTTGCCCTCATTATTTTCTGACTCACGGAAACTTCTATAACCCTTGGTTTGGACATATACATGATAGCCTTTACCTACAAAATGCGCCGCAGAATTGCAGTTCAATTCTTTAACTTTAACTCTTTAACTCTTAGGTCACATATTTTATTGAACTATGACTTCTCTAATACCGCTGATAAAACTTTGTGCAGCCCATTGGTCTTTAACATCCTCTATTAGTTCTGGATATGCTATTTGTTTATTTATTTAGCGTATGGCAATAGTATACATGAACTGGTCTTAGAATATAAAAATACAAAATTACATTTATACACTAACAATACACAAGAACAAGAATAGTACAGAGTAAAAACAGAAACAGCGCATTTGTAAATAACAAGTCCACACATAGTAATCACAAACTAACAGATAGGTTCTTTATCCATTCAGTCGCTGCAGGAGGGAGAGTATATATATCCGTTAGTGTTCCCTGGTAGGCCGTAAGTTTACAGTCTTGGTATATATGTTTGACTGTTTGATAGGCTGCCCCGCATTCACAATTATACGTGGGTATTTATACAGCATATCTGCGCAGACGCCGTGTCCCGTTCTAATTCTATTTGCCGTCTTCGATATATTGGGAGGTAAATCGAAACCCGCAGGTTCCTCATGGATGCTCACATAGTCGAGTACCTCTGGAGGGGCATCTTCCCTCCAACCTGCATCCCATTCCCGGAGACCCCTGAAATCACTTTCATGCAACGCTTTCGCAGTCCTGATTGGTGGATGTCTAGATTTCAGTCTAGTGAGGCAATCAGTTGGTATATACTCATGGATGGGCAACTCCGGGATATCCGTTATTTTCTCGTATTCTCTGGATATGCTAAGTATGTTAAACGGCTAATGTCGGCTTTTAAGTCTACAGGAGTTTGAAGTCTACTCCCTCCAGCTCTCAGGTACCTATGTAAACTTGCCTCAATGATAGGTTATCAAATTAGCCTGTTCATCCCTAGAAATGCATTAAAGATGTTCTAAGGCTAGACCTCTTAAAGAAATTACTGAAGATGTAGACTTGTATCTGCAATTTCATTCGTTAAGTTCGGTCCCTGCTTCAAATTGTTGTTTGTAAATAGGCCATGATGAACTACGTTTAAATGTGTGTAGTTTCTTTGTAAATTTTATTTCATTATTTCATTTTCTTTTTGACAAGGTTTTCCAGTATCTGATTTTCTCGCCCAGCTTACCATTAATTTGTTATTGCCTTGCTAGACTCGTCTATGTCAGCAGAGATGCTACTCTTAGTTGCCATAAATAAATTGTGATTTTAAATCCGCTTCGTTTTACTTGTGACATTACTGTTACAATTTTTCTGTGGGCACAAAACAATTTTTACACCGGAAATAATCTTCTTTATTTTCACATCACAAATTCGCACTACTTTCCTTAAACTAATATATCCAGAGAATATTACAAGGATGAGTCAAACGCAACATCAGCTGCGATTAACCATCGCAGCATTTATATTCCATCCCAGTCGCTCTGGAAGAATCCCGTAGGTACTGGAAATTTCGATTCTTTTTTATATCCACAATCGCAAAGAGTTTTTTTGCATATTTCTTTCGGCGGTTTTTAGGGTTCCGTATATTGTATATACGGAACCCTTATAATATCACTCCGGATTTCTGCCTGTTACATCACAGCAATTTTCTCCTAAACTACTGGACGGAAGAGGTTGAAATTTGGCACCAATGTATAGTTTGGTGACCCGATCAGGACTACATATCGTAAATGAAGAAATTTTGATTTTAGGGGTACTTTTGGGGAGAAAAAGTAAAAAAATCGACCGTTCTCCCCCCTGATCTCCGAAACTACTGAGCCTAAAATTTTGAAAAAATTAGGAAAAATAGATGGTTGCGCGAACTTTACAGGAAAAATAAGGAGAAAGCATTAATATTATTTTTGGGGGACAAATTGTAGAATTAAATAAAAATTTTAAATTTTTTTTCAAAGGCATCATGTAATATATCAAATGAAAGGTCCTATTCTGAGGAACCCAAATATATATTTTTCAAATTAAAAAAAAATTAATCAAAAAGTTATTAACGAAAATATAGCAAAATTTACCTATCCCCCCCCCCTTATCACCAAAACTATAAAACGTAAACTTTTGAAAAAAAATAGAGGTATAGGGCCTGACCTGAAGTTTACTGGAAAACTAAGGAGAAACCTCTACTTTAAATTTTGGGGGGCAAATTACAGAATTAAATGTAAAACATAAAATTAAAATAGTTTCTAACCCATCATGTTACATATCAAATGAAAGAGCTCATTATGAACAAAATAAATATATTTTTTTCATATTTTTAAAATAAATTAATTAAAAGATATTAACAAAAATATAAAAAAAAATTACCCATTCCCCCCCCCCTTATCTCCGAAACCATAAGCTGTAAAATTTAAAAAAACAGGTACAGCGCCTCACCTGAACTTTACTGGAAAAATAAGGAGAAACCCCTAATATTCATTTTGGGGGCAAATTATAGAACTAAACGGAAAATAAAAAATTATAATTGTTTCTAACCGATCAAGTATTATATCAAATCAAGGGCTCATTATGACGAATATTAATATATTTTTAATTTTTTTTAATAAATATTTTAAAATATATTAAAAAATATTTAAAAATTACCCATTTCCCCCTTTATTCCCCAAATTATAAGACCTAATTTTTTTGTTGTCAGGGAAAATACGAAAAAATCCCTAATATTAATATTGGGGGCCAAATTATAGAATTAAACGGAAAATAAAAAAAATTAACGCATCATGCAATACATCAAATGAAAGGGTTTATTATGAGGCATACATATATATATTTTTCATATTTTTAAAATTATTTGTTTACAAGGTATTAACATAGAGATATAAAAAATTCTCATTTCTCGCTTTATTTCCGAAACCATACTACCTAAAATTTTGAAAATAATTAGGGTTACTTGAAATTTATAAGAAAAATTATTAGAAAACCGCTATAGTAATTTTAGGGACAAATTATACAATTAAGTGGAAATAAAAATTCAATTTTCAAACGCGTCATATCAGATAAAAGGCTCATTATGTGAATTACAAATATATCATATTTTTAAATCATTTGTTTAAAAGATATTAAAAAAAATATTAAACATCGCCTTAATTCCCACTTTAGAAACTACACTATTTAAATTTTGAAATATGTATTTTATTTGTATTTGTAAATAATTCGATTAATAGATTTAATAATTTATAATTTAAAACTTGACCTATTTTGACCTATATATTCCAATCTACAGAGCCTCAAAATTGAGACAGTAGATTATAAAAGGCTTCCCTGAAAGTTTATTAGTATGTATTCTTATAAAAATCAAGTGAATCGTGAAGCAAATAAAATAAAAAGACTATGTGTGGAAAATGAAAGTGTATATTTTTAATAAATTTAAAACGCTTTCTTTAAGAGACATTAGGGTTAATATAAGAAAACGCACTCATTCCCTGTTTGTCTGAAACTGGAATATTAGAATCTTGAAGGTGGTACGGAACCCTTAGTATGCGAGTCCAACTCGCCCTTGACCAAATTATTATTATGGTGATCAGTTTTGAAAGAATTTCTTTGTTACTAATCACAATTTAAACTATACAACAATATATACGTTTAAGATTGTGAGATTGACAAATTCTTAAGCGTCCACCCAGTTCAAACATCGATTCGAACTTAATATATTCCCCAAGACCCTACTACACAAAGAAGTCGCAAGAAACGAATTTTATTGTATAAAATATCACGCGTTTGACATTCCATATAGACTCCGACTTCGACAAATATCACATTTCAAAAAAATGGGGAATCGTTTACACGTCCTTCGTTCCTGCATTTGACACCTCCGTCACGGCAAAACCCACCCTTCCGGGACGAAGGGGTAGTTCGCACCCTAATCTGAATTCATGCAAAATTCTTTAGCCCATCGTCGGGAAGAGAAACCGGCAGACATTTGTATGCATAGACTACAACAATGCTCTCCAAACTCTATTGATTGGTCGTGTGAAACAGGCCGGCGTTAGTTCAAAGCCAATTTATGAACAAAATAAGCCGTTGAGCAGTTGCTAAAATAGACAGCGCATTGTTTTCTCGTCTAGATGAACGCCGTCAACCCTATAGTACGCCGTATTGAACTATTTCATAATTAACGGGACGTACACGTACATGGCGGCTCCGTTGTGCTCTATTAATGACTTACAACTGCACACACGTTAATGGATGAGCCATAAGCATACGCAATTTTTTAGAGCGGTGCTTGTTAAAAATTCAAGATGCGTTTACAGAATGTGAGGTGCCATTATCGGGATTCGTTTGACGTTGGAAGTCATTAGAAGTTTTATTTCCCTAGTGGCTTAACAGCTCATTACATTAAAAAACCTGGAGAGAATTAATGTATACTATACAGTCGTCTTTCCATTTTTTTTCATTTCATAATTTAATGGATCTGCCACCCAAATTTGGGTGCTTTTTTCCCTTGGGTACCAGATTTATTATTGACGTTAGATTTAATGTTCCCATCCATGACTTTAGCCCAAACTTGCACACATAGGTTACGAATCTTGGACCTTTCGATGCTGGGGGTGTAAACTGTCATACGTTTGTTGTTTCAATTATTTCTTCTCTTTTCATTTATGACAGATTCTTTAGGCCAGGGGTACGCCGTATCAGAAAACTAGTGTTGCTCTAGACAGCCGTCTCCTCTCAATTAATATACACCTTTGAACTTTTGTCTATGGTGACATATAAATTTCACTAACACTATTCAATCCTTGAGGGTCTATATTTTTTTAGCGTCTTAACTCTTACATGACTTGAGGGTCTACTTAGGGATTGGTATGCTTACTCTACAAATATCATATGTGGCTTTCTAGCACAGGAAATTCAGCACTCAAATAGCAGAACAACTTTCAATAATTATTTATAACTGACCGTTATTTTATCCATAGTCCGGACGCCTGGGTTGGAACAAATTCATTTAAAATTCGGGTGTTGTTTTTTGGAAAAACGCTCGGACAGGTCGGTTTTTTTTTGGACTGCGAATTTTGTGATGATAAACTCATTTATACAGGGTGGGCCAGAAATAAAGTGCGACCATCAACTTCATTTTTACAAATGGAAACATTTGTTTTTTATTTTATTTTGGAATTCTGCATTGAATTCTAAGTATTTTTCAGGTATAATGTCCTATACCGAAAATTAACAGTTATAAAAAAAATCCAAATTCAAGAAAAAAAACATCAAAATATCAAATTAAGTGTTCAAATTGTTGACCATTAACTTCCAGACAATACCTAAGATATTTGAAGACGCGAGATGTAAGACCGACATCTAGGATTTTCAAGAGAATCAGTACACAGAGGTTCCGAATCTGGAGCCGTTCCGTGTTATTGCTGTTCTCCTTTAACTCCTAGGACAGAATGTCACGATAAAATTTTCAGGTTACTTCACCTGTCAGAGATATTGAATACTCTCTTCGAGGTGTCATTCCTTTGTACGCAAGACAATATATATTATATATAAATATAATATATATTGTTTCTGGTCGGGAACCTTCATCAGTTGCGCTTCCCACAATTGAATGTCCTCTCGAACACTTCTTTATGCATTTGATGCATTTCGTTAAATTTGAAGACGCGAGATGTAAGACCGACATCTAGGATTTTCAAGAGAATCAGTACACAGAGGTTCTGTAATAGGTCTAAATACTTTTCCCAGTTAGGTGTTCCCTCAATAAAAAAAGGACCCACAATTGGCGCACCCACAATTCCGGTCCATACGTTAACATTCTTGGAAACCAGTGTATGACTTTCCATAAACCAATGTGGGTTTTCTGATGCCCAATATCGAAAATTTTGCCTGTTTATTCAACCATTTATAAAAAATGTTGCCTAGTCGGAAAAAGTGCGGGTTGGCATTGCATATATCCATCATTATTTCGCAAAATTCTTCTCTCCGGTCCAAATCATCTTCAGTAAATTCCTGAACTAAATGAACTTTGTATGGGTGCCATCTATTTCTATGCAAGCATTTGAGAACAGAAGATTTATTTATTGACTGTTCTGCGGCTATTTGTCTAGCGAATTTGTGAGTATTTTCTTGTAAATCGAACAAAACATTTAATTATGTATATTCAACATTAAAAAATAGGTTTCCATTTATACGACTAGAATACCGCCAACCATCTTAAAAACCAGACGTAAATAAATAGGTTCAAACCAACAAACACCTTATTTTTGCCGTCGTTTTATTAACTTTAGAAAGAAATGTAACTGTTAATTTTCCGTATAGGATATTGTATATGAATAATACTTAGAATTCAATGCAGAATTCAAAAATAATATAAAAAACAAATGTTTCCATCTAAAAAATGAATTTAATGGTCGCAATTTATTTCTGGTCCACCCTGTATAAAAGAGTTTATCATCACAAAAAACGCAGTCCAAAAAAACCGAGAGTTTTTCCAAAAAAACCACACCTGAATTTTAAATGAATTTGTTCCAACCCAAGCGTCATCACTGTATATACATTTTTACTTTTATCACTAACGAACTATTTACAGGTGTGGCTACATCGCTAATTTAACAGGAACTCCAGGTTCACGATTTTGAGCGCCCTCTGTACTTGTCATAAAAACTTAGATTTCATCGAAATCACTCGTGAGCGCTCCATCAAAGGCGCTTTTATCAATCATCAAGACCTGTTACAGGCGTGTTTGCATACTGACGGTCATCACTTAGCATGATCTGTGGTTCAAATGTGTCTGTCCTGTAAACGTAATGGCCATTAATTGCTCATTAGTTTCCGATATAATATATACCATAACTTTTCTGGAGTATAAAAAATAAGTAATATAACTCATTTGTATACACAAAATAAATAATTGCTACTCAGGAAAGTAGTGTTCTTTGTTATTTTAGTAAAACTTCTAAAATGTTATGAGATGTGGTACTTTCTGCTGAACTTAATAATTATTTTTAGGCATTATTTTACAAAAAACGGAAAATGCTAGGAGCTGTAGCTTCAGAGAATAAATAATGAAGAGTTCTTCACTACAAACACCTAAACAAGGTGATTTCTTCAGCCGATACTTGTTGGAAATTCATTCACTGAACTTCAGAATTGCACTCTATTTTAAAAACTGAATATTAAATCGTCAAAGAACTAACTGTATTTCGTGAAGTCCGTATATTTATAGTTTATTTAGGTTGCAATAATAATCCGATAGAACAATTAGCATAAAGCTATCGCAATTATCCTTTTACGTATAATCTGTTGTAACGTAGATAGGTATTAAAACAATATAAATATAGTCACGAAATACCAGTTAGTTCACAAAGATAGTTAATATCGAAACGCGTCAGAAAAGGTTTTTTAAAAACCAAATAGAGTGGAAAGTGCAACAAGTTCAGTGATTTCTGAGTATATTTTGAAAAGGAATGCATTGGATGACATGTCAAATTACTGCAATTTTGTATTACTCTAACTTTTATGACTTACATCTTAAGTTTTTATAACATCTTTTGCCAGTCAGAAAAGAATCAAGTTCATCCATAGCTCCTAAGTTCAGTAAAAATATCTGAAAATATTGACAGGAAGAAACTGTTTAGTATGACAATTAAAGAAAATTGCTAATCGGGAGTTGAGGTTTAATAATTGCATCAATAATAAAAACATACCATAGGGTAAGAATTTTTGTAGAGGTTGCTGAATGATTCAAAATTTGAAATGATTATTTTGTTGTGAACATGTAAATTGATCTTATCAACGAATCAGTTACTTTTATAATTATATCTGGGTAAAATTTGCAATGTAGAAATCTTAATATCATAATGAAGTTACTAAAATACACCAAAAATTTGAATATTTCACTGTTTGTTTGGACCAATTTTTATCCTTAATTTTAAAACATGCCTTATGTTTAAAATGATAAAACAGAGAGATGTCCTATTGTAAAATATTTTTTATTATATCTAATTTGTAGTTAATGTTTGATTTTCATATTCTATAAGTATTTTGTATATTTATGATCTCGCTATAGTTTATGGTCAAAGTTTCAATTTTTTAAAGTTAATATATTGAATTGAATTTTTAATCTGTTTTTCATAAATAAAAAATAATTTTATTTGGGATTTTTATTCCGGTAGTACATCTAGGGGTATTTTTTGAAGCCACAAAAGTAGATTCCTATTTTATATTTGGAAACAGCATCATTACAGGTTCCTGTAACACCTTTAATTTCGAGAAAATGATAAGATATCTTTAATTGAAAACGAGGTGATATTCAGACCTTAAAACCTTAGGATTTTTAAAGATACTCTTCATTATTTCAAAAATTATGTTATTAATAAAACAAGAAGATGTCACAATTAGCTTTCAGAAAAGTATTAGGACACATTTCCTAGCGAAATATAGAATTAAAAAACTGTTAGTCACTGGGAAGTTAGGAAGAAGATCGCATTGCCAATTATTCTATCAAATTGAAAACATCTGTATAACAGAATACAGCCAATAAACCCAGAAAAACTATTTTGTGAACACATCTAGAGGAGAGAGTCAATGTAAAAACAGCATAACATACAGAATAGTGACAAAGTGGTGAAATGTAACTAAGATTCCGTCACATAAAGGTTTTTCAGATTCTAAATAGGTACCATCTGATCGCTAGACTTACGAGAATTATGATTCTATGGACTATACTTCAAGCTTGCCAATAGCAAACGGAATATTATTTTCAGCACATTTTCTTAGTGTAGAAATGTGAAGAAAGCTCTCGGCATCCACAAATTTCTTGTATGAGTTGAGTGAATAAAAATTGTACAAACAGAGATAGAGCACAAACTTTAACTTCACTCTCTGAGCATCCAATTGTTCTATATTTTAATTGTGAAGAAACAAATTTGTTTCTCAGGCTAGATATAGTGGATGTAGTGAACCCTTAGAAATTAATACAAATATAAGACATTATTATTTCCATACATATCCGAACCTAACTAACAAGATATTTGATTTTCGGAAACCTCTTCATAATATGTACACAATAACCTTGTAATATTGTGGCTCTCAGTGGCACTGTTCGAGCACAATAAGGCTAGTTAGTGAACGTGCTCCCTATTGTGTATCTAACGAACTATCAATACACGCATTGTAGTGTTGATTAATTTCAGACACAACCGGAAACAATAGCAGGTATTTTATTAATGCAATTGCCTAGAACTTTGTTCGTACGGTGGCTTTGAACTACTGCCAAGTGCTGTAAATCAATATAGGTTACAGCAGTCGATATACTCGGACGCATTCAATTGCTTCATTCCGCATAATGAATTTTTTTCCTCAATGTAATTATTAAAGTGCATATTTGTGTTTGGTATATTCTGAGTATATGAGGAGTTCACTGCGTCTCTGTTTAGTTATTGTGATAATACATTCTTAAAATTTCATCTATGGGAATTAAATATTCTCTCAAGGCAACTAAGGTAACCGTAAGGCTCAATCCTAAGAAGTCCCTTATATTTTAGAAAAAGTTTTTGGATAATGTCGTATTCAATTCAGCGACATTGACCAACGAAAACAAGATAGAGGTCATTCTGTGGCCAGTTCCTAGGGACAAACATGCACTTTCAAGTTTTTGAGAATTTCTTTATACTACAAGCAAATATTTAAGCATTTGCTTCCACTGCCTCACGTTTAAATCTGCAGATCACATAAAAAGAGATATTTTATTGATGGCTGAAAACAACATTATGTCCAATTCCTATAATGTTTGACCAGTTTCTCCTAGAAACTGGACCTAGCAACACCGGTTTGGGAGTCGCGGTTTCCCAATTTTCAAATTCCAAAGAGCGGATGCTCTAATGTTACAACACCAAGTTTTTAAGGCCAGAAAATAATACTATGCTTCCTGACAACAACTACTAGCAGTTATCACAGGTTTAGAACATTTTCACAAATATCTGTATGGTAGTAACTTCTTAATCAGAAATGATCGTGCTGCCTCCAAGTGGAAACACCAGATGGACCACTGACCAGTTGGACTGAGAAACTTCTACAATAAGACTTCTAGCTCATTACGGACTTTGCCAAAAGTTGGTACAACGAAGAGCACATCTATTCTATAGAGCGGGAGATTTAAATTAGAAGTTCAACTACGATTTTCTGAGTTCTGCCTTCTGGGGTACTAAAAGGTTCTATCAGATACTTACAATTCATAAAAAATCCTAGAGTTTCCTATGGGATTTTTCTGTGAAAATTAGATTTTCCAAAACAAAAAAAGTAAGTCCTGTGACGATTTTCTGAGTACTACCATGTTAATAAAACGATAGGTTACCATCAATTTTACCAAGAAAAAATTTTCCCCAGCAAGGTAGTAATGGTCTAAGGGTTGAAATCGATATACAAACATCTAAAAAAAAGTGTTTATTTTTTAATGATTTTCTGAGTTCTTCCAACCAAATTAATTAAACATATTTATATCGAAATGACAAATAAAAATTGGCATGAAACTTCCTAGGGAATAATTGAATTTTCAACTGGAATTTGGGCGGAAAATTTTCATCTTTATTCTTTTTTTCCAGAAATTTCCCTACCAGGCGTCATCTCATTTTTTGGTCATTTCGATATAAACATGTTTGATTAATTTAGCTGGCAAAAATAAATAATTTTTCTTAAAAGTTTAGATATCGATTTCAACATTTAGACCCTTTACTACCCTCCTAGTGACCCAATCATGAGGCAACCACCATGGCTACAATGTTAGTGAAATACCTGTCCAACAGATTTGGTGTGCCGTTAGAGATAACGTGTTTCAGTAATCTGTGCGAAGCTGGCTATAAAGAAAACGAAAACAGTTCTTTTACACCCACAAATAGTGCGATTAGATTATTGACTCACAGAAGAAATGCTCCAAGAAAGCTAATCATTATGTGGACCAATTTATGCTCAAATTCAGTGACTTGTCAAAACTTTACACAAGTAGTTCGCCGGACACACTTTCCTTCGGGATTGAGCGAATGGGAACGAGGTTCACTTGTTAAACCTTTAATACAAGTAGTCGTCAGACCTGCTTTCCTTCGGGATTGTGGCGATGAGACGACCTGGCGGGTAACAGTGGGACCGTCGCTTGAGATGTCGGGTCATCGCCCTGTATGGGGCGCGACCTAGTATTCGAGAAGAGCGCCCTTTGCCTCTTGCCTGTTACTCCTAAAACTGGGCCATAGCGTCCCGCAAGTAGAGGCACCTACACCTCGAAAGCCGGATGTTCGCTCGTCCAGAAAAGTAAAAGGGGGAGATTCCCGTCAAGGGAGTCGAGCGTGTGACCCATCGGCGTAGGAACTCTTAAACGAACTGGGGTGTTTGTAAGATTCCAAAATGGGTAGTGCGGGTGGAGAGAAGTCCCCACTGGGTGAGGTTACCGGTGGCTCTCCATTTGTGGTTGGCCTCGTACGAGCATTGGCGTTAGCTGGATATTACCCCCTGGGTGGATGGTCGATTCTCGTTGTCGGTCATGGGAAAGTAGACGACGGTCGTTTGAGGTGTCGGACTGGGGGTCCCGTTCCTGGTGGGAATGACCAGTCTAGTATCCGAGGCAAATCCTACCTTAGTCCACACCGGCACCCACAAAAACGTTCGCATGTAACGTTGGGCAAAGCAGGTCCGCTAGCAGACCGGGAACATCGTCTGCACATTAGAGGAATGCTTACCAGTGATCGAATGAATACACGCTATGATCGGAAGAAGATTTCCCGGGTTTATATGAAGGGGACCGTTTACATAACTTTCAGAAATGCAAAGGCAAGTCTATCAATGAAATACCGATCGTCTCTATCAGAATTTTAAATTAGCACTGCCATATCAAAGAAAATAATACTAGCTTGTCATCAGCAAGACTGAACTGAACTGAACTGCAACAATGATAACATGATTCACAAGGCAACTCTATCCCGTACAATGTATTGAGTTTTGAAATCAATAATGCACTTTATCATTCTTTAATGATGTTGTTCTTAAGCTAGCTTAACAGTCATTAATAGGTGTGGATATTTTAGGAAACTGTAAGTAAGAAAGCCTAATTGTCAGAATTCCATCAACAGCAAACCTCGACGTTATTCCGTTCTGGTAAAACATTTAACTAAAACCCCCAAAATGCTCCTAAAATTTTCATAATTACCTCACTTGAAATTCCCCATTGTGTCTCATGAATAATGTAAATCTCCTTCATATATCCCTCTTAAGTACTACAATGTAACAATATTATTCTCCTTCACTTAAGACGAACTACATAAATTGTTCTTTCGTCTGCACGAACTTGTGTCACAACCAGGAACAATATGGCACATTTGCTGGATCATATAATGGAATTGCTGGCTGAAATCTCGTTTGTGACGAAAATTCTGAAAGCTCTCATCCGTCACGGCCTTACGCGATGATGGAACATACGTGGGCGGTTCAATAACATAAGATATAAGAACATTTTTGTTCAATTCGAAACATTGTGTTTTGATTAATGGCTTCGGTATCATCAATCAAATGATTTTATCAAATATAGTAATTTATGGCATGTCTCTGCTTGTAAGTGTATTGGTTACACGCAATTTATAACTGTTGGTTTTCGAACGCATCAGACCTTACTTAGAATTTTGATATTAATGCGTACGCTCTGTCTCAGATTAGAGCTGCTTGTATTGTATCTGTAAGAGCCACAACACCAATTTTAATTATTCGAACCTGTAGATTAAGAATTTTACAAAAAAAGTAAGGTGTTTTCTGAATGAAGTACCAAATTTGCAATAAATTCGCTTAGTGATCTCAGTTCATATGATCAAACGTTTGAATGCCAAATTGTGTCCTGCGACTGCTATTGCACATTTTTCTTCTTTTAAATTTCTTTAAATTCATTTTATTATTTGTTGCCATTGATTCAGACGCTGAAACGATTAGAATATTTGAAATGATTTTTCCTCAAGGGAAATGTCAAAAATGTTTAAATTACAAAAATGACAAAAATGCCAAATATGTCAAGAATATCAAAAATGTATAGAATGCCAATAATGTCAAATATGTCAAATATGTCAAATATGTCAAATATGTCAAATATGTCAAATATGTCAAATATGTCAAATATGTCAAATATGTCAAATATGTCAAATATGTCAAATACGTCAAATATGTCAAATATGTCAAATATGTTAAACATGTCAAATATGTCAAATATGTCAAATATGTTAAATATGTCAAATATGTCAAAAATGTCAAAAATGTCAACAATATCAAAAATGCCAAAAATGTCAAAAATATCAAAAATATCAAAAATGTCAAAAATATCAAAAATGTCAAAAATGTCAAAATGTCAAAACTGTCAAAAATGTCAAAAATCTCGAAAATGTAAAAAATTTCAAAAATGTCACAAAATGTAAAAAATTTTAAAAAAGTCAAAAATGTCAAACATGTCAAAAAATTCAAAAAAGTCACAAATATTAAAATAATTCTATTAATTGTCTTCTAAATGTTGTTTGTGGCATATTCATGATAACTTTTATGTTTTTTTTGGCCAATAACACCACAATCGAAATAAAACGACGTATATTAAAGCAAAAACCAAATGTTTCAAAGTCTATTCTGACTTCGTTGTCAATGGCTTTGTATTTATTGATGTAAATTGCAAAATGAAAATTTTATTTATGACATTAGAAAATTTGTTGTTTTTAGATATACAGGTAGCACAAAAAATTCTAAAGATCATGTATTATAGTTAAACAGCAATAATTTCTTTCTTAATTGTTGGTAACCAGATAACGATTAACGATTAAATTCTACAAAAGTAGAAGCGATACAATCGTCTTCATTCAAAAGAATTAAGGCAGACTCTTTTATTTTTCGTTTTGTGTTATGTTGTTCTTTATGAAGTATAGTTGAATTGTCAAATTGTATTTCATGGCCTAGGTCCCAAGCATGTTCACAAATTTTCGATTTTTGAAATTGTCGTTTCTTTATGTAATTCTTGTGTTCATTTATTCGTTAGAAAAATCAGCAATTAAATAATTTGGTCAAGTGCGAGTTGGACTCGCATTGTAAGGGTTCCGTACCACCTTCAAGATTCGCTGTATTTAGTTTTCTAATTTGGCCCCCAAAAATTAACATTAGAGTTTTATTTTACTAATAAACTTTCAGGGAAGCCTTTTATAATCTATTGTCTGAATTTTGAGGCTCTATAGATTGGAAGATAAAGGGCACAATAGGTCAAGTTTTAAATTATAAATTATTAAATCTGTTATTCAAATTATTTAAAAATACAAATAAAATATATTTTTCAAAATTTAAATAGTATAGTTTCTAAAATAAGAACTAAGTCGATGTTTAATATCTTTGCTAAACAAATGATTTAAAAATATGATATATTTGTAATTCACATAATAAGTCTTTTATTTGATATATTACATGATTCGTTTGAACACTGAATTTTTATTTTCCATTTAATTGTATAATTTGTCCCTAAAATTACCATGGAGGTTTTCTAATAATTTTTCTTATAAATTTCAAGTGAGCCCCAGTACCCCTAATTATTTTCAAAATTTTAGGTTGTATGGTTTCGGAAATAAAGCGAGAAATGAGAATTTTTTAAATCTTTATGTTAATATCTTGTAAACAATTAATTTTAAAAATATATATTTGTATTTCTCATAACGATATATTGCATGACACGTTAAAAAAATATTTTTTATTTTCCGTTTATTTCTATAAATTGCCCCCCATTATTAATATTAAAGATTTCTTCGGATTTTTCCTGTAAATAAAAAAAATTAGGTCTTATAGTTTGGGGAATAAAGGGGGGAATGGGTATTTTTTTAATATTTTTTTAACATATTTTAAAATATTTATTTAAAAAATATATATATTTGTATTAGTCATAATGAGCCCTGTGATTTGATATATTACATGATACGTTAGAAACAAGTTTAATTTTTTATTTTCCATTTAATTCTATAATTTGCCCCCCAAAATGAATATTAGGGTTTCTCCTTATTTTTCCAGTAAAGTTCAGGTAAGGCGCTATACCTATTTTTTTTTCAAAATTTTACAGCTTATGGTTTCGTAGATAAGGGGGGGGAATGGGTAAATTTTTTTATATTTTTGTTAATAACTTTTAATTAATTTATTTTAAAAATATGAAAAAAATATATTTGTTTTCGTCATAATGAGCCCTTTTATTTGATATATAACATGATGGGTTAGAAATAATTTTAATTTTATATTTTCCATTTAATTCTATAATTTGCCCCCCAAAATAAATATTAGGGGTTTCTCCTTAATTTTCCAGTAAAGTTCAGGTGAGGGGCTATAACTCAATTTTTTTCCAAAATTTTCTAGCTTATGGTTTCGGAGATAAGGGGGGGGAATGGGTAAATTTTTTTATATTTTTGTTAATATCTTTTAATTTATTTATTTTAAAAATATGAAAAAAATATGTTTATTTTCGTCGTAATGAGCCCTTTCATCTGATATATAACATGATGGGTTAGAAACAATTTTAATTTTATATTTTCCATTTAATTCTGTAATTTGCCCCCCAAAATAAAAAACTAGATGTTTCTCCTTATTTGTCCAGTAAACTTCAGGTCAGAACCTATAAAAGTATTTTTTTTCAAAACTTTACGTTTTATAGTTTCGGAGATAAGGTGGGGGAATGGGTAAATTTTAGTATATTTTCTTTAATATCTTTTTAATTAATTTTTATTTAAATATGAAAAAAATATATTTGTGTTCCTCAGAATGAGAACTTTCATTTGATATATTACATGATGAGTTTGAATTTTTTTTTATTTTTAAATTTTATTTAATTCTATAATTTGCCCCCCAAAATTAATATTAATGGTTTCTCCTTATTTTTCCTGTAAATTTCGGGCAATGTTCTATATTTTCTATTTTTTTTTTCAAAATTTTAGGTTCAGTAGTTTCGGAGATCAGGGGGGGAACGGTCAATTTTTTTAGTTTTCCCCCCCAGAAGTACCCCTTAAATCAAAATTTCTTCTTTTGCGATATGTGCTCCTGATTAAGTCACCAAACTATACCTTCATACCAAGTTTCAACCTCTTCCGTCCAGTAGTTTCGGAGAAAATTGCTGTGATGTGACAGAGGCAGAAATCCTGAGTGATATTATAAGGGTATCCGTATACTGTATATACGGATCCCTAAAAATGAAAGAAGTCAGGAAATTTATCAAATTCTCACAATGACAAATTTTTAATTTAATTATAATTTGTGTTCATTAGAGAAAGTCGTACCAAAAAAATAAATACCCCTTGTTTTTAATTTGTTACAAATCAAGGTGGCATGTCTCTCAGTGCATTTCGCACAAAGGGCGACAACAAAATGAACGACGCAACCCGTTGCCGGTGCGCTGACGGCTCTCAATGAATGATTTTTTTAAGTGCCTGTTATCGCTCGCGACATAATTTAATTAAACAGGGCGTTGAGCAGAAGGCATTTTTATTTGGAGTGTGCAATTTTTAATTTCGCATTGCTCTCTCGTTGTGCGTCCTTGATGTTCCGCGTTGCGTTCCGTTGGATATATTGAAAACGGCCTACTTGATGGTCGAGTGCCCTATTTGCGCCACTCCCGATGCGACAAAATACATTATGAAAATGTCACTACGGGAAAATTAGTTGGCTGGAAAAATGTTTACGTTATGTCAGATTGATTACTTTTTAATAGTTTAATTACTGCTGAACTAAGTTTATACTGGTTTCCTGAAATAAACGTAAAAACACTCAAATTTATCTATTTATAAATAGACAAAGACAAAACGATCCGGTACCATTTTCTCCTCTTTCTCTTAACCAATTTTCTTTATTTTTGTTTTGTTTAGTAACCATTGACGACCTTCAGTTCAGAATATATAAAAAATCTTTATTTATTACTTTTAAAATAAGTAATTTAATAATAAATTATTAATATAATCTAAGTGAGTGGCGCCCACTATGAACAATTAGGTTAATCTTCGAAATTTGACAGCAGTCGACAGTAAAAATTCAATTGCGTACAATCGTGTAGCAAGGTATAAATATTACTAAAATAATCGACTTTTACTTACAAAGATGTGTATGCTCTGAAAGCCTTCTGTTCTATTTATTTATGACGTTACTTTTATATAAAACAATGACGATAGCAACTATTGAAGTAACCAAATGTTCTTTGATATAAGGTAATCTTTTAAATTAGATTTAACATCTCATCTAAAAATTAGCAGTCAGTTAAAAATTGTTCGGATCAATATTACTTTTGAAGTTAAGGGTAAGATAAGCCTAATTCCAAAATTTCATGCAAATCGGTTACTAGTAAAAAATGTAGGAGTCACAAATCGTCACAGTGACATTCTCGTCCAGTTTGACAGAATGTCGACTATCCTACAAAATTTGGGTAAAGTAAAATAAAAACAAATTGATATTCATAATGAGATGTGATATGCTGCAAATATAATTTTACATTTTATCTAATAATATAATTCATATAATATTTGTTTATAATTTGTATTACATTTTATTTATATGTAATTCTCACAAACAGTACTACGGTTTTTTCGAAATTCCATTTCCGTGTTATGCCGTTACAAATTGGAATAAATCCTATTACCGAGACAGAAGAAGATTGGGACAATTATGTTTCGTTCATCACAGGGTGTTTTTGTGATCTAGTTGAGAATGAAAAAAAACTTACAATACAAATTGACGTTTGAAGACGCGAGATGTAAGACCGACATCTAGGATTTTCGAGAGAATCAGCACATAGAGGTTCCGAATCTGGAGCCGTGCCGTGTAATTGCTGTTCTCTCTTAACTCCTAGGACAGAATGTCACGATAAAATTTTTCAGGTTACTTCACCTGTCAGAGATATTGAATACTCTCTTCGAGGTGTCATTCCTTTGTACGCAAGACATTATAAATTATATATTATATATAATATACCTTGTTTCTGGTCAGGGAACCTTCATCAGTTGCGCTTCCCACAATTGAATGTCCTCTCGAACACTTCTTTATGTATTTGAAACATTTCGTTAAATTTGAAGACGCGAAATGTAAGACCGACATCTAGGATTTTCGATTCGGAACCTCTGTGTGCTGATTCTCACGATTTTTCAAGAAGTTTCGTTAACAATGGTGACTTTTTTGTCAATTACCTATCTGATTCTGTTATTGTCTTTATTAATTATCCACTTTTTTAACTTATTTTTTATTGCACTTACATTACTTAAGGTTTTTAGTTCAGTTGGAAGACTGTTGTGTACATTTATTGCTCTTATAAAACTGCGTTTCTTAACGACTGTTTTAGATCTATGTGGGAGAAGAATGCTCTTATTCCTCGTAATACTATTTGAGTTCAGGAATTTTTCTTTCAGAGTAATGTAGTGATATTTTAAAGACTCAACTGAGAAAAGCTCCTCCAAATTTAAAGGATTGTTATGTAATTTTGTTTTATTCTTGTTAAGGATTTTTACTAGTTTTTTCTGTTTTTTTCAGACGTTTTGTAGCATTGGAGTAAGCTCCACCCACGCAATGATTCCATACTGATCATGCTGTGGAAAAATGCGTAATACAACTTCATCAATGTGTCCGTTTTCATAATCTTAGAGAGATTATAGAATACAAATCCTAAATACTTTGTTTTTCTAAGAATTTATTCTACATGTTTATCCCACTTCATTCTGTAATCAAAGATGATTCCCAAATATTTACATGATTCCACCCTATTCAGGTTTTTTCCGTTGACTTAAATGTTTAGGTTTACCGGAACACTTATGTTGAAATTTCCGAATGTCATGTAAAGAGTTTTGTCCAAATTTAAAGATAGTTTATTTAAAGCTAGCCAGTTATTTATAGCTTAATAATAGTTATTAATTTTCATCTCTACTTCAGCCCAACTTTCTCCTATAGATATAACCGCTGTGTCATCCGCAAATAATATTATTACGTCATCAGGCATAGTAGTTAGTAAGTCATTAACGTACAGAATGAATAACAATGGCCCCAATACTGTTCCTTGCGGAACAGCTGTTCGAACTTCACAATATTCACTTACAACCTCATTTACTTTAACACGCTGTTTTCTTTCTTGCAAATAAGAAGTCATGAGCTTATAAGCTTTGTCTCTTATTCCATAACAGTATAATTTTTCTAATAATATCTTGTGATTGACAGTATCAAATGCTTCCACTAAGTCTAGAAATGTAGCTGCAATTGGGGTGCTTTTATCAAGCTTTTCATAAATTACATTTGTTAGAAAATTTAAGGCATCCTTTGTACCTATTTTCTGTAGTGAGAAAAGGTTCATTCATTTTCCTCTGTGGATCTCGCAAAAAATCGAATAGGAATAGCGAAATAAGTTTGTTGTCAATTTCTTAGCTATGGCATTGTTAACAAAGAAGTTTGTCAAGTATCTTATGCGTCAGCTTCATCAAGCATATATCCTCGTAAAGAACACCAAACTTATCAAATCCAATTTCTCCCTTTTTAACATTTGTTTTTCATTAACTTACTTGTACCGTTTTTTATAAAATCAGAAAAAACTTTTTTACCGAATTTCTTATACAGTAAGTTTTGGTGGAGTCGCTGGTATTAAAAAATATCGAAATTTTTATATTCGAGACATGGGATAAATTGAAAAGATATTGGATTAATTCCGGGATATCCAGAAGTGGTCCCATATTTTTTTCAATAACACCGCTTGTAGTGTTTTTTTAGAAAATCGCGAAATGAAAGTTACCCACTTTATTATACAGTAAGCTTCGGTGGAGGTGCTGGTATTAAAGTATGGAAATGTTTCTATTCGGAACTTGGGGTATATTAAATTGAAAAAAAAAAATTAATTAATCAAAAATAAATGTCAGTTAATCAACTTCATGCTGAAGATTTTCAATTAATCTGTATATACAGTGTGTCTTCATAAATCAAACATTTTTTTTTAATTAATAATTTTAAGAGAAACAGTTATCTGTAATCATTACATGACTATTTAATGAATGTCAATATAATTAACAGACCTAAAGAAATGATGATACTCAAATCGTCTGTAATATAGCGGATCCAGCTAATTGTAGTGAATGTTAAAAAAATGTTTAAATATTTAAATTTCATATATTAACTATATCAATTGACATTCTGTAATATAATTTATGTAATTTAATCTAATGTAAGGCAATATAGTGACATTTAAATGTAATGTAATGTAATGTAAATGTAATGTTTCACTAAGTGAAAATAATTTGGTAAAAAATTTCCTGAATTTACTTGTTGCTATTTTATAGTTTAACCAGTTACAAACAGTTAACTATATGATATTTGACCAAGACCATTACATATGAATAGGCATCCTGTTCCATCACAACTGGCCCGCGTTTATCTAGCATAAGCAAACTTCAAACTTACGTATGTGATAAAACCATCAACTCCAACATCCCTCTATAAAGACAAACACTGTCAGCTACAAAAACGTTAGAACTTTAAAAGTTTCGGTGACAAAACTGCAGCATATTCCACAAAATAATCGACGTGCCAGCCTTGACAATCCTCCGGAATCTCGCCAACGCTCTGCAAATTTTCGTGATGCCACGGCACGGTGATATTTCACCAGAAGCCATGCCGCATCAACCGCTAGCTGGCGCTTGCATCGCGGCGTGTTCGTAGAATAGACCGCATCCAACAAAGAAATAAATCTGGCTCTAAGAAATATTTCTTGATCCCGAATAACATTTCGATGGTGTTTTAAGTGTATTGGTATTGTGAGGATCGATGTAGGAAGGAGGATGCCGTCCCGATAAATAGCGAGATTGCGTTTCGGGAAGAATAAAAAAGAAAATACATCGCACCGCGACTATCTATCTTTTCAGATTTATCGATGTGTGCGGTTTTAAAAGAAGAAATTGGAAACAGCTGAGGAAGTTTTGGTTTTTTTTTTCTGCACGGTGGAAAACGGGAATTTGAAAATGTCATCGGATTGCCGTCTTGGGGTTTATTTATATTTGGTGTTTGAGTTTAGATACAAATAGCAAGGGTGGTTGGGCGGGCAAGTGACTTTTTAACGAATATCTTCGATATTTGGGGAAATCTTGCAGTTTTTTTTTTTGTTTCAAGGTAGTTTAACCTGATGAGCATTAGTAGGTGTTCCATTCATATTTGGTGACAAGGCTGTAGTGTTAATGTGAAAGCAAAAAATGCACAAAACCAACAGTGTTTATTTGGCAGTTAACAAAACTGCATTTATTTCCAGTACATATTGAAATGGAAAGAAACATATCCAAATAAAGACGGAATCAAATCAATAATAAGTTCTGATTAATAAATGAGTAGTATATAAAATAATAAAGGATGAATTGAAACGAAAAGCCAATATTAGAGAACAATGAGAATTTTGTAAAATGATTCTAAGACATATAAAAGTATACATGAAAACATCAAATGCAATTTAAAGATCAAAACATGAATGGAAATGATAAACTATATAAAACTATATAAAACTAGACTGTAAACTAGTCATGTGTAGATGATTTACAGAACAAAATTCAAACAGTAATGCATCTTTTGAAAATTAGCAAATGTGACAGTTTAAGCTAAATGTATTAAAAAGAAGGTAGGAAATCAAATGATGATATAAAAATATTGTATTGACTTATTATGTTAAAGTAACATCATTTAATAAAATGAAAATATAAAACATACCTTTATTTCGAGACATCAATTTTCAATCTGACAGCAGACAAATTTCATAGTCAAAATTTTGTTGTAATTTCATATTTTGAGTAGATATTTTTATTTTATTAAATTATTTCGGATTAATTAAAGATTGAAAAAGGACTATTTCCAACAAAAATAACCGAGTTAAATTCAAATGTCATAACACCACATTTGAGCGAAATATTAATAGATTTAATGATCGGATTAGTCTGAAATTCATACGACAAAGCAAGTACAGAACGCGAAATCCAGTGGTAGTAATGTTTTATGCCAACAATGAAAAATTTGTAATAAAATTAAATGACAGATCAAGAATGATGACATGGAACAAAATAGTTGAAAGTGCAAATTTAAAGAAAAGTAGAGGGTATTTTGGAAAGCTATTTAGATATAAAATTAAATATCAGTGAGTAGAATATTGTGTGTAAAAATGGGTTTTCAAATATGCGGATTTAAAAAGTTTAAAATGTTCAGTCCTATGTCAAATAAAAAACTATAAAAGGCAAGGACTGACAGCAGTTAAAAAGAGTCTAAATTTAGAAATGTAACAGAAAACCTCGTTCAAGAGTATAAAGTGACAATTGTTATTAACCTTAAAACATATTTCAATTGGGTCAAAGAATTATAAGTGAAAAAAGTTAGATGAAATAGTCACAATAGTCAAGAGTCAGAGCAGTTTGGTTGAAGATAAAGAGTATTGTGTGGAGTTTTTAGGGAGTGGACCAGTTTAAGATAAATAAATAAAAGTTCAAATAATAACCACAAAGTTTAAATATTGAGTAAGTTTTTCAGATATTTTGATCACATTTAGGGAAGAAATGAGTACAATCTAGAGCGACTAATAAACCAAGGGCGTAGACCACCAACACGCTGGATTAATCATATAAGGGCATCCACTGATTTAACAATAAATCAAGCTGTATCCAGCGCCTAAACAGGGAAACTCTCTTTGATTTGATCATATGCATAACTTTCTTTTCCATCTTGTGGGTCGTAATTAATTTTTTTCTTCGTGTATCAGGTCCATTGTTTGACCGACCAAACTCCCTTTTAATATGAATATGGTTCCATAAACGATAATTACTACAGAAGAGGTCGCTGCAATAGAAACGAATTCCCTGCCGGTTCGGGTCGGCGGAGCGGTGAACGGTGAAATTTATTGGCAGGAAGTATGCCGCGTATTTCCGGTCGCTCTCCCGCACCGGACTTGAATATTTTCATCCGAAAGTTCATCGTTTCTATTCGGGGATATTTTTTAATTAATGCACAATGCACGCCGTTTATGAGCCGGAATGGTTTTTATGGCTGACAGGAAGAAACGAAGTTGTTTCGGAGGAAGAAATATGCAGTTTTTGTCAACAGTTGGTTCTGTACAGCTTTTTTGCTAGTAAAAGTTGTTTTGTTTTTATTGTTCAACAACACTTTCTAGACGGTTTCTCTCTTTTTTCAATATTAAAGCGGTAAACGACAGTGGAAAATAAAGTTTTACTTGTTGTATTTATTTTGCCCGTTCATTGGGGCTTTTCTCCTCAATTTTTTTCCCTGCAACATATAAGTATTTTAAAATTGTATATGGAGAACAAAGTGTAGTTAGGCCATTTCGTAAAATTGACCGGATTACTGGCTGTCTGTGCAGGAATTCTTCCTCACAGTTATTCTGAGAGAAAGAGATGTTTACAAAATGATCAACCAGTATTCCTGAATATGAGTCATTCTCAGATAAGAGGTTTGGTATCCATAGAGAATGGCGGCGAAGGGAAAATATTGGAGTTTCTTAATTAAACAAATGTTTTAAGATTTTACTGTCTTTTATGTAAACATTTCCAAAATTGCAATTCAGTTTATACATGTTTAGTTACTTTTTTAACGGCCAAGGTAAATACATTAGGCAGAGTAGAGACATCAACATCAGGGGAGAGACTTTGATGTAATAGATAGCAGATCCAAATGTATTGAATCGTTGTGAGATCAACCATTTCAAGACGATGGAAGTCCAAGAAAACTTCGATGAACGAGTTACATTGGCTACCAGCTTCAGAAGAACTCTCTTTAATTATGATCTCTTTTCTTCGTCTCTTTTACTTGAACCTACTCTCATATTAGAATCGTCTTCAAGAAAATTCATAACTTTCCTCTTAATTATTTCATAGCTTCCTTTGACTTTTCGGTTAGTTTCCATCAATTGTACTATTCCAAATTTTCTCAAAAATTTAATATATTTTTCGTTATGTAAAATGCCATACTTATTAACCAATTTCCCACTTACAATTCTTTTAAAAACTTGTTTTTCCATTTCATTTGGTGGAGCAGAACAATTCTGCAAAGAGTAGTTTTTCTTTATTCTTTCTCTAGCACTTGGAGAATTCATCACTTCCTCTACTTTGCTGTTAGATGTAAGTTTTTGAGGCTTTTGTAATCTTTGTGATATTTTTTTGTTACGCGCTAATTTAGTTTTTAGATTATTTTTATTTTTTTATTAACTAAATATCTTCTATCTCGGTCTGATTTAATTTTAGCAGCTATAACTCTTCTATTAAAATTCCCTTTCGGCATTTGAACATCATCATCCGAAATAGGTGGCGTCACCAGGACATTAGTAACATTTCGAAGGGGAAATCGATGCCTACACCCATTTACTATCTGTTTTTATATCTTTCGTGTCTTTCGTTGCTATCTGGGGGTCATTTGTTCGTTTTTATTACTCCATCTCTTTCTTTTTGTTCTTGCAGTTCATATTTTTCAGGAGAATTTTTAATCCTGACATTCCTCGTCTCACTACTGGTAGCACACCTTCCCGCATGTGAGGCTATTGAGTGGCTTGGCGATACTGGCAAATCCTGCTACATACAAATAGTACGTGCATAACCCTAGGAAACCTCTTAGCTGGTGGATATCTTTAGGTGTGGGTCATTCTTGGACGGCTTTGACTTTCTGTGCATCCTTAGTTACTTCGTCTACGGAAACTACATGTCCAAGATAAGATATTGTACCACTTTTTGAAACAGTTGACACTTCTTCGGGGTTAAGATTACTCCGGAAATTCAAAGTCGCTAATCTTGAAAATTAAATAACATATACTGATCATATCATCATTTCCCTGATGGCGTTATAAAGCTATTAAAAGGTGAGATCAACCATTTCAAGACGATATAAGTCCAAAAAAACTTCGAGGAATATCATATTGATTTAGAATGTTTCTTGGGAACGTTGGGAGAAGTTCGCTATATCTGAATTAATTTGCACAAATATCTTATAAGTCCACATTATCTCCCCTGGTCAGGGAGTATCTCTTCTGATAATTATCTTGTCAGGGTAAATACGGCAGGGGAGAGACGTTTTTATGACAAATTCATAATTTTTAAATGACTTAAATTAATATTGAGTTAATAATATATCACACCTCAACCAACATAGTATTATTAAGGATAGGTAGTAAGTGCAAATAAATTAACTGAATTTTATAATTTTTACGAATTACCAGTGGAGAGACATAATGACCTTGCGAAACCAGTGCACCCCACAGTTGCATCGCAAGAACTAACAAATAGCAGCAATCAAACAGCTCTAATGTTTAGTATTAAAACTTCACGTTGGTGCTCGTCCTTAAGCACTATTTAGAATATGGCCGCCTAATATTTCTGTTAGTATTAACGGACAAAAATTCGCCAGGGGAGATACGCCGAAAAGCGGGACAAAAATCAAGTGTAAAAATTATTGAAAATAAACAAATATTGTTGTATTTCACCTTAATAATACTTAAGTATTCTTGGAATTACAGGAAAATGTACTTTAATTGGAGATTAAATCATTAATGTTATTTATAAAATACATTGAGTTGCTGTGATTTATTGCATAAAATCGCAACATATAGAATAAAAAAGCTAATTTTATTATGATTGCCGTACATATAACCTCTTATGTGAGAATGACTCAAATAAGTAATGTATTGTATACTGTGTTATACTTATCTGTGTTTGCAAACGTTTCAACTCCGACTCAGGGGTCGTTGTCAATCGTTTAGTATTGTATTTCGAGGTTATTTTCTAAAAAAATTTCGCTTTAATGTTGATTTTGCTGTTTGTCAAAAATTTGACAGTGACAATTTGTCGTTTGGCGATCACTTAATACTAAGGGTACAGTTTTTCTGCTCTGTTAGCATTAGATTTCTCCAGTCCAAATGAAGGTGCCCCAATATCCGTGTTGTTTATCATCATACAGCTGGCTTCTTTAGGTTTTCTCTTTTTAAATTTTCCTCTTTCAACAAAATCTTTGTATAATTATGTAAAACAAAATATAATATGTTTTTAGGAAGTTGGTGATACAATTGTGTAAGAATTATTTTCTAAGATCTCTGTAAAGATATAATAATGTTGTTCTTATATAATTAGATATCCGAATCTAGTATCACTTTTATGGGAAGTAATTCTTCCTTTGAGGTTACTTAACGTCTGACCAACGAAGTTAATACACGTTTTACACATAATTCCACTAAAACTGTCAGTTCTCTTTTTTGCAAAACGAAAGACAAGATTAGCAAAGATAGCATGTCTAATGTAGTCTATAAAATTGATTGCAAAGGTTCTACAGGGATATATCTTGGTCACACGTCAAGGAACCTCAAAGAAAGAATTACTTCCCATACAAGTGATATTAGATTAAGAAAGAAGAGTTGCGCAATTGCTTCACATGGTAATGATAATAATCAGATAGCTAATTTTGTGAATAGACGTGTACTTATCAACTAACCCAATACCTTCAAACGCTGTTTCATTGAAATGGTATACACAACAACCCCAATAGTATCAACAAAAAGATTATCCCAGTCTATCCTATGACTGCCGGTGCTGGTTATTATATAATTGGCCAAATTTGATTTGACCACATGTCTTCCGGAAATGTTATGTTAATGTTCTTTTTGCTTACTTTTAAAGGTCTTGAAGTTTCACCGGTATAAGAATGGCCACAGTCACGTCAATCACTGTACCCACAACTTTTGTAGTTCTCACAGTTGCATTAACTGGTTTGGTATGTGTGAGGGTAGAGAGCAATGTATAATTTGTTTTAAAAACATTTTTAACACCGTATTTATTTATTATGTTCATAATTTGTTGTTTGATTGTATTTGGTTGGTATTAGTGATGTATTGGTTATTTGTGCTGGTTAGTTTTTACTTTTTTCTTTCTGTCTGATATATAGTTTTATTTTAAAACCTTAGGGATATTCATTTTGAAGTAGATGTTCTATGATAATATTGATTACCTTGTTAAATATTTGGGTGGATGAAGATATGTTTTCTGCTTTATCATATAAAATCATATAAAAACTTTACAACACCTTTCTTAACATTCAACCGATGACTGGAAAAAAATTTGTTGTATTTATATTTGTTAGTGGTATTACTTGAAAGACATTACCCCACACTATTAAGAGTAGATTTTTAATTTGCTTATTTGCTATCTGCAAGAATTCGAATAAATTTAAATATATTTGGGTCATTTCATGCCAACCGGAGTCGTGCTACGTCCAAATTTTGGAGCATCAAGTAATCATTTGGAGGCTTGTTTCAAAGATTAGGACATTGACTTCGAGACAGGACATCTCGAAGTAAAAGTTCATGGATAGGACTAAAAGCACCAGTAGAATAGCCAGTTATTTACACTACCCGATTTAACAGTATAAGACTTTTTTCAATGGAGTTGCTTAAAATTCATTCTCTTCAACCTCAGTATTTGGGAGTTTCGGCTAAGAACCCGCCCAGCATATGAAGGAAAATAGCAGCAGTGAGTTAGAACAACAGTGACAGCATTCATTATTTAGGAAATAATTGTCAACATGTTGACATTTCTGAAGGATGGTTGTGGTATCTCTAGTTTGTATTTGTCAGATTTTTTGACAACAACAGCACAATTCGTGGAAAATCTGTATATTTCAAATAAATCAGATCCCTCTCTTCGAGGTGTCATTCCTTTGTACGCAAGACAATATATATTATATATAAATATAATATATATTGTTTCTGGTCAGGAGTTAAAGGGAGAACAGCAATTGCACGGAACGGCTCCAGATTCGGAACCTCTGTGTACTGATTCTCTTGAAAATCCTAGATGTCGGTCTTACATCTCGCGTCTTCAAATCAGATCCCGTTTTTAATAGTAATGAAACCTAACCCAACTGAACAAGAAAAATTTAAAAATTAAATTGGTCGCAATGACAAATTAAGTAATTCATAATTTGACATTAAATGTTTGACAATAAAACTGATGTAACTAAGAGAATTTACTGCAAATTTGATATATACGTGGTAGCACTACAACAAAGCTTCTTTCAAATTGGAGGAATTTGAAAGAGTTATCATCACAATTTATTTGATCTCTTTTTTGGTGAATTCACTATCTTATAACAAAGTCGCCAAGATTTCTGTGTATATTTTCAATTTGACAATATTGATCAAAACCAAAAAACTTTTCCTCATTTTCTCTAAATTAATTTTACAAGATGAAAAGCCTCAAATAGAAATTAAAAAGATCTTTTAAACGAACTATCATTATGAATAAAGAAATTTTTAAACTTTCTCTATTAATTTTTTATCAATATTCAGTTCTCAGGTAATGGTGGGAAGTTATGAATTGAACGCATTGTATAAAATAAACATCTACAATTACCAATATAATAAATAATGTTCAATTAAAATACCAGCAAATTCATTAGCATTGATGGCCTAACATTTCGATAATATTTACCAAATAGCAACTTAAAATCAATATTTATTTTTCAAATACTATCTGCAAAATTTTCCTATTGGTGAGAATAATTAACAATCGATAACGCTGCCAATTTGTGGTTTTGCTATGGAATGCCTTTTGTTATATTTATCAAAACACATGATGAAAATATACCAAAGGTGAAATTGGCTATAATTTTGAGTTTTGAATTAATTATTAATGAATTATTTTGAAACGAGAATATATTGTAGTTTTGTATTGATAAAATTGCCATGAATATACCGCTCGCTTACGAACTAGACATTTGGCAAATTATAATAATTGTGATATTAATTGCAACTGCAAAACCGTCCACACAACATTTCTATCACGACATTAGTCAATTTTTTACAGCTTCATTTATTTTTTTTGCTGTTAATTAATACGTGCTAATTAGCTTTCAGTAATTCTGCGACTATCGAGTTTATATTTCTCTGTGGCAAGTTTACCACATTTTCATATAGACCAGGAGATGTATAGGAGTATATCATGAGTCAGTTGCACCAACATTTTTGACGTCTATCGTGACACATCAATAGTATGCTGCCCAAGAATAGCCTGAAACCGTCAGGACCTATTTACATCAATCTATCCTATCACCTCCCTCAATCCACTTCCTTTTCCTTACCTACCTTCTTCCCTATCACCTTCTCCTTACTGACCCGATACACACCTCTAAGTATCGTAGTAGTTTGACTGGCGGTGAGGGCAGTGCAGTTAAAACACACTCTCGATCTTATCCGTTCTTTCTACCTTACCATTTTCCCACTAACACTCTTGAATACGTTCTTTCTTGTAAAACCCTATATTACACAAGTTTACCATAGTAAAACCGATGGAAAAACAGAAGCTATAACCTCTTGTTATGATGTCTTTGGACTCCGACATTTGCCTACACAAAACCTTTCCTTTAATTAACTAACCTAAACTATTGTCCTAGCATGCTCGTTGAAGTTGCCTTTCGCGACAAGCGAAATCCCCAGGACCCTCAGTCTAACATGACTTACCCTAAAGTCTTTCTCTACTAACTTATTCATCCTTCTGGCCCTCACGACTACTGTCGTCAATTTGTCAGCAAGGGCCAGACTCATGCATCTTTCTGACAGAAGAAGTACAGAGTCGAACAGTATTTGTACATCATTGGGGCAAGCTTCGACCCTTGTGGAACCCCATGTGTAAGCTACGAAAGACACACCTGAACTAATAGCCAAATATAATTCGAAAAAAAATCTAAACAGAAGTAGTTTCCAGCAAAAGTATTGAAATAGCCGTACTAAGGTTTATATATACAGTCTTTAAAGTATATTCCCAGTGGTGCAAAATTATCTTTAAAGCTGTTAACATTATTATCTAAGTTTCTATCATAGAGTCAGATATATTAATGTAAACTCTTGTTAATTTATATCTTAAATATTGTTATATGCTACAATAAAATGTAAACACAGAGATGTAAACACCACAACCGACTCAGATTGCAATTTAGTTGTCTAGCAGTTTACTCCTTGAAGATGACAACTTAGAGCTGTTGGAACGGCGTTGAGTGTTCGAAATAAAAGCTTGGTGGTGCAAAACTGCGTTTTTACATTTGTGACACACCAAAGGTTCCACATCATTTCCATTAGCAGTACACTTAAAAATTCCTGCCAGGAATAACTGTCATGGTTAGTAGAAAAAATAATGATAAAGCTTAATCGAGTAAAAAAAATAATTTGGCTGATATTTTGGAAGAAATTGTCAAGGAAAAACATAATTGGAGAAATTACTTTAACTCGAATTGCAGAAAACCAAAAAGAATAACTGAGCAGGGCATAGGAGACCTAGTGGTGGTGTTTTAACGCAAACAAGTTTCAATACCAAATTTGCCAAATTAGTAATCTTCATACGTGCAAAAATAGCTTCCCGATTCGTTCTGAGCTTCCAGCAAAATCCAACATAAGGTTTCCCGATTATTTGACATGTTTTTTCTCACCCCTTACTGCCAACTCTAGAGTGGGCCTAGTAATGTTCGATTCCTACAATCAAATGATGCCGAACTGGTTGTCGGACTTAACTCTAGCGCCCACTATGTGAGATATTCTAAAAGTTTTTTAAAATCCACTCTCGTGCTACAACAGCGCCAGCCTAATTTTGACTGACACTTTTGTTTAATATCTATTAGGATAAACTATATTACAAAATCGATGTTGAGGAATAGTCTGAAGGTGCTTTGATATTAAAAAAAAATCTACTTAAATCATTCGTATTTGGAAAGAACTTTTCGCTTAGTCTCAGTTGACCACCGCTCTGTTAACTAAATAATGCAGATTTGTATCTCACAAATTTATTTCTAAATTAGCGAGATAAACAGTCTGAGTAAAATATATTAGAAATATGAAATAATTTACGATATACAGGGTGTCCCATAACTAATGGACAATACGATAACTGCAGTGAAGTGGCTGTGAAAATATACCGATTAACACAAACATGACTTGGTAAAATGTTTGTAGTACACGATATACAGGGTCCTAAAGATGGTATTTGGTTTTTGAAAATTTGTGATTTTTGAAAAACGGCTCCATATATTGAATTCAAATTTGGTACAGCATAGTTTTCAACGGCGATAAACAAGAATTTGTTATAATTTTCATGGTACACTTACAGAGTGTTTGTTACGAAGATCGAATTGGACAAATCCAGGTTTATTTGTCTAACACCTCCTATAATATGCGTTTCGACGATAAATAATGAAAGAGCCTTAATTCCATATTTCAAAGCGTTTCCGAGATACTGCCATTTTAAAACTGGCCCTTAGTTATTTAAATAAAACATTAACGGTTTCAAAAACATTCAATTTAATTATGAAAACAAAAAAAAATAGATTCACTTTATCAAATGTTGAAAATAACCACCATTAGCATCAATGCATATCATTACACTGTTTATGAAATGTCGTTTTATTCTGAAAAAAGTTGCAGGGTTATGTTTAAGAATATTCACGACTTCCAGAATTTTCGCTAAAAGCTCGTTTCGGGTATTAATTTCATTGCTGTACATCGAAGATTTCATGTATACCCATACGTGAAATTCCATAGGATCAAGCTCTGGAGTACGAGGCGGCCAAGGGAATTCAATCAAACGACGCGGAAAGTAGTAATTTAAATATTGCTGGATTATAAGTGGATTATGTGGCGGCTCGCCATAGTGCATAAACCACATATGCTACCTTGTAATATGAGAAACTTCTGCAAGTAAATTACCAAAATTAGTTTCCAAAAATTCTAAATATTGTAATGCATTTAATCTCGTCGGAAATTCAAACGGACCAATGAAGTGATCGCCAATAATTCCACACCAGATATTAATGAAAAATTCATGCTGAAAATGAGCTTCACGATACTTATGAGGATTATCAAAATCATAATAGTAGTTATTGTTCCAATTGAAGACTCCACGGCGTGTGAATGTAGCTTAGTCAGAAAATAGGATGATTTCAAGAAACGTTGGATCTAGAATGATGATGTGGCATCCAATGACAGAACTGTAGTCTACGTGGTAAGTCATTGGGCAGTAAATTTTGTACAGGCGTAAAGTAATACGTATACAATTTTTCTGTACGTAAAATTCCTGATAAACTCGATTTACTAACACCAGTAGCTGCTTGCAAACGCCGAATACTTAATGCAGGATTTTCCAGAATTCGAACGAATCATCTTCATGATCAGCTGAAAATCTTTTATGTCGGCCACCAGAATTTTTGGTTTGAAACGAATCTATTTCTCCTAAATTTGTGTATACGAAGGCTGCTTTTATATTTCGGGATTGGACAACCCTAGTGTTGCAATCTGACAGCTCTATCGTAAAGTTTGACATTTTTGAGGTTATACGTACTCAGAACGTTTTGACATACGAGCGCTATGTGTTGTTTACAGTAACTCAAAGGATTCATCTCGGCCAAAAAATGGAATTAAATCTTGAATATTTTCGTGCGATTATTTTTTACAACTTTCGAAGTGGATTAAGTCAGCAAGAGTGCATGGATGAACTTAATTTAATTTTTGGCGATGAAACTCCATCAAGGACCACTGTTTATCTATGGTATGGTGAATTCAATCGAGGTCGTAGTTCACTCCAAGACGAATTTCGTGAAGGTCGTTCAAAAACAGTTGTTGTTCCGGAAACCATTGATGCTGTGCGCAAACTGATATTGCAAGATTGTCATGTGACCTATCGTAAGATTGAGTCAACCTTACACATTAGTGGGACCAGCATACATTCAATATTGCATAAACATTTGAATGTCAAAAAATTTGTTCGCGTTGGATCCACACAATTTGTCAATCGTTCAAAAAAAGGCTCGTGTCGATTGGTCGAAAGAAAAGCTCAAAAAATACGATCACGGTGCTTCAAAACACGTTTATGACATAGTGACAGGTGATGAATCGTGGTATGAGCGTATGAGCCCGAAAGTAAACAGCAGTCGACTGTATGGGTGTTTCAAGATGAGCCGAATCCAACAAAAGTTGTTCGCGTACGAAGCTCTTCCAAGCAAATGATCGCCTGTTTTTTCGGAAAAACTTGACATGTCGCAACCGTACCACTAGAACAACGCAGAACAGTCAATTCTGAGTGGTATACAACCATTTGTGTGCCAGTTGTCTTCCAAGAAATGAGGAAAACCAACCGCCGAAGACGGATGACTCTTCACCACGACAATGCGAGCTCTCACACATCGGCTCAAATAACTCCATTTTTGACCACTCAAAACATCGATTTGATGAGTCATCCGCCGTACAGTCCTGACTTGTCACCAAATGACTTCTTTTTACTCCCGTACATAAAAAACAAACTGAGAGGTCAACGTTTTTCGACACCTGAAGAAGCGGTTTCTGCGTTCCGAATGCATGTTTTGGAGGTACCTCAATCAGAGTGGAAAAAGTGCTTCGACAATTGGTTCAAACGCATGCAAAAGTGTATAGATCTTCATGGGGAATATTTTGAAAAACAATGAAGCGATTTTCTATGATTAATATTTGTTTTTGTTCTCTAATCCCGAAATATAAAAGGCAGCCCTCGTAATCGTTACATTTAGATTTGTATATAACTTTGCATATCGTCTAACTGTAGCAATTGAATTATAATATACTTGTGAATAAACACAAATCATATCCCTTAGTTCACTATTTGCAAACTCTTTAATTATAGGCATATTTAATTAAGGCTTTTGATCCAATTACCCACTTTAAAAACACAGTAAATAAATCTACAATATGCAAAGAAGAAATCACTAGTTCATGTGAAATTCACAACCTACTTAAAAAATGGGTTTTTTGAAGCTTTTTGCGGTGTACTTGAGTACCGTATTTGAATTGAAATAAGTCGAAAACGCCTTAAAATATAGAGATTTAACAATTATACGTTTGGTGTATTGAAATTATGGCAGTTTCATTATTTATCGTCGAAACGCAAATTATACGGGCTGTTAAAATAATAAACATGGATTTGCCTAATTCAACCTTCGTAGCAAACACCCTGTAAGAGTACCATGAAAAATTATAACAAACTCTTGTTTATCGCTCTTGGAACTATGCTGTACCAAATTTCAAATACCACAAATTTTCAAAAACCAAATACCCACTTTAGAACCCAGTATATTGTTTACTACAAACATTTTACTAAGGCATGTTTATGTCAATCGGTATATTTTCACCACCTCTAACTGCAGTTATCGTATTGTCCATTAGTTATGGGATACCCTGTATAAGATAGTTTAGTCAGCAGATTGTGTTAAAAAAAGTAAAAAACTCGGTGGGTTACATTAAAAAGAGTATTCTGTGCTCTATCGACATTTCTATCATATGCGATAAGATTTTTAAGAATATCATCTAAAAATTGTTTCGATAAACGGCAACAAACAGATTTTACACTTGCGTTTTCTCAACTGTTATACTTTGAAGTGTGTGGTTTCACTGTCTGATGAAAGTAATCACATCCCATCCGTTTCAATTGACGCATTTTCCCCGATACTATTAGAAACCTACTGAAATCAATTAATCTCAAACGCAGCAAAATTACAACCTAACCATCCCCTTCCGTTCATTTCGTGGATGATTAACTAGACCCATTTATTCGGGATCTCTTGCGCACACGGACTAATTGATAATATGTCAACGGATGTGACAACAAAGTGAATATCACGCAAGGCTACAAATGTAATTGAATATCTTGGCCTAAATTATTACATTTATGCTCAATTACATTATGCCATCTAATTAGAACGCTCGGCGGAGTGGCGCAGTCTGTAGGACCGGCTTCACTGTGCTGATAACTTGATGCGAGTTCAGGTTCATGACCGAAACAATTAAAGTTATATAACGGAGCAATTAAAACTTGCGTCGCTGAAATTGGTAAACCCTAGTATTCGCACAGTTGCCTGCAGCGTCTTTGTGCAATTTACAATGCATTACTTATGTGCACATTGATTTCGTCACAGGTATATTAAATTAATAGTTGTGAGCAAATATTTAATAACGTTACTTGTACATGGTGTTGACAACATTTTCAAGATTGGAATTTACTTCGCGAATAATATTTCACAAATATTCCAGATATTAATTCCTTGGTAAGCGCTGGAGATGATTATTATACCAAGTGCAATATTGAAAGACCTTTCTAACAAAATTGCTTATAGCAGGAGAGCTGGTACCAATTTTTGAGTAGGTATTTAAGGTATGCTGAAAATTTCTCACATACCTCTCCTATTGTGCCTCAACATGGAACTGGAGACCTGTCTGGTATGTAGCGGTGCTAATCAACCCCTAAGGTTTTAAAAATATTATTTTTTCCCCAAAATATATTTGAAGCAATATGCGATTTTGATATGTTGTGGTTTACTGGTTGAAGAATAATAAAACAAATATGACAGACGGTTTAGTTGGGGCTTTAAATAATTTTCAAAAAAATATAAAAAATGTTATAACTAAAAATAAGATACCTTAAAAGACAGATCTTTTTGGTGAGACCTGCCAGGTGATTAAACAAATTATATATAGACTGGAGTAAGTAGCGCTATAGACAAGCTGTAGTGTGAGAGAGAGCGTTTATAGGCAACTGTCTATGTTCTTGCTTGGCGCGTTACTATTAGTTCACGTGACTTACAATAGCCACGAAGATTCTAGTCGGAATATCGGAGCAAATTTCTGCTAAAACGGTTTCTACAAAAATGATTGTATTGATTTATGTGTGTTAAAGAAGCAAAAAACGACAAATTGTCAGTGTCAAATTTTTGACAAACAGCAAAATCCACTTCAAAACGTGACTAATCGGAATTTCGAAATCGTTAGTCACAGTGGTATAATTCTAATATTGATGTTACAAATTTTATAAATAAGTTAGTAATTTTCAAAAATTCCAAACATTTTTTTTTTATTTAAAAGTTGTTAAAAAAATAAGTTTCTACAAAAATTTCTCGTTTGATTTTTCAAAAAAAAACAATATTTTATACAAATTCATGACAAAAATGGCAATAATGTTAAGTGTCAAATACGTCAAAAATGCTAGAAATGTCAATAATGTCAATCATGTCAATAATGTTAAAAATGTGAAATATGTCATAAAAGTCAAAAATGGCAATAATGTTAAGTGTCACTAACAATGCCAAAAATGTTAATAATGTCAAAAATACAAGTTTTTGTGAATTTCTGCGAAAACGGTTTATAAAAAAATGATTGTGTTGATTTATGTATGTTAAAAAAAGCAAAAAATTAACGACAATAATGTCAAATGTCAAATACGTCAAAATGTCAGAAATGTTAGAAATGTCAATAATGTCAATCATATGAATAATGTGAAAAATATCATAAAAGTCAAAATGGCAATAATGTTAAGTGTCATTAAATATGTCCATTATGTCATAAATGTTAAAATTGTCAACAATTTCAAAAATGTCAAAAATGTCAAAAATGTCAATAATCTCAAAAACATCAAAAGTATTAAAAATGTCAAAAATGTCAAAAATCTCGAAATGTCAAGAATTTCGAAATGTCAAGAATGTCAAAAATGTCAAAAATGTCAAAAATGTCTAAAATGTCAAAAATGTCAAAAATGTCAAAAACGTCAAAAATGTAAAAATGTCAAAAATGTCAATGTCAAAAATATTAAAATCGTCAAAAATGTGCCTTGTTTTAATCATAGTTTCTTAACCATTGACAACGGGGTCTAACCTACGTAGCGTTATTTCCCAAGAGGTACTCAAACATTGTCAAAATGACAAAATAAAGTCTAAAATTTCAAAAATGCCAAAAATGTCCAAAATGACAAAAACGTCAGATATGTCAATATGTCAATAATATCACCATTAACATTTATAATAAGTTAAAAATAAGTCGATTTATCTACCCAGTTCTAAGCGAGGGTATTAAAGCAAATTTTATAAGCAAAGGCTTACGAAAATACTTTCTTCAACTTTACCTTACACATCAAAGAAATTATGAAGATTTGCAAGACATGATATAAAAATGAAATGCGGATTAACAAAAAAACATGTTACTTAAATTACTGCTAAACATAAACGATCTTTTGGTATTGAATTTGTTGTTTGTCTAAAAAATTGACACTGACAATTTGTTGTTTGGCGATCACTTGACGCTGAGGTTACCGTTTTTTTGTTCTGTTAGCAGTAAATTCCTCCATCCAAATGAAGGTCGGCTGAAGGTGCTCCGATTTCAGTGTTGTTTATCATCATACAGCTGGCTTCTTTAAGTTTTCTCTTTTTTAAATTTTCTTCTTTCAACAAAATCTTTGTTTTATCCCAGTCTATCATATGGCTGCCGGTGCTCGTTAATACATGATTGGCCAAATTTGATTTGTCCACATGTCTTCTGGAAATGTTATATTGATGTTCTTTTTTCCTTACTTCTAAAGGTCTTGAAGTTTCACCGGTATAAGAATGGCCACAGTCACACAAAACACTGTACACACAATTTTTAGAACTCTGGGTTGCGTTAAACGGTTTGGTATGTGTAGGGATAGAGCGCAAGGTATTATTTGTTTTAAAAACAGTTTTAACACTGTATTTATTTCCTAACCGGTTAATTTTTTCCGATACACCTGGGATATATGGAGTTATGTTCATAATTTGGTTGTCTGTTTGTGTTTGGCTGAAATTAGTGTGATGGTTATTTGTGCTGGTTTGTTGTTGTGATTTTCTTTCTAACTGATTTATAGTTTTATTTATAAAGTCTTGGGGATATTCATTTTGAAGTAGATGTTCTTTGATAATATTGACTTTGTTAAAGATTTGGGTAGATGAAGATATGTTTTTTGCTCTATCATATATTTTTTTACATTTAAGGGATGGTTGGAGTGAAAATTCAAATATCTTTTAGTATTTGTAGGTTTTCGATAAGTACTTGTACTTACTGTGTTGTTTGTTCTATCTATAAGTACATTAAGATCATCAAGTTTATGCAAATTTTCCATCTCCATTGTAAATTTTATTGTGAGTTCTTGACTACTGATGTAATCTAGGAATGAGTGCAGTTCTTCAGCACCATACTCCCAAACCACAACAATGTCATCAACATATCTCCACCACACTTTTGGTTTATTCTTATATTTGACTATGAATCTTTCTTCAAAATATGTCATGAATATATTACTGATTATAGGAGATAAAGAATAACCCATGGCCATACCAAATTCTTGTTTATAGAAATCTCCTTCAAATTGAAAATATGTAGTGTTTAAGCAAAGTTCGGTTAGTTCCATAATTGTGTCAATGTTTAATTTTGTTTTATTGTGTAAGGTAATATCTTGTTGTAATTTATTTTTTATAATTTGTAATGATTTATCAACAGGTACATTTGTAATTGAGAAAGGAAAAGACAACTTCCAAAAAGTTATAGCCTGGAACAAAGAGATTTCTAAACTCAACATTAGATCATTTTTCATTTAAAAAACTAATTTGACAAAAAAAAAATTATTCTGATCAGTCCAACTTGCCTACTTGGAAACAAATCCGGATATACTCACATTAAGATGTATAGAATATCCTCGAAGTTTCCTTGAACTCTTCCATCATCTTGAAATGGTTGGTCGCATAACGTTTCAATAGCTATGATTCTACTATCGTCATCAAGTGAATGTGTTAGTTTCAGAATAATATGTCCAGAGTGTCTTTGTGCACCTCAAGCTTTTGTTATTGCCTAACTATAATGGAATAATATATTTTCGAATAATTTCCAATTGCCACTGCCCTCAGTTTGATTATCAAGCTTGCACTCCAATTTCTAAACAGCGTTAACTGCATCATCTGCGATAACAATTCTGAATAGAAATTGCCGTATCGACGTCGGACTTTGTATCACGCGCTGCCGTTGTATGCAAAGGCAATCAAACACAGGATCTTCATATCAACAGGTTTCATTATGAATATTGCGAAATCTATCCGTACATCTCCCGATGCAGCTGCATCTTGGTTAGACGGCTGATACGTTTGTCGAATCAAACCGACTCTGCTATCCGTTATTGTTTGCGGTAATTACACAACGATCCAGATATCGAGCTATATTCCTAGTACTACGAGACGGGAGCTCTCTATCAATTAAGACATTGCAGATATTAGGATATTAATGTTCGCCTTCAGATGAATAACTATAATTGGAATCGGATAAATTAAACGGATCAATTAACGTGTATGGAATGTGGAAAGATATTCCGGGGAACTTTGGACGTTAAGGAAATTGCTGGATTCCAATTATCAGTAATGATTTTTTAAATCTTGTTCACTAATACGTTAACAACACAATGCACTAGCGCCTTCTTTATTTATTTTAAGATGCATGGGACCGAGGCCATCAAATACAATTTGACAATTCAACTATACTTCACATAACACAAAACGAAAAATAAAAGAGTCTGCCTTAATTCTTTTGAATAAAGACAATTTTATTGCTTCTCCTTCTGTAGAAATCAATGTTATTAGTTACCGGCAATTAAGGAAGAAATTATTAATGGTCATCTCCTTTTGAACAACCCAGTACCGGGATAGTTCATAAGGTTTTTCCTAGGTTTTCCCTTATGACGTTAATGGGATCACTGAAACAGCAGAATTCTTTGATCGCATTTATAACAAAGTCGTACTTAGGAACGCCACTTACAAATTCTAAAGACTCTTTCAAATTCTTCCAACTTGAAAGCTGATTAACTTAATACATGGTCTTTAGAATTTTTTGTGCTACCTGTATATTTAAAAACAACGACATTGTTTATTATGTCAACTTAAATGTCATAAATCAAACTTTCAATTTGCAATTTACATTTTCAATACCTATTTTAAAGCCATTGACAACGAAGTCAGAATCGACTTTAAAACTTTGGTATTTTCTTTCAATATACAGCTTTTTATTTCAGTTGTGGTATCATTCCCAAGAAAACATATAAAAAACATGTTGAGTAATTGCAGAATATATGTCGAGCTAAATGGCACGAAGGGCAAAGAGTTAACAATCAAGAAAGGTATTCCACAGCTAGCTAAGTACATGAAAATATAAGTTACATCAAGGAAATTCAATTAGTGAATATCCCTTAATCAACAAACTAGTAAACATAGTAAGAGTTACTGTTAAATAGTTTAAATTATATAAATTGGCTATGATCTCAAAAAGTCGGACATTTTTAGAGCTTTGCAACGATATAAACTCAATATAGTTATTCATAAAAATAACGGAGTTATGGCTGATTTTCTCTCTTCTTTTCACTTTTAATGTAGTTAGCCATGAAATAGATTGATTTATTAATAACTATTCCAAAACACATTGAACGATTTTTTTATTAGGTATATCAGATATATCGAAAAAACTAAACAAGTAGGTACTTACTAAAAACTTAACAAATTAAAGTACATAAAAATGGTTACAATTTATGTTCGAAAAGTCCACCATTGTTATTTAGACAAAGATTGACATTACCGCTTTCCTCACAGACCGCTTACCAATTTCTTCAATTGCTTGTAATACCGCCTCCTTCAGGTCAACAAATGTCTCATACTTTCTTTTGTATATTTTATTTTTAGCGCACACCATAAATATAAGTCTATAAATGCCAAATCGGGAGACCGGGGTGGCCATTCGCGTGGGCCATTTCTTCCTATCCAAGAGTTTGGATAGATATTATCTAAGTGTTGTCTTACTAATAACGAGTTATGAGCAGGTGCTCCATCATGTTGGAACCACTCAATTTCTAAACGAGTTCTCAAATTCAAATTATGCAACATGTCTTGAAAAGTGTATTGCAAGAAATACAAGTAGCGCTAGTAAGTGATTCGTTATAGATAAAAGGCCCCAGAATAGTACACCCTATGATACGACACCAAATATTAAAACCAAATTTTATCTGGGATCGTCTTTGTTCTACATGGAAAGGGTTTTCTTTAGCCCAGATATGCTCATTGTGTCTATTGAACCTACCGCAGATAGTAACTCTAGTTTCATCTGACCATAACACCTTTAATGGAAACTGTGGATTGTCAAGGCACATTTCTCGAAACCATGTACAAAACAAAATACGTCGATGTTCGTCACCAGCATGCAAAGTTTGAGAAACTGAAAGTTTGTACGGGTGGAACTTGTGCACTTTCAGTACCTTAACTACAGTTCGTTGAGATGTGCCAGCTTCTACCGCAATCTCACGAGTTGATTTAGATGGATTTTGATTCACCATTGCCAAAACATTTGGTTGACGACGATTAAAATATCTATGAAAGTATTCCTCAACTGCACGAACTGAATTTTTATGACATATGATATAACATTGCACCATATTCAGTTTTTCTTCCTTAGAATATTCCATTTTAACACGAAAACTTGTCAATGTCGACTATCAGTTCAGCACTACTAATGGAATTACTCTCAAATGAGGAAACGTCAAATTCAAAACAATCTTTTTCACTATATCGAGTATAATATAGTTGAAAAGCTCTAAAAATGTCCGTTTTTTGAGGTCATAGCCAACTATGGTTTCCATTCAAAAAAGATAAGTTTGTGTCATATCTCGAAAACGAGAGCTGTCACGCAAACGAGGACATGACAATCATATTCGGGATACAATTCCCTTCAATTTGGATATTTACACATTTTTTATAAAATCAAAAACAAAGAAGCTAGAGGGATTTGACTAAATCGGCAAAATTTCGTTTTTTCAAAATATCTAGTAAGCCATGACTTTTTACAAAAATACTAAAGTGTCATTAAATTGGGCCAAGAAAACTGCAAATCTTTACCAATTTAACCATTGCTCTATCTCCGCTAGTTTCAGAGATCCCAATACTGATCATCAAAAAAAAACTCAAACTGTATAATAATAATAAGTAATATGGGTAATTTTTGATTGAAAGCGCCACATTTCTGAAAATTAGCACTGATATAGTAAATAATGCATAGAAATAGTTGTTTAAAAAGAATTAATGGTTGAAATATTTGTTTAAATTGAATTTAAAATAAAATAATTAAAAAAATTCAACAATTTCATTTAAACAAACGAATTAAATTCAAAAATAAATTAATTAAATAATAAATAAATTATATCAACATAATTAGCACCTAACGTGAAGCTAAAGAATGACATATTACTAAAAAAAGTTATTTAAATAAATAATAATAATTTTACAACAGTATAATATATATATAGGAGGTAAACAGAACATGGAATAAGTCCACTTTCTACATTGTATACCTATGTTCATCACATTCAGAAAAATTCATCCGATTCCTCAAAAATGTATGTCTTGACTCTTAATAATTTTGATTATTATATTTTTAAATATTTTTAACTAATTATGGAATTAAGATGTGAAGTCAAATGTACTAAATAATCGAATTGGTGCTGTAAGTGGTAGCAAATTTCATAAAAGGCCCTTCTAAGTGATTAATTCCATCAATTAAACCAAAACGAATCGGAGATTGGAGTTTCCTCGGCTCTCAAAGTCCTTATGCAACCCTAACATTGCTTCTACCTTGAACCGAAAGAATACGAGACAGCCAGTCAGGGTGTTGTTACCAAATCGCTATGCTGATTGGTAAATAGAATGTAAGAAAATCCGAAGGGAACTTCTAAGGCTTAACGTAATTTTCTCGAAATCCAAATTACTTGCTTTCCTTGTAAAATTCATTAGACGAAACGCTATTAAATTAGCTAAGAACACGTAATTTTATCGTCAAGTGAAAACACTCTTTCCGGAAGGCTAAAGGGTGCTTTTAGCTTTTTCTCACGCCCAACGGATTGTTTGAAAATTCCAGTTTGTAGTCTGATTGGAAAATATAAAGAAAATTTTCCTTGTTAGAAGCGTTCGCTGCGGATGTTATGAAAACTCATTTTCAAGCTGGTTGTACAAAACATGGAAAAGATTATACCGACTTGCTAAATTAAAAAATTTAGTATAAATTCCAGAAAAACGTGGGCGAAACGTTGAGAGCTTTCGATATTATTTTATTTCATCGTCAATCAATATACTACAAATAACAAAAATATTAACAATTTAGAAGTAAAAAACTAATTACTTACGTTAGTCGAAATTGTGTAAGCAGAAAAACATCTATAAAACTTTAGAATATTCTTAAATTTTTTTGGCAATTCAACTAACAAAATTGTCACGTTGGCATAATTGATTTGAAGACATGTGATAAATATTTTTTAAAGTACGGGAAAACTATTTTTATTCTTTGTAACTTACTGATGAATTGATATAGTGTAACAAAAATGTTGACTTTTTAATTTAATCAATCTGTATTATCTCCAAATTGATTATGAGTGTTTGAAAACTTCTCCATTTCCAGTAAGTTACAATAAATGGTTATTTTCTAAACAGTTATAACGATACACAAACTACAAAGCATGTTTTTGGCAATTAAAAAATAAAAAAATAATAACTTTGTTGAGTTAACTGGAGCAACAGAGGAATTTGTAATCCCTAGAAAACCAAACCAAAACGATTTATCGAACTCTGAAAATCTGTACTTTCCACTCGGGCTGACGAATGAACGCCTTAGACGTAAACAAATAATTAGTTTGTCTTGATTAATTGAATGGCTTAGGGCGTCATTTTAGTCGTCTTCGTGAAACTTTCTAAATAGAATTTGCGTATCATCCTCATAAGAGGAACATTTCGAATCTGTTGTTGTCGGCACAGTCGAAAGGAAATGACAGTGGAAATTTGAAAGTAGCTTGGTGGATGCAGACACTTTTAGATTTAATGAAAATTGGCCGAAATTCGTCACAATTCGTTAGAGTCCTTTATCTTAAAAATTTTGTTTTCACCATTTTTTAAATTAAATCGAAACACCTTTTCACATTATATATTTTAGTTTTATATCCTTAAGTATATATATATATATATATATAATATAAATATATGTATATATATATGGTTGATGATTTATTCCGGTGTACTTCCGTTCGTCTGTATTCGTTTGAAAAATCAATTGACGTTTCGCCAAAATCATATTTGGCTTTCTCAAAAGATACTAAGTATCTTTCTCTGTAATTAGTATTGTTATATAGAATTTTGTTAATAAATTGAGGAGGATAGGAATTATTTAAAAAGATGTTGTATCATAATTTTAAGTTTTTATTAATAAAAGTTGGGTGAGTAATTTTGTAAATTCTTTGTTTCATAGTTTCAATTAAGTTATATTTGATTTTCATTGGTTGATGAGAATAATAATTTAAATATTTTTTGAAAAATGGTTTAATAAAAGACAATTTAGAGAGACAGTCATTAAGGAGATCATCCATAATATATTGAGAAATTATTGGAGACAGTTTTGTTCCCATAGTAGATCCGAAAATTTGTTGGTAGTATATGTTATCAAATATAAAATAATTTGAATAACAATACTAATTACAGAGAAAGAGACAACTCAATTCTAAGCAACAATTCCAATAACAACGTCAATCTTCATCATATTTCAATTCCATATATTAACGATCTATCAACTAAAATCAGTAAAATTTTAAAAAACGAATCAAGTATTTTAATAACTTATAAGTCAATCAAAACAGTAAATCATCTTTTTCGCAAAAGATAAGATACCAAAAGAATTGAAATCTAATATTGTATACAAAATAGACTGTATTAATTGTGATGCAACGTATATTGGACAGACCTCAAGAACTCTAAAAAGAAGATTGATCTCACATAGAAGCGATATCAGATTAGGAAAAGAAAGTGGTGCTATTGCCACTCGTTGTATTCAAAATTCAACACTATGAATTTTAACAACGTTCTGGCATGTGAACAAAATTATTACAAAAGAAATTTTTTCGAGATGGTATTTATTAACTATTATCCGAATAATATTAATAAAAAAACAGATATTCAAAATTTGAATAACATTTATTGCAAATATTGAATTGATTCGGCCGATACTTTCCACAATTGTGGAAATTACAATTGTAGTGTCAGTTAATTATTATTTATTGCAATGTTTTAGACATCGACAAGAAAAGTTCATTTTCAGTATTCAACATTTAAGTTACATAGTAACAATACATTATTCTACTCACCATAGTAATGTTAATTTTGATTATAACTTCATTTTCAGTTTTGCTATCAATGTCACTCAAAAAAAATGTGTTACATCTAATTTATTAATTTCATAATTCCTATGTTTGTACTCTACTACAATCACAATTTACTGTAAGTATTTAAAAATTTATCTCACATATTGTAATTATAAATTTTGTTTGTAGTCAAAAGACTGACGAAGAAAGTAAAGTTATTCGAAAGCTTTCGCAATAAAATTTATTTCATTTCTTTATAAAATCGCTCATACAAGGCTGCTTACCGAAACCTTTCTTACATTATATATATATATATATATATATATATATATATATATATATATATATATATTACATTGAGACGCATGGGTAGGAACAAATTTATTTAAAATTCATGTGTTGTTTTTTGGAAAAACGCCGGACACTCATTTATACATGGTGGTCCAGAAATAAATAGCGACCATCAACTTCAGTTTTTCAAATGGAAACATTTCTTTTTTATTTTATTTTTGAATTGTGCATTGAATTCTAAGTATTTTTCATGTACAATGTCCTTTACCGAAAATTAACAGTTATTAAAAAAATTCATTTCTTTCTAAAGTGAAGAAAACAACGGTAAAAATAAGGTGTATGTTGGTTTGAACCTATTTATTTAAGTCTGGTTTTTATGATTGTTGTCGGTATTTTAGTCACATGAATGGAAACCCTTTTATAATGCTGGAGTTTTTAACACTTGTTTATTTCCATAGAAACTGTACTATAATTTTACTTCTTATTAGTAGTTGTCAAGTGCAGTTGCAAAGTTCCAAAGTATGGCGCGTTTAACTGAAAAGCAGCGAATAGAAATTTTGACGATGGTATGGTATGGAGACAGAACTCGAACACACACATACTCGATGTTGGTACGACCTATGTAGCTTTGTGGGCAATCGCGACATGGAATTTCGTAAACTCCTCGATCCTCCTTTTGTCTATATTGTTCCCGGTTAAGTTGACTCTAGTTTGGCTGGTGTTGAAGACTGTCTTTATATGATGTCGGTGTAGAATCAGTGCTATTTTGTCAGTAACTCCTCGAATGTACGGAAGGAAAGCTTTCCGGTGTTGTTGGTCTGTTTCTGATGGGGTTGGTGTATTCGGGGGTTGTTGCGATTGATTAATTATACGCGAAATGTGGTCTGGATGATAACCGTTTTGTCGAAGGATTTGTTGAAAATTATTAAGCTCGTTTTGTCTATTGTCAATATCTGTTAAGCGAATATATAACAGATTCATTTTGGACCAACCTGTATATTAACTTTATGCTGTAGTACTACCAGACTAGTTGCCCTTGTCCCACGAATTAAAACGTAATGTTTTAAATCTGAATTGGTATTGTTCAAAAGCAACTTAAAGCTCTAATTCCTTAGACTGAACATCAACGATATCCTTGTTTATGTTGAACGAAAATCTCTAGCAAAAACAATTGTAATGTTTCTTCAAGCTCGAGCTTTAGAAAACAGCCTCGTCGTTTAGAACGAACCTACATCAATTTGGAGAGATAAGTGCGGTTTCGCTAAAAGTTCCATCCATTAATTTTACTTGTTTGCAATGTAAATCTCCCCATAATAATAGTTTTGACTTTCCCAACAGGAGTTTAAATTTGAATGATTTATTTCGCGGAGTTTTAGTGAACTGCACAGCTGTATTAACATTTAAGCAAAATAACCCGACTTTCGTGGCGTCATGTATAAAATATCATCAAGTTTAAATAAAATGAATTAACTCCGTGGAACTGCTTGCGATGGCAGTCGGAGGACGAAGAAGAAGTTTTATAACTGAGGGGGTTTAGTTAATTTGTATTGTAATTAAGTTGAAGGCTAACATTATCTAGCGCTTTCCTTCCCATCTAGAATAATTTGTTGCCAGTCCCGAACGCGATAACTTTAATGCGATTTAAATTCAATGGAACTCTCTTGTTGTTTAACGAGTTAAATTGGATATATTTTAATACACTGCAAATCCATTTCGATACAAAATAGTCAATTATTCGAACAATCCATTGCTGAATTTCTAGTGATTTCGATTTTGCCAGCATTCAGTACAAATATGATCGCTAAAAAGTTGTAAACCCATCAAAACAAATCATTTAAAGCAACAAAAAAAAGTTAAAACAGCAATAATGAATACAGTGTTGGAATTTAAAACTGAAGATACTAAATTTGTTTCCTGACGTTGAGTAAAAATTTTAGAATCCTGATGATAGGATTACAAATACGTCTCCAAACATAAGTAGTTTAAAATCTCAGACCGCCAATAGAAAAAAAAAATAAAAAAAAATTATTTCTTAAGTTACAGAACTTAAATACAAATTAGAATCGCAAAATCCGGTTGTCCATTTATAACGCCAACTTATCTCACCAAAGGGCGTTACTGTTTCTGAAATCGCTCTCTTACTTGACCAAACGACATAGAGATTACTAACTACAAGATGGCCGCCGTGTTTTTGCCTGTACAAATGGCCGCTATGAGGTTAAGTCATTCCCCATAACCACCATGTTGTTGTTAGTAACTATCTACATATATATGTATATATATATATATATATATATATATATATATATATATATATATATATATATATATATATATATGCAGGAATAAAGGCTGGTTGTTCGATATAGGTTGAATAATTAACGGGATTCAGCCTGAAGGTGGGCGAATTAAAACTACGTGTTAAATCTTTGTTTTTTAATGAAGAGCTTTCGAAGAGTTTCTCTTCTTCATCAGTTCAATACTAGAATGTTTTGGTTAAATTATTATATGTTTTACAAAATATGATAAAAATACTTACAAAACTTGAGGTTAAATATAAAGCAATCCAATATAAAACAGTATAAAATAATCCTCTACTCAAATGTACAGAAAAGGTTGATATGAATGACAGAAAATTTAAATTGAAGTCAAAGAGACATATAGATCTACTTCAAAATATCATGCCAATGGTGTAAGTTGAATGAAATTGCCAAATAATATAAATTTTATATAGGATATTTCAAAAATATTTCTTTAGAAAATAAATATTTAATTTAATGATTAATTCCTCGAGATATTCTATCATCCATCGCTAACAAATTAGAATAAATAACATTAAGATTCGAAATATCTGTTTTTTTGTTTATACAATTAGTCTGATTGTTAATACAAACAATTTCTAGAAAATTACGTTTAAAACGATTTCTCTGGTTAATCAATACCTGAGCGTTGTCAATGTCTGCTATATGATCATTGGATATGCAATGAGTGGCCAAGCCACAACTTTTTTGCCGAGTTTAATGTCGCTTTTATGTGAGACAATTCTATCCTTTAATAGTCTAGAAGTTTGTCCCACATAAGAAGCTGGACAGTTCTTACATTTAATGCGATAAACAACATTAGATTTTAATTTGTCTGGAGTTCTGTCTTTAATCTTACTAAACTAACTATTGACAGTTTTAATAGATTTATGTGATATATTAATTCTAGGATGTTTCTTAAACATGTTAATTATTTTAGATGAAATGTCTTTAATATAAGGTATAAAAACAAATTTAGGTGTGGGGTTATTATTAATATTATTGATATTTTTAAGTTCATTAGGATCACAATCGAATTGTATTCAAATTCTTTCTCAAAAATTCTTATCCTCATTACTTATTAAACAAAATAATTTTTAGCACTCCATTCGATTGTGATACTAACAAACTTAAAAATATCAATAATATTAATAATAACCCCACACCTAAATTTGTTTCTTTACCTTATATTAAAGATATTTTATCTAAAATAATTAACATATTTAAGAAACTTCCTAGCATTAATATATTATATAAATCTATTAAAACTGTCAATAGTTTGTTTAGCAAGATTAAAGACTGAACTCCAGACAAATTAATATCTAATGTTGTTTATCGCATTAATTGTAAGGACTGTCCAGCTTCTTATGTGGGACAAACTCCTAGACTATTTTTATGTTTCTTTGGGGAATAACACCACAATAGAAATAAAACTACGTATATTGCAGGAATACCAAACGTTTCAAAGTCTATTCTGACTTCGTTGTCAATGGCTTTATATTTAAATATAAAGCCTTCGTTGTCAATGGCTTTATATTTAAATATAAAGCCATTGACAACGTAGTTAGAATAGACTTTGAAACGTTTGGTATTCCTGCAATATACGTAGTTTTATTTCTATTGTGGTGTTATTCCCCAAAGAAACATAAAAATAATCAAGAACATGCCACAAACAACGTTTAGAAGACAAAACTTCTAGACTATTAAAGGATAGAATTGTCTCACATAAAAGCTACATTAGACTCGGCAAAGAAAGTAGTGCCTTGGCCGCTCATTGCATATCCAATGATCATATAGCAGACATTGACAACGCTCAGGTATTGATTAACCAGAGAAATTGTTTTAAACGTAATTTTCTAGAAATGGTTTGTATTAACAATCAGTCTAAAAACAAAACAAAAAAACAGATATTTCGAATTTTAATGTTATTTATTCTAATTTGTTAGCGATGGATGATAGAATATCTCGAGGAATTAATCATTAAATTAAATATCTATATAAAATTTATATTATTTGGCAATTTCATTCAACTTACACCATTGCCATAATATTTTGAAGTATATCTATATGTCTCTTTGACTCAAATTTAAATTTTCTGTCATCCATATCAACCTTTTTCGTAAATTTGAGTAGAGGATTCTTTTATACTGTTTTATATTGGATTGCTTTATATTTAACCTCAAGTTTTGTAAGTATTTTTATCATATTTTGTAAAACATATAATAATTTAATCAAAACATTCTAGTATTGAACTGATGAAGAAGAGAAACTCTTCGAAAGTTCTTCATTAAAGAACAAAGAGTTAACACGTAGTTTTAATTCGCACACCTTCAGGCTGAATCCCGTTAATTATTAAACCTATATATATATATATATATATATATATATATAAATCAATGCCGAGAAAGGAGCGACTGCCATCCAGAAATACATGATGTTCTTCGCTGCAAGGGTTTCAATTCAACCTAAAGGAAAATGGTCATCTAACTTTTCAAATTGGCATCAACATCCTTTTCAGGAGCCTCCGCCAAGAAACCGGCCACCGACAGAAGTCATCTACATAATGATCAGCTTCCAGCAATAAACAATAGAGGACAAAGAAACTGCCGGCTACGGGTAGAGGGAAAAAACGACCAAAAAGACTACAGCTGCGAGCAAAACTAACAAAGTCGACACAGATGAAAAGATGGTCTCAGCTTCGATATCCACATCATCGAAAACAAAAGTATTGTTATCATCATCTGTTTCAGTAGCATTTAAAACAAAGTCTTCATCAAAAACCTTCTTCTCGTATCGAAGCTGATACGTCCAAAAAATACATGCGCAACTAAATGAATTTATGAGAATAGTTCCAAGCACAGTTAAGTTTGTGTCTATTACGTGGTTGACTATTCTGTTGACTACAAAAGTAGAGAGGAACCTTCCCATTCTGGCTGACCTTAATGGCATCCCTCGAAGGCACGTGAAATCTAGGCGCCCTGTATGGCTAGACAGACACTTACAAGACCCAGTGAATATGAATCCTAGATAAAAGTCACATATCGAGACCCAACAAATAGTAGCCAACTTTTTATCTGTACTTTGCTTACATTTTTTATGCATATTGTTAACTAGATGTTAGATTAGACTTTTATTTGTTAAAAACTGTCCTGCGTCCAATATAGTCTTTGGTATATGGCCAATATGGTCTACCAGGCCATATGGGCCACATATAAAATTCTACATGATTTTTTTCCTTTTAAGGCAATGACTCCTAGAAATGCAATAGAAGATGTGCGAAATGTAAAAATGGGCTTCACTAAAAGCTTCCAAATTGTACAAAGTACCCCGAACAACTTTAAGATGGTTGGCAGCCAAAGTAGATCTTCGGCCTGATGTGGTGATTTGTGCAAAATTAGGTAGAAAACCTATATTACCACAAGAACTAGAAAAACAACTAGTTCAGTATGTGTTAGCAATGGAAGCAAAGTTATTCGGTTTAGTAGGAAAAGATGTCAGGAGTTTAGCCAATCAGCTGGCAATAAAAAACAATATCATCCATAGTTTTTCAACAAAAAATGACGCGCCGGTAAAGATTGGCTAAAATCTTTTATAGAAAAGTATCCAGAACTTTCTTTTCGCCGCCCAACAGGAACTTCATTTGCCAGGGCTAAAAGCTTTAATAAAGAAAGTGTGAATCATTTCTTCAACCTTTATGAGAAATTGATGGATGACTAGTAGTTCCCTCCAGATAAAATTTTTAATGTGGACCAGACTGGAATAAGTGTTGTTCCATCACAAATGCCCCAAGTTCTTACTCAAAAGGGGAAATGGCAAATTGGTGCTTTAACATCTGCTGAAAGGGGTTCTTTAATAACTTGTGTGATAAGTATGAGCGTTGGAAGTTCATTTGATCCGCCCATGATTATATTCCCAAGAAAAAGAACTCACCCGCTTCTAATGAAAGGTGCGCCTCCTGGTGCCATATATGAATGTCACCCTACAGATTGGATTCAAACCAACTTATTTACCAAGTGGTTTCAACATTTTATTCTACAAGTGAAACCCACTAAAGAATCTCCGGTACTGCTTGTTCTAGATGGACATACAAGTCATACAAGGAATATTGAGTTCCTCCATATTCTAGCCATAAAATACAGTTTTTGATTTTATTTGTTATGGTGGGCAATATGGATCACTTCAATTGTTGCCATTATGGCCCTAGGCCATATTGTCCTATTATGTTTAAATGGCATGGATTATTTAAGATTTAAAAAAAGTTTATTAGAGTTAGGTTTCGAAGTTAATAACCTTACATTTTTATTTTTTTGATTACTATTGAGTTCAGGGGACTGATTTAACCAATGAAAACTCTTTAATCTGATAAATTTTGTGTTTTATTTCCAAAAAGGCTTATGGTGTACCATATTACTCGAAGTTACTCTACATATTGTGTGGTTATTACTACCATCATTATGAATTCACCGTCAAAACTGCTAAACATTCATTAGCCGAAAATTAGATCATTGCAAACAAATGACAGAAATTCCAATTAATATCGACTAACAACTCTACAATTTCCTTTATTGATTTTAATGAGTTTAATATTGCAAAAGATAAGCAACTGATTCCAGTCAACTTTAACTTTCGAAATTTCTCATTTTAATACGATTAAGGCTACCTATTAAATTGATTTACTTGTCAAGAGAAACATTTTCAGAACTCGCCTGCTTGTCACGTCATATGAATCTTTAAAATGCAAATGATATTTTGACATGTAAGTACGTGTATTCGATGTATTCGTTCTGCTGAATGAAAACGTGTAAAGTATTTCTTTGACAAGTATATGTGCAAAATTGAGTGACACGTTTCAGATGTTTTACGAGGTACATCATAGGATGTGCTTTGACTTTATTCCTACAGAGGATTTCTTTCGGGAATTTCAATGTCATCTCCAAACAAAATTCAATAAGCTCCTTAACAATCTTTATCACATCCAAATATATTGTTGCAAACTATGAAAAATTCAGAAATTAATAATACTGTAACAAACAACACTGCTGGCGACAAAAAAAAAGTAGGAAGACGGCACATGGTTCCAGAAGGTAAGCTATAAAGCTGCCGTTGAGTCGATTAGAAGCAGTTCAGTCGCTGACTCATCAACTGGAGAGATCGCAGCTTCAGAATAGTAGTATTTCTTCATTACTAAATCCAGAACGTCAACATCCCTTAAAGATGATACCAGATCTTTGCCATATCATTTTAAAACTACTTACATCACACCACGCCATCAGGTGTTTTAAATGCTAACAATATTCATAAATCATCAAAGGATTTTTGGTTAAAATGGAAGGGATAATTAAATTATATTGCACTTATATTCTCAAAATCTATAGTGACATACAACCTGGTTAAAGATTCTTACAAACTAAAACCAGCAGTTTCGCATATAATCTAATACCACACATTTCCATTTCTTTATGTTCCTTTTCCCATACTCTTTCCTTCTTCATTAATACAGCCTATACCGTTATACGCCCCTATGGCAAAGTCAATTCTCCGTCCACATTTGCTCGGCACTGCTGTCAATTCTCGACCCTAAAGAACATATGTTGCGTACAATACACTCACAGGTCATCCTAAACCAACCTAAACGTATACAAATATTGCCGGAAACAATTATGTCCGGTCAGCATCTTCTAATGCTTGATATTAAACCAGCAATTTCGTGAATTGTAGTGTTATTTCCCAAAAAGTGCTTAAAAATTAATCCCCTTATTCTCTGGATCGTTGCCCAGTTGGTGTCTCATTCCCTCTCCTACATACTCGAAGATCTGGAACAGACTTCCTACATTAGGACCTTCATCTCGTCTTTGCAGCCTCTCATAGAATCCTTTCCTTATTTTCTACAGGCATTAGTTATTATATTATATAGTGCAGCACCCTTCTGTAAACAGAGTCTCCGATACACTCTCAAGTGCATTCCTTCTCTGATATACAGCAACTCTCAACGAGTCATCATAAACTTTTAGTTCAGATCCAAATTTTCAATCAGAGTGAAGAAATCATCAATGTGGTTCTAAATAGAATATAGCAAGAACAGTGGATATAATTTGAAGACGCGAGATGTAAGACCGACATCTAGGATTTTCAAGAGAAATGCATCAAATGCATAAAGAAGTGTTCGAGAGGACATTCAATTGTGGGAAGCGCAACTGATGAAGGTTCCCGGCCAGAAACAATATATATTGTATTTATATATAATATATATTGTCTTGCGCACAAAGGAATGACAACTCGAAGAGAGTAGTGGATATAATGCTAAACGAACTCACAGAACCCCACAACGGTTTTCTAGAACCAAGTCTTTTATCAGTGAGTTGAAAGTTAAATATCATACTGTAACGTATAAAAAAATTGAAGCATTTTGGAGTAATTTTACGATTTAGTTGATGGAGATGATGTACCTATAGTACGGTGGAGTTGCTGGGGCTAGAGTTAGTTGTTTTTTTGAAGGCTCACTGAACTGCTTGGTGTTCTGGTGCCTCCTTGAGTACCTTGTTCGTTGTCTGTTCGACTTTTCGCTGAGCTGGCAATATCCAGGACAATACTTTTTGGTTAGCACAGTACAATGTCTGTTAAGTTAGATGCGATCCATAAAATACTTTTCTTCTCAAAAATGTCTTAGATTAATTCACATCCTTCTAATTCGTAATTTATCTGAAGCCGCTCCTGTGCTGTTAAGATTTACGCATGTTTGGTTTATTGGAGCAGGTTGGTTTTCGGATTCGAAGAACGCAAACTCGGGAAGACAGTTCCCTTTCGTCTCGAAGAGAGTGAAGCCGTGCCTCGCTTTTGAGCGATTTCTGAAGGCTATTAAAAATGGCGTTCCCTTAAGTTAGTTGTTCGATTTTTCCGCGTCAGGAAATGATCGCTGATTGATAGTATTATTTGGTAAAGAATACCATTATAAAGAGACATTCATGGTTGAGATTTCTTTGGATAAAATTTTAGCGAAATGAATTCGTCACGTGCAAATTCTATTTCAGGGTTCCAGGGAGGATTTTCCCTAAGGAATTTTGAGTTACCGTGGATTTGACTTATGGTGGATTTGTCCACATTTTGAATCCTGTTTACGGTGGAATTTTCCACGTTTTGAATCCTGTTTTATGGTGGATTCTTTTTACGGTAGATTGTTCTAGGTTTGGAGCCATGTTCTAACTAAGAATTTTTAAAGTTAGAATTTTCTACGTTTTGGGACTGTTATTTTTAAGATGAGACTTTGAAGTTATTTGGTATGGAACCGATTTAACCGTCGGTGATGAATTAATTGGAGATATTTGGCTTTTAGTTTCCAGAAGCAAGAACCCAGTACAGATATCCATGTCAATATCATAAGTGATAGTAAATTTAGTAAACGTTTAATAAGGTAAGGTTTTAATTTGTCGACAGATTATACCATTATCCTTTTTATCCAAATCATTTTGATTAGGTGATTATTGTTGAGTACATTTTTTGTAGATTTCAGGTAGAAATTTTTTGTAAATATCAAAATTTTCACTGTGATTTTTAAGTCAGGATTTTAAATATTCCATAATGTAAATTGCAGATTTTACTCTTTAGCTACATTTATTAGAATGTCATAATTTATTTTGAAACAAACTTCTTATCTCGATTTTTTGTACTATATATTTTCGTTTTGATTTTTTTATTAAACTCTGTGTATTTACATTTTGCATATTTTTTCGAAGCACCACTGAAAGTATAGAATACGTAATTTTTTAAACAGAATCAGATTATTAGCAGTTTGTTCATAAGGAACATAACAATATCACTATAGCGGGTGCGATTACATCATAACCGCAAACTATTTTTTGGTTTTTAAGGTATGTTCACTTATAGGTTTTCAACCAAATGGCGGCCTAATTTATAAATAAAATTTTTGTGTTTTACTATATTATGCACTCCCATATGTTCCCTGATGAACAGCAGCCACATTAGCACATGTGAACAAATCAAGGTAGGTTTGATGTTGATTTTTGAGTATTCCAAATTTAGATACCAGGTTTGTGTGTGTCATACTACTGTTATTGCAATCGTAAGTTTTTAATTTATCAAACTGAAGATGATATGAAAATTGTTACACTTTTGACAAAGATTCGTAAAATGGGTTTAACCATAATGTCTGCGAAATAATTGCAAATTAAAACTTCGTACTTTAACTCATCATCTCGCTAAAACATCGTTCAGAGTCAAGTTATTAGAAATGTCGAACGCTGAGTAAAGTGCCTCGAAACCGCACGCTCTACACCAAACAGCTCCGAAAGCTTCATCCGACCACTAATTGTGAATAAAGTTGCACTTTCCAGTTACGAAATTCGGGTTAAACCGTGTAACAACCTACAATTTCACTGAATTATCGGCACAGGAGAATAGCAGCCTGACCGCGGATCACAAATTTGCATCAAATATAGACTACGTAGCAGTTAATGCACACTGGAGTTGCTCAGATTTACATAGAGCAAGGGAAGTTACACAGAGTCGCCTGGCTCTATCGTAAACTTTGTTGGATATGATGTTAATAAAGGCGGTGAGAGTGCTTTATGTGTGTCTGCAAAACCTACGAGTTAAGAGCGAGTCAAGTGGAATGCTTTGGAGTTAATAAAAGCTTGTGGATATCAACTTTCCCGCGAATTTGATGAGTAATGTTTGATTTATTACTTCTTAAAAGTATTATTTAATTATCGCTTGCCTGGAGTGTAGGATTTATTATATTTGTTTAATAATAAGTTCTAAGATAGACACTATTAAAAGAAATAAGCTATATCGGGCATTAGAACAGTTAGGAGGCAATAGAGATGGCAACAAGAAAGTCAGAAAAGAAATTTATTATCAATGGAACTGTGTCCGAGGAATTTTCAATACAGAATGGGTTGCGACAAGAAGACCCATTGCCTACAATTTTGTTTAACCCAGGACAAGAAGTCATTCTTAGGGAAAGTGGTATTAACTCTAATGAGTTGATATATGGCTCCAGGCCAAGGCCAAGCTATATTAATGACATTGTGCTCATGGCTAGATCCAAGGATGAAGTTGTAAGGAAGTTCAAACAGTTGGAAACAAAAGCCAGAGAATACGGCCTTTCAGTTAGTGTTGCCCAAATTCAGTCTTGGTCTTGCAGTCTTGGTCTTGTTCTTGCGTTTTTGCAAGACCAAGACCAAGAAGAAGACCGCGTATTTTTAGCAAGACCAAGACCAAGACTGACCGTGCAAGACTTGAGCAAGAACAAGACATAGCCTGCAAGACTCTTGCGTCTTGCAGCTAGGACTTAGCGCTATTTCACGGAGTAGTTAGGTGTAACAGTTCGGTGTATGGGTATGCTTAGGAATTCTATGAGACGCAAAAAACTGTATCAAAGAATATGAAAAACTGGACCTATGCGCATTACGACTAATACCATAAACATACCTACATAGCGAATAAAAAAATATCCATTAAAATCAAACTATGTTTTAACTAACAGCACTTTGATAATGCGGCATCAAAGGTTTTGTACTTACTTCTCAAAGAAATTTGCCGCTTTTCGGAAGTACATGGTTATGATACACGCGCCGGCGGCTTCTTTTGAAATCATATACAACAATCGTTGCCGCCGCGCCGAAATCACAACATTTGACACTATTTGATTGCCGCCACAGGGCGTAGGTATACTCATGCAAAATAATTTCGAATTTTAAGAGTACCTACAGGTGTTCCAAAGAATAAATATGTTTCATAGTGCTTAGAATGAAAATGAATACATTATACTGATCACGCAAGTAGTATTATGATTAGGATAAAATGGTAAGGATAGGTAGTAGATGTCATAATAATTTATTCTAGTAAGTATATTTTATAATAATGATTATATGGTTTTAAACTAATTACTTAGGTACTATTATTATATATTATAAAAAATAGCAAAAAAGTGTTCAAATATCACCCGTTTGATAAATATTGTAGCCACTTTTAAATATACTTGAAACGTGTAAAAAAATTCTACAAAACTAATACAATAATATAAAAAGCGTAGGTACTTACCTACTAATAAAATAAAAAGCCTGCGATAAGAGTTTTGTATTGCTTACCAGCCCGAATATCTCTGAGAGAGACGATGAGAGTAAGTATTTACTAGCAGTGCCCGCGACTTCGTCCACGAGGAATAGTAACTTTGGAGGTATAGTGACGTTCAGGATTTATTTATTTATTTTAAAACTTCTGTCATCAAACATACAAACAAACTCTTCAGCTTTATAATATTAGTATAGATGTACGCCAAAACATTCACTTATATGTAAAGAATAGTGTTGTGTACTGTTATGTTTGATTTGTGTTGTATTTTATTTTTTATTGAAATAAATGATAAATCGTAAAACTCTTTTATTAAATTTCATATAAGTTGAGGGTTCAATCTCTTTCTAGACAGATATTGTTCTTTAAAATACAGTCAAGTTATTGTAATTAATTTGTTTTTTTACATGTTTTAGCAAATGTAAGCTTATAAATCATAAATGTTTATTAAGAAACAGTTACTTTCATGGAAAACGACATATAGATATAGGTCAGTTGATTTTTCGAATTTCTTATCAAATCTTCAGTTATTTATTAATCTGCTTGATCTTTACTATGGCTATGTTAATTCAAGCTCACAATGTTCCAATTCTAATACGTTTTTCTAAGATTTAAAGTAAACTTTAATAAATAGTAATAGAGTAATAGGTAATTGCAAGACTTGCAAGACTCTTGCTGCAAGACCAAGACCAAGACCAAGACTGGGAGCGCAAGACCAAGACCAAGACCAAGACCAGGTGTATTGGCGCAAGACCAAGACCAAGACCGGCTAAGTCTCGTCTTGTTCTTGCATTTGGGCAACACTACTTTCAGTAAATGAATAAATCTAAATATATGATCATGAAGGACAGCTCCATAAGCAATCTAGTTAATATAGCCGATGGGAACATCACATACATATTAGAGAAGGTAGATCATCCCGAATACCTAAGTGTAAAAATAACATATAATGGAAATGAAGAGAAAGAAATATAAAAACGACTAGCTAGAGGAAGTAAGGCAGCAGGTACCTTTTCAAAGGTTTTCAGAGATGCATATATATCGCGAGAAACAAAACTAACGGTGTAACAGCAATAATAAGATCCACAGTCCCCTATGCGTATGAGACTTAAACAATGCCAAAGAACCCAAAGTTTTTAAATTTAAACCGGTTATGGAAATAGGGATCGCACACAAGAACAAATTTGCAAATTATTTAACAACAAGTCATGTAATAGACCAATCCACATCAGGTCGTCCAGCAATATCAGAAGAAAAACAATTGGATGTTTTGTTAACAGCTGAGGAAAATCCTTTCTTATCAAGTCGTCAGATCGCAATGTATCAGAGAATGAGTCTCGATTTTAAAATCCCTAAAGCAGTCGTATAGTTTTCGCAGACAAAACAACTTTTTGTTTAATTTGTTCTGTCAATAGGCAGAACTGGAGATATTGGGAACTGCAAACCCACACTGGATGATGGAAGCACATCACAATGCCCACAGAAGGTCGAGGTCAAATACACTAGGACATCGACTTTGATCATGACAGTCATCCAAAATCTTTCCGATAGATCTAAGAAACCATATAAGCATTATTGAAAGGCGAGGCGGAAATTTGTTTAAAAACATCAGCAATAAATAAAGCCGAGAGAGTAAAAAGTATCAAACAAAGTACTAAAACTAAGTACACTCGGATGTCGAATTTGATCATGGCAATTGTTCGGAATCTTTCCATTAGTTCTAAGGAACCATATAAACATTATTGAATGGCGGGGCGGAAATTTGTTTAAAATAAAACATTTAAAAATATATATAACCGACTTCTACCTATAACTAAAAAGCTAAAAATAATTATAATAAAATACAACTCTAGCAAATAAATAACACATTCAATGTTGTTAGGTACCTACCCAGGAAGTAAAAAATGTAAACATTAAAAGGTGCTCATTCTGTACAAATTAATTATCTACCAATCTAGTATATTTTGAAGCCGGTGTTAAACAAATATAAAATCCTTCATTGCGTACTTATCTACTAATTCATCAAACTTGATTGTTGCTTGGCACCGATTTCAAAAATATACTAGATTGGTAGGTAATTAATTTGTACAGAATGAGCACCTTTTAATGTTTACATTTTTTACTTCCTGGGTAGGTACCTAACAACATTGAATGTGTTATTTATTTGATAGAGTTGTATTTTTTTATAATTATGTTTAGCTTTTTAGTTATGCATAGAAGTCGGTTATATATATTTTTTAATGTTTTATTTTCAACTTTTTAGTTTTTTTGAACTTAGGTAGTTTTCATTGTTTATTTTGTATGTATAACTTTAATAGACAGAACCAGGTAACATCGAAAGCCTCAACATTACACAATGATACTTTCTCATTTAAATTGACAGGTAAATCTTTACGAACAAATGTACTAGTACGCGTTGACTTAATAAGCCCAAAATATATATATGTCTTATGAACTACGCCATGTAAACTTTTTTCAACTTTTTTTGACAATCCTGTATAACTGTAGATAATTCCACTCCAAACTATGTACCAACCATCCTGTACATACGACTGCCCACGGACAAGCACAAATTTGTTAGCTGCCTTCTCTAAACTATAGGAAGGAGTAGAATCCATCCCATATTCACGGAGTTAAATCCGTCCTATATTTCATCCATATTATATAACTCCTTGTGGGCTACCCCATAAATTATTTCATTTTTAACATTTTATAATATCGATCTGTGTAACATTAATTCCTCTCCACACTTTATGCAACTTCTTATGGGTTATTAAAGAAATAATATTTTAATCACACTCTATAAATATAATTCAACTCCAGCATATATTTCAACCATCCTGTATATGATTTGCTTATGTCCACATCATATAACAGTTTTTTAATCACCCTATATAATTTTAATTTCACATTTTTTTCAACATTTTTATACCACCAAACGTCCAGTCCACCCTATATTCCAACCATCCTGTATATATAGCTGCCTACAGACCACTATCATTCTAGTCCGTCCAATATTTTAATCTTCATATAAATGCAACTCCTACTATCACTTTACTTTGTGATTTTGTTTGCTATAACTAAACACCCTGTCTATAAACGCACCAAATAGCAATTTAACATTTGACATGTGTTGTCACTGAATTTTCTATTAGGCCGGGAGAATGTGACAACCAAAAGCACCGTCTTCGAAAAATGGAAAAATTTGCATTTAAATAGGTATTTGCCTAAAATACAAACAAAACGAGCTTGGTACTCATTGATTTAAGGAGCAGAAAATACTATACTTTAATACCTATATGCTTGAGATGTACATAGAAAATTTGCAATTAAAATTTCCAGTGCTTAAAATTACCGCACTATTACGTTGCAATTAAAATATTTATGAGGAAATGTCATTTCGATGGAATTTTTTATAAGAATTTTGAAATTTTCGGCGATTTTCTGCAAAACTGCAAGTTGCACGTCGCAGAAAAGTATATGAGATCACCTAAGGATCTTCCTTAATAGAGTAAACGTTAAAAAACTATACACATCCATAAGGAGTTATCGAAAAATCGACTAAAATATTAGAGCTATTGATCGATTTCCTATGCGTGCATGTGTTCATTCACAAATTTTATCACTTTAGCAATGGAATTCTTTTCCAAAATTTGAAGTTTCACCAGTCCGGATATACACTCTATTAAACAAGACCATATTCATTCAAAATGAGAGAAGAAATCAGGTAACGTACATACAAAAAAAAGCGGAAAAAAAATACGCGACGAATTGATAACCTCCTCCTTTTCGGAAGTCGGTTAAAAATTAGCAAATTAGCAACAAATAGAGCCGAGAGAGTAAAAAGTATCAATCAAAGTACTAAAACTAAGTACACTCCGACGTCTAAAAATTTTGCGGAAATTACCCCTTGTTTTCTCTAATATCTTGGACCTGTACTAAGCGTTCAACACTTTCCGAAAACTTTTCACTGACAGGTTTGATCAGCATTATCGTAAAGCAAAAAAACACAAACGGAACAATCTCATAATTCGAAATCCAATGTAGATCGGAAGCCACTTCAATTACGAATATGACAGGAATTACTATGGAAAGGAAATCTTTTTTCTGATCCAACTCCCCAATCTCTATCCGCGGAATTCACGGAGCATTAACCCAGAGATTATTTTGGTTAAAGGAAAGAAGACGAAAGTTCACATAACTTTTTCGGATATTGAGAAAGTTTTGCAGACCGTAATGGTGTGTAAAACAGCGTGAGGTATGATAACGAGAGGGTGAGAAAATTTAATAGAGTTCGGTTTCATTGTTCACAATCCCTTGTATTTTCGCATTTCATTAATACGCCCTGAGCTGCTTCACTCTTAACGATAAATGAAAAGTTTGTTCCAAGGAAAAGAAATACTGATATCAGCAATGGTATCAAGATGTAGGCTACCATTTCACTTAATATGTCTCAATTTAATCACCAAAAAAGTCTTCACTGCTATAAGGAGTAAGTAAGAAACTGTACTATTTAATAATCAGAACTAAATACTCATAAATATAAAGCTAGTTATTTAATTTCTGCACTTCTGTTAGTTTCTTTAGTCAGTATTGCAACATACCAACTATGTTGGTAAAGACATCAATCAGACCACAAAACAAGAATCTACGAAATTACAGTTGTTTTATAAACCTCATCCATTTTGAAAAAAGTTTTGTCTTAGCTTTGAAAGGTACCAGAACTCTTGAAATGTTCGAAATACCCTAAAAGGATGATCGTATTTAGCAAATTCGAGAATATTTTAGTGGTTTTCCAGTTCAAAAAGAAAGTAAATGCCAATTTATGATAAACCACGGTGGACATCCTTAGACGGCCCCAAGTAATAAAAATGTTTACAAGATTTGCGAACTCGGTATGAAAAATAATCGTATAAGTTGTTGAGCTCTTTGGAGAATCATTGATTCCCAATTTGTCACTCAACGTCAGACAGATTTATAGTAATCGGGCGATAGATTCATCCACCACGATAATTCTCCTGCTCACACACCGGACTTTGCTGCCTGTGACTTTTGTCCCCGTATCAATACGAACATGAAAGGAAGCGATTGTACGAATGCTTCTGAGATGAAAAAAAATCTACTAGTAAAACATTGGACAACTAATTTGTTTGATTGAAGCTTTTTGTTTAAAACTGAAACAGAAAATTAAATTAGTTTCCTTTGGGTAGCTGCATTAGATCATAACTTATCACTCGTGTGCCTTTAAAAAATGGTAACTATATGTATGAAAGACTGTTCCAAGTTTTTAATGTAAGAGTCTGCTTTTTCCACAATAGGGTGTAGGGTACCGGCTAGATATTTTTCCAAGTTTTATACTGGCGAGTTGAAAGCACTTACTATAAGTCGAATTCTTCAAAGACATGAAATAATGGCTGCATACAAACCACACCAGACTATAGGAAACAGTCTCAGAATTCCTTAACCAAAAATTAAGCTAGAAAACCATGGGGTAAATAGTATAACTAGCGTAACATCAATCAATCAAATCCAATAGTTGTAAACAGATCACACTAACTACCCATTACAAAAGAAGACTAATACGAGAAGCTATTGAGAAAAGTGGACAACTAAACAAAAGAGACGACGGCCTGAACCTCCCCAGTACATGGAAGACAGCTATTCAACAAGGAAGTAAAACAGAATTAGCTGCAGAAAATACAAAGCCGTCAACAAGCGACCCACACGACATGACAGCAAAGGAGACGAAGTCAACACCGACCAGTCACACGCTATGCGACTTCCGATGGAGGCATATAAATATAAAGCCCACATAGATTAGCCCTCAGTTTACGATGACAACCGGTTGAGAATGCCAATCGAACTCGATTCATACTAACGAACGGATGTCTTCCCGGATAAATATTTTTTGATATACGACTAGACATATATATATACAGATATAGATATATGTGCGTGTAACTGATTTTTCGGAAATCTCGTGTATTATTTTGTTTGTTTTGATGAAAACAATTTTGTCTACGTTTCGATGACTTCTCATTCATCTTCGTCTGGACTTGCATGGTTACGTTGCACAAACTTACCGTTCCTGGGCCGTGCGTCAGCTTTTGTTAAGGCCCGGTGCTTCCTGATTGGCTGATCGGTCTCGGCCTATCAGCGCCGCTCACGTTCGTTGTCGTCATATATATTTATATGTATATATAACTTGCATATCTTAGGGAATGAAATATCTTAGTGAATAAAATACCTTAAGGAATAGCGTAGGGAAAATATTGTAACAGCGTAGGGAAAAGTATATGAAACATGGAAAACAAATTAGGGAAATAAGTATTAAAATATGGACTAGGAGTAAGAAATTTGTAAAAATTTAACTCTGACAATAAAGACATGAAACTATGTATATATATATATATATATATATATATATATATATATATATATATATATATATATATACAGTGTGTCCGGTTATGAACTAGGGATAATCTAAATTCATGTAAAGCAACTATTTTAATACACAATTACACTATATAATAGGGCTCAATACCCCACCCCGCCATATGGTAGCCATTTTGTTTTTGTTTTTTTGACGACCTATTCTCTACGTGTGAACAAAAACGTTCATATCTCTTAAAGTTTTGGTCTTACTGAGATAAAAATAGGCTTATTCGACGGACAATAAAACTGTCTATCAACAACATTTCAAAACAAAGTTTTAACGTTTTCTTAACTTTTGAAAAAAAGATAGAATGCAAAAAAAGGATAAAAAAATTAAGCAAATCAACAAACTATTGCAAATCAATGCAAAAGTAGTCCCGATAACCTTTAATTTTTGTTCACTAAATCGAAAGTTAAGCTACAATACAACATTAAATTCACAACTGTATGTTTATTACTTTAGGAGTTATTGTTGTTTGAACATAGCGTATGCGCAAGCACAAAAGACCTTTGTCGGGACTTTAAACAGGTAGGTAAACATTAAAACCACATTAAAGTCTTATTACTTGCTGAAACCATAAACGAAGTGTATGTCAGCAATATGTTGCCTTGAATATTGACGATTTGCCATATTCATATCACAAGATAACCACTAATACAGAACGTAAACAGCACGGACGGTAAGTAAAAGTAGGGATCACAAGGCAGGGCAAGGTACAACTAACTTAACTAGTATTTATCCTGTAAGTTCTTTGCAGGTAGAGTCAATATGTTCCATTTCGCTTACTCCTGCTAGTCGCGAATAGCATAGCTAGCCTTTTCTCGGACAGCACACAGCTAATGTCAGATGTCACTTAATAAAGGTCTTTTGTGCTTGCGCATAAGCTATGTTCAAACAACAATAACTCCTAAAGTAATAAACATACAGTTATGAAATTAATGTTGTATTGTAGCTTAACTGAAAAACTTTCGATTTAGTGAAAAAAAAATGAGAGGTAATCGGGACTACTTTTGCATTGATTTGCAATAATTTGTTGATTTGCATAATTTTTTACCCTTTTTATTGCATTTCATCTTTTTTTTCAAAAGTTAAGAAAACGTTAACACTTTGTTTTGAAATTTTGTTGATAGACAGTTTTATTGTCCGTCGAATAAGCCTATTTTTATCTCAGTAAGACCAAAACTTTAAGAGATATAAAGGTTTTTGTTCACACGTAGAGAATGGGTCATCAAAAAAAACAAAATGGCTGCCATATGACGGGGTGGGGTATTAAGCCCTAGTATATAGTGTATTTGTGTATTAAAATAGTTGCTTTACATGTATTTAGATTATCGCTAGTCCATAACCGGACACACTGTATATGGGACTACTCCTGTTTGTAGACGCGAGATGTAAAGACGACATCTAGGATTTTGGGGGAAACCAGCATACTGAGGCTACAAATCTAGAGTCGTTCTACATAATTGATATTATCCCGTAACACCTGGGTTAGAATGTCCAAATAAATCTTCATTAGTGTTCCTTAGGACATTATGTTGTGGAAAGCGCAACTGAAGGTTCCTTGATGAGAAACAATATATTATAAATATATACTCTCTTGTATACAAAAGAATGTCTCCTCGAAGAGAGTATTCAATATCTGAGACAGGTGAAATCAACCTGAAAATTTTATCGTAACAATTTTTCATTAAGCATCTGTTAAGCATCATTTTTAATACCCTTTCAGGTAATTTAAAAAAGTAGCTCGGTCATCCAGATACTATTTAAATAAAATATTCAAAAAGAATTTTTTTTACGATTTTGTTATATTCGTTCTAAAAAGAAACTTGTTCCTAGGAAAAGATTTCCAATGCTATTAATTAATGTTTTTCATAGAAAACTTGCACAGTAATTACTTTCCTATAATCGCATTTCCGGTACTCGACTGACGAAATTTCAATAATGACTGAATTACATTAGACACTCAGCTAAGCGACGGCATTTTTTAATTATGCCCTTTGAATTTCGTAAAGTAATTTATTTATTCGATGTATTGAATTTTTCAGTCGCACGAACATCGAAAAACGCCTCGTTAGTTTTTAGAGTGAGCGTCGCTATTTAATTTTAAATTACTGCTTTATTCAGCCAGTCTGAAATCGTATCACAAAATTTCCCATTAAATATTTTTTCGCCTGTTTTAGCAATAGCAGTAGACACGGAATGCTTCCTAATTGAAATTTCACGGGTGCCAGTTTAATTGCAGTTCATGAAATTTAACAAAAAAGTGCAGAAAAGCACTTGCCTAGGCTGTGGGGTAGTGAAAATATAAATTCTGTACGCTAGCTTTTATCCATGCTGTTTCAAAAAGAAGGAGGTTCTCGGTTGGTCTGCATCTATGTTTTTTTTGTGTTTGTTCAGTGATTTCTCGCAAACGGCTCAAGGAATTTCCACCGTTTGTACTGTATCTTGTTCCGGGGGATCGCGAAGTGGTCCCATGTTTTTTTTCAATAACATAGCTTGTACCGGTTCTTATAAAATAGTATTAAAAATATAGAAATTTTTCTATTCGGAATATGGGATAAATTGAAAAGGAATTGGATTAGTTCCGAGATATCACGAAGTGGTTCCAAATTTTTTGTCAATAACATAGCTTGTACCGTTTCTTTGAAAATCGGAAAAAACTTATATACCGACCCTGGTAATAAAAATATGGAAAAATTGTCTGTTCGGGACATGGGGTATAATAAATTAAAAAGAGATTAGTTCTAGGGTATCCCGAGGTTAAAATTAAAAAGTTAAGGGGATTCGCCATGACAATTTGACAGTTACATCAGTTTTATTGTCAAACATTAATGTCAAATTGTGATTACGATATTTGTCAGTGCGAATCCTCTTAATTTTTTATTTTTTTAACTTTTTCTTTACTTTGTATTAATACCAATGAAAACGAGGTCAGATTAGATCTTGAAACGTTTGGACTTTTGAAATATACAGGCTTTCAAGCAAGGTAATATCGAAAAAGTTAATTAGATTTAAAAACTGCATCCAATTAAGCTAATTGCGTCACTAAAAATTGTTATTTGTTGTTATTTTTTCGAAGTCGGTTTTTGTTTAATAAGGGAAGCTTTTATGTTAGTGGGAATAGGGTCAACTGAAATAAACCGACAGTGTCGAAATGTGTTTGTTACCTACGCACTGTGGGCTAGTCTGTTGCGAAAATGCTTACAGCTCTGGGTTAAAGGAAATTTAAACTTATCCGCCCTGAAGTTTAAAATCTTTGAAAATAGCAGATTAAACCTTGAAAATTTGTAGAATAAGTGGAATATGTCTGTATGCGTTTTATTCTGCAGTGCAGCTCAGCTCAGCTCAGCTGAAATTAATCTTAGATGCAGCAACCCTTCAAAAAGGCAAAAATTACCCTTTTTAGGCGTGGCTCTGTAATTTTTCTAAAGAAATTTGCATAGTTCACTGTAAAAATTGTTTCATCTTTCCACCAATAATAAAGGGTGAGATCAAACAAATAAGGGTTTTACGTTTTTATGTTGTTTTACATACTGAATTTATTCCTATAAAAGAAATATAGTGGAGTTCAATACTGTGTATGTTTTACTATACCTACAGAAGCAATCGAGTTACGTATGCATTGAACTGGAATACAATTACTAATTTATTTTCATAAAACTAAAGCGAAACCTGGTATCAAACATCAACAATAACTAAAGAAAATTTTCTATAAATCAATATACATATTTTCTATATATTGCATTTTTTTTCAAATATCTTTCTAAATAGTCTAATATGTATTTATGTTTACTGAGAAGATAATCATTTGTGAGTTTATATCATAATCTATTTGCCATGACAAGCCTTTTTTCTCGCATTACCTCTTTCTTGTTTTCGGCATCTATAGACCTTTAAATCTAGTTTAGAACTAGCTGTAATGTATCTATTACTTAATTATGTTATATAATAGAGATTGTAGCAAGGAAAGTTGATCCAAATTCTTCGGATTATTATTGGAATATATTTATTCTTGTTTATAATTTTTAAAATTCTGTATTGCAACCGTTGCAGCAGGTTAAATTTATTATCATAAGCTTATAATTCTATAATGACATAGTTGATTATACTATGAACTAGAGAATAATACAATTCTGAATGTTTGACTCTCCATATACCTGGATATGTTATATAAAATAAATTCCAAATTTATGTTTTTATAATATATTGACTACTTTTATCCCATTATAGATGAGGCTCAAAACTGACACATACACATTTGAACTCATTCACCTTTCTTTTTGTTTTTATTAGCATCAATGGAATGTGGTAAAGTGTCACATTGATTACCGAAAAGCATGAAAACAGTTCCCTCTATATTTAGAAATAATTTATTTAAGCCTAGCCATTCCGATATTTGATTCATTTTTGATTCTACTCCATGTTTTGTCATAAGTTATTATCGCAGTGTCATCATCGTAAGAAAAGATCAGTCATACGTTCTGGGAGGTCATTCACGTACAATATAAACAACAGAAGTCCAAGTATTGTCCCCTGAGGAACACCGGTACTTACAGGCATAATCAAATTGGCACCGTTTTTGGGAAAAATATTTTTTACATTTTTCAAGGGATGAATTTCCACTTTCTGAAGGGCTGTTACATCTATTGGACATATCTAATTAACGTGACATATCCCCGTACCCACAAATAATTTATAAAAAACACATGTTTTCGGCCTTCTGTGTTTGTTTACACATTCTTCAAATTCGTAAAGAAATAGCATAACTGATATAAACTTGTTAACTTTCAAAACCAACACAATTAAAAATTTGCATATTAGAATTTTAAAAGAAAAAACGAAAAAAATAATTATCAAATTTTGGGGTTGAAGTTGAATTTTTTTTCAGCATACAACTAACCTATGTAAAAACCCATGGGAATGTAAAACACTCTCATAAAAGACGTAAACACACCCTTTTTGACCCCTTATTTAGAATGAGTGGAAATAAGTTTTACAGTGGAGCTCTATATCAAAGTGAATCTACTTTAGGAATCATACAAAAAAATCTTTTACGCTAAAAAATACACCATTCAACAGGGTTTTAGACTTTATGAGGGGTTAATGCATTCATTTGACGTTTACAGAACTCGAAAATCTCCGTTGTCACATATTGTTGATAAAAAATATTGTTATAAATTTTCATTTAAGGCTACGCCACTGAATTGAAACAACTCGAATAAATGTCAATGCAAACGCCGACTTTTCAAATAACAGCTTACGACGCAGAAAACACATTTTCGAGAGTCCTCCTATAAAGTAACGGAGTTTGTGATAGAAGTACATTCCCGAAGGAATTTACAGAGTAGTTTTATTCAGACAATTAAATAACTGAATATTGAATTTTTTTGTATTTTTCCCAAATTACAAACAATTTTTACTGTATGCCTGTTTTATCAAATAGCTGTTACCATTTTTTAATAATGCATGTATAAATTTTCTAAAATTCCACCACAAAAAGTCCAATTCCCGAACCATTAACTGCAGTGTCAACTCAAATTGATTGCATTTCTAATTAAAAAAATTCTATTAAATAAATAATCCAATACACATACAGTAAATTAAAATCGTACATTAAATAATAAAAAAGTTGAAATAAATAAATACGAGTTGGATAGAACAAAATTAAATACGACCAGTGCAGATTAATAAAAATCAATTTCCGGAAAATTTCCGGTTCATCCATCCGAGAAATTCGAACAAAAGCTTTCCAATTTCAGGACCTCACGTTTCCCGAGTAGCGTTTATTAATTTTTACGGAGCTCCTGTTGATTTTATTATACTTGGAAACGGGATATTTGTACCCTCTATTAGCCACAGACTGCTGCGAGTATTCTCTTGATACAATTAAGTGTCCCTGCGCCTTTTTAAAAACATATTTATCCGGCCGCCAAGGACCGAACACGTATTTTATACGTTCCAGGCGTTTCAGCAGGTAGCAGTGTTGACACCATTCTGGAAATTCCAATATTTTCGTCTTTTTACTTATTTAGTTCAGGGTCACATACTTCTTGACAAAGAAATCGCAACTTGTTATTTTTGTGTTTTAGGCAATAACACCACAATCGAAATAAAAGCACGTATACTGAAGGAAAACCAAACGTTTCAAAGTCTTCGTTGACAACGAAGTCAGAATAGACTTAGTTTTCCTTCAATATACGTCGTTTTACCCAGAAGATGTTTAAATTTAATATTGTTTTGGTAAAACATAGAGTATATGAATAAATTTTGGTAAAGTTTGGTTTTTTCATATAACCTGTTTTTTATCAATTAAAATATCTAGAGTACGTGTACGCCGAATGTGTTGCCAGTTAAGTGAATTTGAAAGAGGTCGGTTTTCACTTCGAGAAATCGCTAACCGCACGAACAGAAATCCAACTACTGTTATCAGATGTTGTCCAGATTCAAAATCGGAGAAGAATAGGCACCGAACGTCGAAGGGCCACAAATGAGGTTCAAGATCGATGTCTCCAACCGTATAAGATTTTTTAGACTGCAGCATTATCGCCCCCATCTTGTACTACCTCTGACCGCTGAGCATCGACGGCAACAAATACAGTGTTGCACAGAACGACAACATTGGAATCTGGAATGACATCAGGTCGTCTTATCTGATGAATCTCGATTCGGCTTGGGTGGACATAAGGGCCGAATAAAGGTTAGACGACGTCGAGAAGAAAGATGTCAACCTCAATTTGATGTTGAGCGACATGTACACCGAACAGTAGGCTTTACGGTATAGGGTGCTATTGCTATGGAAATAGGTCACCTTTAGTCTTTGTCCGACCTTAATGCGCTTATGGATTCCACATTTTAAAAAGATAATTCTCGGCCTCATATTGCTCAAGTTAGTAGAATCTTTTTTGAAGAAGCCCATGTGAATCTGTTGCCATGACCGCCCTGATCCGCCAATCTTTCCCCCATAGAACATGTTTGGGAGATGATGGGTAGAAGGCTCAGAAACTTTGGACGTTCTAAGCCCTGAAATGCAGGAAGCTTGGCATAGTATTCCTCAAAAAGAATTTGACCACCTTATGGAATCAATGCCAAGAAGTGTTGGGGAGTCTATAAATAACCGCATTGAACAATCACGTTATTAACAAACTAAATTAAAAAATTTGAACTCATTGGTATTTTCCGGCTCTCTTCTTCGACGAAGGTAGTTTATTCGTAAAGTGAATTTTGGAGACGATCAACTCACCTTCGATTCCTCAGATAGCAAGAATTTTTTTTTCCGATACTTCTCACCGCTGCCGGTAGTGTTTTACCTACAAAGCAAACGTTTCGGGTTCGATTCCCCATGACGGTAACGTTTTTTTTTTCTAATAATGGCCTTTCATTCAACATCCTATCAACATCTAGAAAGACTATGTGAAGTAGCCTTGTTGGCATATATACTTGGTGTTTTACCTACCAAGCAAACGTATCGGGTTCGATTCCCCATGACGGCAATGTTTTTTCTAATATAACTATGACACTAGCCAAGAGATGGCGCCACGTAAATTATTTTGTTAGGAATTGTAGCGTTCCATTGTACCATTCGCCCCCACGCTGGACTCTATGGCGAGCATCAGCTGTCAACTGCGATATCTTCATGATATTTGTTAGTGACTTCATAGTGCCGCCATATTATTAATAGTCCACCCCGACCTCTATGGGGTAAATCACCTGTCTTGCTGATATTTGAAATACCCGCCTTGACCATTAGGAGCGATTAGGTCACTGCTGACCACTAGCGTGCCGGCAAAACGGTGTGGTCGCCATTACGCCACACGGCACGTGCCGCTAGCCAATAGCGTGGCAGCAAGAGGCTGTGATCACCTGGCGGCATACATCACAGGATGCGGCGGCATACATCATAGGATGCCGCTTTTCCCTCGGTCTTGAATATTTTCCCAGGACCAAGTGAGGGGATCCCCGCTGTTCGTAATACTTACCTTATAGAATGTACCAGATCAGTCACGAATCCTGAATTTCAAAAAAATACCAATAGAAGTTTCAAGGTTTTCTTCTACGTGAACTTTGCCTTGACTTTAACTCTGACATTCCAGGTTATTGGAAGGTCGTATATTTATTACAGTAGAAACGTTAAATTCCTCTTTGAATATGGTCTTAACAGTGACCTTGAAAATGACTTCCAAGATCATAACATTTAAAGTTATATCAAGGTCAAGATGATGTTTATGGGTGGGATCCAATAACATCACTATGGAAATAAATGTGTAGAAGATATGGCCTTCGAGGTCATGTTAACTTTTCTGATTTAATTTTACTTATATGTCTGCACTACAAAAACTTAGATTTTGTTAGTTTTGGTTGTGTGGTGTTTTAATATGTGGGTTTAATGCTAGTCTGCTGGCTTGGGGTTTAGTGTTTTGGCATTATAATAGGGAGGTTTTGGTGTCTAGGGTTTGTTGGCTAGCTAAATCACTGGACAAAGACTTCTTGGAGGTTCGTAAAATGCACTTTAATTGTTTTTTGTAAATAGCAAAAATTCCTGACGGACAAAAGCAAGAAGTTTTCAGCGGTCCAAACTACATAAACAACAGCTAAGCCTGCTTTTGTTATTTTCTTCAATTTGTGCATCTGAAAATTACTTTCAATTTTGGTCTTGAGCTTGACGTTGAAACGTCTTGCAGATTTTTATGAATCGATTTTACTTATATATTTGTTCCAAAAGACGACGAATTTAGATACGATCTGGTAATTCTAGTTAAAATCAAGGCTTTTTGGATTTATTATCCTGTTGTGCCTTTCATAGCTATTAGATTAATTTAAATTTATCTGTTCAATTATTTCACTATTACCTTCCGGACTCGAACTTCTGTTTAGTGTTTCATTCAGTCTAAAATTATTGCTGGGCCATACCATATTACGCATTTAGTTTAAGAAGAAAATGTATAGCTTAGATCTTTCTCATTCGGTGAGATTTCCATAATCTGGAAATTGGTATCCCAATATTTAGATTACCATATTCTGGAAATTGACGTCCCAATTTCCTCATATTTTTTCTAAGAGAATTTCAGTATTTAAAGTTATTTTATCAGAAACTATGTCTTTGTCTTTTTCTTTAAACTGTTTGATAGAGCTTTCCAGGGTCGACCTTAGCATTTAGTCGGAAACTTCTTGGGGGTCAACAGATACCAAATATACTCCTCATGTCTTTGTTGTTGATTAATTGATGTTCTCCCATTTTGTTGACTATTACCTCATACACTTTGTGTTTGGTAATTATAACAGCGTTTTGTTTCCTCTCATATCTTAGTGGTTCCTTCGATGTCTGCTTCCGTTGGCTGAAATTTAAACTTGATTCAAGTAACTAGTTGCGAAAGAATTTGACTTGTTGGCAATTGATGCTGCTAAAGTATAATTTGCCGTCTGCTAATTGGCGTACTCACTCTAGAAGAATTTTTGCTCGTCCGTTACATCTTCTGCCTAATTCAGAAAATTGTGAATGTTTTAGACCACGCTCCAAATACCAAGAACCCACATGAGTCTTGCTTTGTGCAGGTATTGAACAACTGCGAATCCGATATCCGCTCTTATATACCCATCAGGTACATATAGTGCATACATTGCTTGTACATTTCTAAATGCTTGAAAACTAACTATTATTTGCTGAAATACCAGTCAATAATATTTACTCCAAAATTACCCAGTTTGGTTGACTCCAAAACATTAAAAACAGTATAAATAATACTTAAAGAGTCATTCTAGACAAGCTTTATACAAATTGAGGCGAGTTCGTATTTTTTTCAAACCTCTAAATAGCAACTAACTGCTTTAAACTGTAGTAAACTGGTTTAAATTAGTTTCCCCATTAACTCAACTTTGTTATCAGATTCAAGACAATTGTAGTTTAACACTCATAATTCAGATTAATGAATAGAAGACACTAACAAGATTAGAGAATAAATTTCCTCTGCTAACTGGAAGTTCTGGCTTGAATAGCCGAGAAATAATTGTACTTATGTCTTAAGTTAAATAGTAAATTTGTTTCTAAAGTCTACTGCAGTTACACGACGTGCGACGTGTCAATTTAAATAGTAGGCATCCATAGTAAATTCACCTGATTTGTTCCTGTTTCTTATGTATATTATCTGATTTAATTTATTGGTATGACGAACCCAGCAGGCTATATATCGAGAGTACTTTCACTTTAATCTACCCTATAAGATGATCAAAATTCAAACTGAAATCCTCAAAATCGGGTTTTCTATATCTATATATAAATAGACAAAGACAAAACGATTAGGTGCCATTTTCTCCTCAGTCTCTCAACCGATTTTCTTCATTTTTGTTTTGTTTAGTAGCTACTGACGACCTTCAGTGCAGAACGCTAATATTAATTTATAATATTGTTTCATTCATTAAATAAAACAATAAAAATTCATTATTTACGTCCATACTGTCAACGCCAAACAACTGACAGTGCCGCCGCCGCCAGACTGTCAAAATTATATATGGAGGTAGCGGTCGTTAGATGGTTTTTATATTCTTAGAGCATGTACTTCTGGAAGGAAGTGGCATGCAAGCGTTGTTACTGTTTAGTGGTAAAATAGTCAATCTAGTAGATCAGTATTGATTTTTCGGACGCGTTGCAGTAACTTTCATATTAAATATTCTGTGTGAAATGTGAATTTAGTTATTTGATTAATATATTATTATCACAACCTTCCCGAAGGTGTTGTGTAAAAAAGTGTCAGACAGCGGACAATAGAGAATGTATTAAATATTTAAGTTCTCCTAGGGTTGTTGGTCCTCTCTTTTCTTTAATATTCCTGAACTTGATTGAAACCGCAAATGATGAAAACTTTTAGGTTGCAAAGAACAATCTTCCAATTATTATATCGAATATTTTGCCAGGAGCGGTTCCAGCCAAAAATTTGGGGGGTGAATAATTTGTCAAAAATATTTCAATTACCGATATTTGATTACATTTTTATTTTATTTTTATTTCAATAGATTTGTCAATATGGGAGAGACGTTTAACCAAAATTCAAAGGATCGAATCTAAAAGACAAGGACATCAAAGATTTCTTCTCGAAAGTTTTTAGCCCAGGTTATTTACGAAAATACGTAACAAAATTAATAGTGAAACAAAAGTATTCTATTGACATAAAATTCAACATTTTTTATCGATGCGTATTTATTTTTTATTAAAAAAAACGCGAAAAATCACTAACAATTTAGTTTTTTACCTTTTACACAAAATCCATCTATTAGCCCGTTTTTGCTACTAACGGCAACGTTGAAAAGATATGAAAGACCTTCAAAATGAGCTCCTATACGCCCAAATTCGTTAGTTGGTTCCTTAGATAATGGAATCGTTACCAGAAATTAACAAAATAATTCTTTACATATTTTTTTATTTTATAGCTAAAATCATTATTATCAGAGTCTATCTAAATAAAGTTTAGGTATTCCGTTTTGGTAAATTTATAACATAAATCCATATTATGGTAGAAATAGAAATATGTGTCTGCCTAAAATTAAAATTTGCATTAAGATTATTTAATATAAGGATATAGTTTCACAGGTACCATCCCTCAGAAATTTAGGGTATGGACAAATATTGTCAATACCTATATGTAGGTATTCATACTTTAAATTTTGGAAAAGTGAAATGAGGAGACTCTAAATCAATTATACTTTCTAGGGTGGTTTATTCATAGTGATAGGGTCATCCGGTGAGGTAATACGAGGGCTGCCTTTTATATTTCGGGATTGGACAACCCTAACGTTGCAATCTGACAACTGACAGCTCTATGGTAAAGTTTGACATTTTTGAGGTTATACGTACTCAGAACGTTTTGAGATCCGAGCGCTATGTGTTGTTTACAGTAACTTAAAGGATTCATCTCGGCCACAAAATGGAATTAAATCGTGAACATTTTCGTGCGATTATTTTTTACAACTTTCGACGTGGATTAAGTCAGCAAGAGTGCATGGTTGAACTTAATTTAATTTTTGGCGATGAAACTCCATCAAGGACCACTGTTTATCGATGGTATGGTGAATTCAATCGAGGTCGTAGTTCACTCCAAGACGAATTTCGTGAAGGTCTTCCAAAAACAGTTGTTGTTCCGAGAACCATTGATGCTGTGCGCGAACTGATATTGCAAGATCGTCATGTGACCTATCGTGAGATGGAGTCAACCTTACACATTGGTGGGACCAGCATACATTTAATAGTGCATAAACATCCCACACAATTTGTCAATCGTTGAAAAAAAGGCTCGTGTCGATTGGTCGAAAGAAAAGCTAAAAAAATACGATCGCGGTGCTTCAACGTTTATGACATAGTGACAGGTGATGAATCGTGGATTTACGCGTATGAGCCCGAAAGTAAACAGCAGTCGACTGTATGGGTGTTTCAAGATGAGCCGAATCCACCAAAAGTTGTTCGAGCACGAAGCACTTCCAAGCAAATGATCGCCTGTTTTTTTTCGGAAAAACTGGACATGTCGCAACCGTACCACTAGAACAACGCAGAACAGTCAATTCTGAGTGGAACACAACCATTTGTTTGTCAGTGGTCTTCCAAGAATTGAGGAAAACCAACCGCCGAAAACGGATCACTCTTCACCACGACAATCCGAGCTCTCACACATCGGCTCAAACAACTGCATTTTTGACCACTCAAAACATCGATTTGATGAGTCATCCGCCGTATAGTCCTGACTTGTCACCAAATGACTTCTTTTTATTCCCGTACGTAAAAAACAAACTGAGAGGTCAACATTTTTCGACACCTGAAGAAGCGGTTGCTGCGGTCAGAATGCATGTTTTGGAGATACCTCAATCAGAGTGGAAAAAGTGCTTCGACAATTGGTTCAATCGCATGCAAAAGTCTATAGACCTTCATGGGGAATATTTTGAAAAACAATAAAGCGATTTTCGATGATTAATATTTGTTTTTGTTCTCTAATCCCGAAATATAAAAGGCAACCTCATATAAAATAAAATAATATAAAAAAATATGTCTTCCATAGGATTGACTGAAATTTTGAAAGTTGGGAATGAAAAGATCTACCCTTTCAGTTACTAAAAGTGTTTTAGCAATAAAATAATAAATATATAAACGATTTATTTTTTTGGAATTCAGGGTAAAGGTTCCATTATCTAAGGAACCATTTTGTAGTCTTTTTATTTCTCTTCAACATTGCCCATAGTAGCAAACAGAAAATAGATTGATACCGATTTGTCACGTTTTTTTTTTGTTAAAGAACAAAAACGCATCGATAAAACTGTTGAATTTTAGGCCAGTTAGTCATATTGATGTTGGTTTTGTTCTACTATTAATTTTGTCACCAAAAGGTCTTTTTCTCCGTAAATGACTTGAGTTATTTTAGTAATTAATAAAATGTACAAAACTTCTTTTAAAAGTTCAAAACAACAGTGTAGTCGCCTACGAGTTCTCATCAAAATTTCTAAAGCGATCAGCAAATTTCCCGTAGCATGAAAGTCCTTCGCCGTAAACGTTGGGATTTCTTGATTACTATGTTGCTAAAATATTCACCAAAAACCAATCGAATTAATTGGAATCTCACACTAGCGCCATAAAACTCCCTGAAAGGTTACTCTTTACAACTTCGGATATCGAAAAAGCAAAGGCTCGTGCTGCGAATGTTTATTTGATATCGAGCTCTTACCATCGAAAGACTATAAAACGAGCATCTGCGGATACCGAATCTCGTGAGTAAAGTAAATTTGAATCGTGAAGTGTATATTCTTTTCTTTCGGCTCTCAGCTCTAGTTCACGCTCGGGTATACACAGGGGCAATCAAACTATTCTTCATAAAAATGAAAAGCGTCAGTTATACAATGGGAACAGTTAAAGATTCACCAGGAGAGACGGAGATGGGGCGAGCTTTGCGTTATGAGAACATACGAACTTGTTTTCGGGGAAAATGTTATTCAATTTGCTTTTCACCAGTCATATTAGTTTTGAAGTTGAAAAGGAAATACGGCCTTTTTATTTTGTTGGCAAAGCTGTTTGAGGAGTGTTATAAGTGTAGGGAATTTGTTGGAAGGAATTTAGACGTTAATTCCTTGGATGTACAGTGAGAATTTTTTGACTTTAAAGTCTATTAGCAATTTTATTTTATAGAAGAGTGAATAAAACATTTTTAAATATTACCGACTTCCACCTATATCTAAAAAACTGAAAATAATTATAACAAAATAGAACTCCAGCAAATAAATAACACATTCAATGTTGTTAGGTACCTACCCAAAAAGTAAAAAATGTAAACATTAAAAGGTGCTCATTCTGTACAAATTAATTACCTACCAATCTAGTATATTTTTGACGTCGGTGCCAAGCAAATCTAAAATCCTTCATTGCGTAGTTATCTACTACTTCATCAATCTTCATTGTTGCCTGGCACCGACTTCAAAAATATACTAGATTGGCAGGTAATTAATTTGTACAGAATGAGCATCTTTTAATGTTAACATTATTTTAATTTCTGGGTAGGTACCTAATAACATTAAATGTGTTATTTATTTGCTGGAGTTCTATTTTGTTATAATTATTATCAGCTTTTTAGTTATATATTTTTTTGCTGCGTTCTGTAAATTATAGGACGGAGTAGAGTCCATCCCATATTTACGTCCTATATTTCAAATATCGTATATAACTCCTTGTGGGCTACCCCAAAAATTATTTCATTTTTAACATTTTATATTATCGCCCTGTGTAACATCAATTCCTCTCCACACTTTATGCACCTTCTTATGGACTATGAAATAAATAATGTTTTTATCACACTATATAAATACAATTCAACTCCAGCATATATTTCAACCATCCTGTATATGATTTGTTTACGTCCACATCATATAACAGTTTTTTAATCACCCTATATATTTTTTTTCAACATTTTTTCCAACATTTTTATACCACCAAACGTCCCCTCCACTCTATATTCCAACCATCCTGTATATAAAGCTGTCTATGGACCACTATCATTCAACTCCGTCCTATATTTCAATCATCAGCTATATGCGACCCCTCCTATCTCTTTACTTTGTGATTTTGGTTGCTATAACTAAACACCCTGTGTATAATTGCACCAAATAGCAGTTTAGAGTTTGACATGTTTTGTAACGGAATTTTCTATTAGGCCGGGAGAATGTGACACCAAAAGCACTGTCTTCGCAAAATGGAAAAATTTTTATTTAAATAGGTATTTGCCTGGTATACAAACAAAACGAGTTTGATACTCATTGATTACGGAGCCGAAAATACTATGCCTTACTACCTTGTGATGTACATAGAAAAGTTTCAAATTTGCAATTAAAACTTCCAGTGCCAACAATTCCCGCACTATTACGTTGGAATTAAAATATTGATGAGGAAATGTCCGTTACGTCACTTCGATGAAATTTTTGATAAAATTATTGGAACTTTCGGCGATTTTCTGCAAAACTGCAAGTTGCACGTCACAGAAAAGTATATGAGATCACCAAGAGATCTTCCTTAATAGATTAAACGTTAAAAAAGTATACACATCCATAAGGAGTTTTCGAAAAATCGACCAATATGTTAGGGATATTGGTCGATTTCCATGCACGCATGTGTTCATTCACAAATTTTATCACTTTACCAATAGAATTCTTTTCCAAAATTTGAAGTTTCACCAATCCGGATATATACTCTATTAAATAAGACCATATGCATTCAGAACGGTTCACCACAGGACAAGAAATCAGGTAACATACATACAAAAAAATATATAAAAAAATACGCGACGAATTCATAACCTCCTCCTTTTCGGAAGTCGGTTAAAAATTAGTATTTAACAAATTTAAAATACTCCATCATCAAATATTCCACTAAAGACTTAAGGGAATATACGTACATATTGGACAAAAAATTCATTTTAACTCAAATTTAAATCCCTAAGGTTGTGAAAGCGGGTGAAAAGTGATATCAAAGACAGTAGGAAGAAACTTTTTTGAAAATTCTACTAAAGATGTAAAAGTTGTGATGGACAGTTTTTATTTAGGAGGATTGTTTCGTACGTAGACTTAGTTTTGGTTTATTTGTACATACCTAACCTACCTTATTATCGTAATTCGTAATGGCAGAATATATGCGACTAATCATACTAACATATAAAGTAAATATTTTTTCATTGTTTATATGTATATAAACTATTAAAGATGTCAAAATGTCAAAAGTGTTAAAAATTACAAAAATGTCAGTTCTGTTAAAAATGTCAAAATTGTAACAAACGTCAAAATGATAAAAATGTCAAAAATGACAAAAATATCTAAGATATGTAGCATGTCAAAAATGTTAAAGATGTCAAAACTGTTAAAAATGTCAAAAATATCAAAGTTGTCAAACAAAAATGCCAAAGATGTCAAAAACGCCAAAAATGACAAAAATGTCAGCAATACAAGATGAACAAGATGTCAAAGATCTCAGAGATGCTAAAAATGTCAAAGATGTTTAAGATTTCAAAGGTATTAAAAATGTCAGTGATGTCAGAAATGCCTCTGATGTCAGTGATGTCAAAGACGTGAAAGATTTATAAAATATCAAGAATTGTCTTCTAAATGTTATTTGTGGCACATTCTTGATTATTTTCATGTCTTCTTGGGAAATAACACCACAATCGAAACAAAAATCTTTATATTCAAGGAAAAACCAAACGTTTCCTGGTCGAATATGTCTGTTTAAACAGACTTGAACCGAAAACAAACCACCGGAATCAACCTGGAACGTCTCTTAGTAACACTACTACTCAAGACAACCACATTGTAGTTACAACTATATCACCTATACAGGGTCTCTAAGAAAGATTGAAAAGAGTGGGCAACAGATTTAATGTCAAAACAGCATTGAAAACAATAAATACACTGGGATCACTAATATCGAAAAAAAAACCGATCAACAAAGCTCAGAACTCAAAAAACTACATGTACAAAATTCCTTGCGGGTGCAATAAATTATATGAAACATCGAGACCATTAAACGTGAGAATTAATGAACCCAAGAATTACATAAAGGAACGAAAATTTGAAAAATCGAAAATTTCTGAACATGCATAAAACCTAGGCCATAAAATACAATTTGACAATTCAACTATACCTCACAAAGAACACAAAATGAAAAATAAAAGAGTTTGCCTTAATTCTTTTGCATGATGACGATTGTATCGATTCTACTTCTGTAGAATTCAATCATATCTGGTTACCGATAGTTAAGGAAGAGATTAGTTTTGGCAATCTCCTTTTGAACGACCCAGTATCGGGCGGATGCGCTATCTTATATCAAAGTCGTAACTAGGAACGCCACTTATATATTCTAAAGACAACTCTTTCAAGTTATTCTAACTTGAAAGCTGTTTAACAAATTTTTCTTATGTTAACTTAAATGTCATATATCAAACTTTTATTTTGCATTTTATATTTTCAATACATGTTTAAAGCCATTGATAACGAGATTAGAATACACCTGGAAACATTTAGTTTTTCCTTGAATATACAATTTTTTTTTACGATTGTGATGTTATTTTCCCAGAAAACATAAAAATACTGTCGAAAATGTCAAAAATGTCAAAAATGTAAAAAAAATTCAAGAATGTCAAAATGTCTAAAGTGTCAATAATGTCAAAATGTCAAAAGTGTCAAAGATCTCAACATGAAGAATGGTAAAAATGTCAAATTTGAAAACGCGAGATGTAAGACCGACATCTAGGATTTTCGAGAGAATCAGCACACAGATCTTTCGAATCTGGAGCCGTTCCGTGTAATTGGTGTTCTCCCTTAACACTCTGACAGGTGAAGTAACCTGAAAAATTTTATCGTGACAGTCTGTCCTAGGAGTTAAGGGAGAGCAGCAATTACACGGAACGGCTCCAGATTCGGAAACTCTGTGTGCTGATTCAAATACATAAAGAAGTGTTCGAGAGGACATTCAATTGTGGAAAGCGCAACTGATGAAGGTTCCCTAACCAGAAACAATGTATATTATATGTAATATATATTGTCTTGCGTACAAAGGAATGACACCTCGAAGAGAGTATTCAATATCTCTGACAGGTGAAGTAACCTGAAAATTTAACGAAATGTTTCAAATACATAAAGAAGTGTTCGAGATGACATTCAATTGTGGGAAGCGCAACTGGTGAAGGTTCCCTGACCAGAAACAATGTATATTATATATAATATATATTGTCTTGCGTACAACGGAATGACACCTCGAAGAGAGTATTCAATATCTTTGACAGGTGAAGTAACCTGAAAATTGTATCGTGACATTCTGTCCTAGGAGTTAAGGGAGAACAGCAATTACACGGAACGGCTCCAGATTCGGAACCTCTATGTACTGATTCTCTCGAAAATCCTAGATGTCGGTCTTACATCTCGCGTCTTCAAATTTAACGAAATGTTTCAAATACATAAAGAAGTGTTCGAGAAGACATTCAATTGTGGGAAGCGCAACTGATTAAGGTTCCCTGACCAGAAACAATGTATATTATATATATAATATTTAATATATATTTCTTGCCTACCAAGGAATGACACCTCGAAGAGAGTAAAAAATGTCAAAGTTAACCAAGTTGTCCAAAATGGCAAAGATGTACGAAAGGTCAAAGTTGTCAAAGATATCAAAGGTGACATAGATGTCAAATATGTCAAAAATGTCAAAGTTGTTAATGATGCCAAAAATCTCAATTAATGTCAAAACTGTCAAAGTTATCCAAGACTTCCAAAATGTCAAAGATGACATAGATGTCAAAAATGTCAGAAATCTCAAAGAGGTAAGGGATGTCGAAGATTTCAAAGCTATCAAAGATGTCAAAGATGTCAAAAATCTAACAAAAATTCATAAATGTCAAAAAAATGTTTTAAATGTCAAATATGTACAATATGTCAAATACGCCAAAAATATAAAAAAGCGAAAAAAAAACGCCAAAAAATCAAAAAGTAAAAATTTCCAAAATTTAAAAAATGTCTTCAAATCCTAAAGTATTTTCCAATCAGCGTAAAGGGCATAGCTGACGTCACCCATTTCCTTTTCTCACATCTTCTTTTATAATGATATTATCCATAAACTACGTGCCGCATGACAGGTGGCAAGCGAGCCCCTTATTTAGACTACTTTATATGTACTTTATTAAAATATATTAATTTACACACTAAACTTCTATCCCATTGGATCTCTCAGATCATTTTATTATGCTATTACCCTTTCAGTACAGGCCCATTTTTGACACAATTTTATTATTTACACACGTATGAAAGGTGGCACGCGATGACGGACCACCGACGACGCTACGGCACACATCAAACGATGCCGCTTTTTCCCACGACCTTCAAAAGTTTCCCATCCCCAAGTGCCCCCATACGTAACACGAAAAACGTAAAAATGCAGTCAAAGATTTAAAAAAAGGATTATAAATGTGATGGCGGTAAGTCAGCTCTTAAGTAATTGATTATTAATTGGTTAATCAAATTTCAGTAAGCACGGGCAACAAGTATTGTACCCCTTTCTGTATTTGTAATTTCATAAAACTAGTTTTCCATAAAGTATTGCCTGATTTGGGTAACAACTATTTACTATTATAACGTAATCCCGACCAGGCGCGAAAGCTACAGTCATCAAAGAGTGAACCCATGAAGGTTACAAAAAAAACTCCAGCTACAACAACGCTTAAAATCAAGCCACTGCACGAACATTTATATATGGTGTAGTATAAATGTCACCAACATTTTCAGAACCAGAAACTCCGGTCTCGCCACATATTTCTGTCAACGCAACATGTTTTTGCCAGAGCTGCGATGAACCAAACTGCTCACGGCGCTATAAAACTTACTATTTCCTGTGAAATACTGACCCTAAATTACGCGAGATATGAACATTCGAACGAAATCACATCGAGGTGATATTCGACTTGTCGAGTAATAGAGGCTTTTTTGAGTCGGCAAATAGGGGAACGTGTTTTATGGTTTCTAGTTGACCGTTGCTTGGAAAATATGGAACAGAGGTGGATAATTTTTCAGCGACTACTACAGGGTGTGACGTTATAGACTGCAGCTATTTTGGTAGGTAATAATACAGGAATGAACTAAAGAAAGACTTGTTTACCATCTATTATAACATAATCATAGTGTCACGATTTACTTTCATATTATATTGAAAACTAACACTTTAACTGATACTCTCTTCGAGGTGTCATTCCTTTGTACCCAAGACAGTATATATAGAATATATTGTTTCTGGTCAGGGAACCTTCATCAGTTGCGCTTACCACAATTGAATGTCCTCTCGAACATTTATTTATGTATTTGATACATAGCAGTAAATCCTAGATGTCGGTCTAACTGATGTTTGATGTTTAAAATATTTAAATATTTAATATTATGGGGGCCGTGCAGCTGCTTAGAGAGGAAATGATAAACTACAGTGCGAGAGAAGCGGATACGGCTTTCAGGACACGTTAGTAATATAATGTCAATGATGAAAAATAAGAATTCGCCAATGTAACGTTAATCTATATACAGTGATGGGCAAATGTGTGGAACCAAGTAATATCTCTGGAATTATTAGAGATATCAAAATGAAATTTGGAAGGTGGATACTGCAGTAGATTGCCTATTTGCTTCCAATTTTTTTTACAATTTTGAATTTCCTGTTTTACCGGAAGTAATGTGGATTTTAAGATTTGCAATGGAACAGCCTTTATAGTATTTTAGTCTCTACATCTTTGTGTTGTATAACCGATCTTTGTTTTTTTTATATATTGTTGATTTGTTCTAGTTGACTAGTATAGCTACGGATTTTCATCAAAATTCAGCAATATACGCATATCTTTGTATTTCCCGTTGTCGATACAATCCCATTTTCCATTCAATATTAAAGAAACTGAACGCTGCAAAGCAAATCACAGTTCGTATTACGGGACGGTTCAATCAGCAAAACGAAATTTCAATATTAAAGGACCTTTTTGGAAATAGAGAACGACTCGGCTCTGTTTACAGAGGAAATTTACATATTACGTGAGAAAATAAATAAGAAAGCTGCCTCGTAAAGGTTCGTCATTCCGGAAAAGATCAAAGGACTCCGTGTCGATTGAAAAAGAGGGCCTCTTTCCTTCAAGTCAATAGAGGTCACAGGATATTAACGGGATGGTTGATCGAAGAGAGAAAATTGAGGGTCCGGAAGATGGTGTATGAGTTACGGTTCTAAACTCATCGATAGGGATGTTGGAAAGGAATTTCTCCTTTTTGATACATTATATATATATATATATATATTTATATATATATATATATTCAAAGATTTTTTGACCAGTGATATATAGTACGAGGGCTGCCTTTTATATTTCGGGATTGGACAACCCTAGTGTTGCAATCTGACAACTGACAGCTCTATCGTAAAGTTTGACATTTTTGAGGTTATACGTACTCGACATACGAGCGCTATGTGTTGTTTATAGTAACTTAAAGGATTCATCTCGGCCAAAAAATGGAATTAAATCGTGAACATTTTCGTGAGATTATTTTTTACAACTTCGACATGGATTATAGTCAGCAAGAGTGCATGGATGAACTTAATTTAATTTTTGGCGATGAAACTCCATCAAAGACCACTGTTTATCGATAGTATGGTGAATTCAATCGAGGTCGTAGTTCACTCCAAGACGAATTTCCTGAAGGTGGTCCAAAAACAGTTGTTGTTCCGGAAACCATTGATGCTGTGCGCGAATTGATATTGCAAGACAAGACTGACATGGGACCTGAGATTGAGTCAACCTTACACATTAGTGGGACCAGCATACATTCAATATTGCATAAACATTTGAATGTCAAAAAAATTTGTTCGCGTTGGATCCCACACAGTTTGTCAATCGTTCAAAAAAAGCCTCGTGTCGATTGGTCGTAAGAAAAGCTCAAAAAATACGATCGCGGTGCTTCAAAACACGTTTATGACATAGTGACAGGTGATTAATCGCGGAATTACGCGTATGCGCCCGAAAATAAACAGCAGTTGACTGTATGGGTGTTTCAAAATGAGCCGAATCCAACAGAAGTTGTTCGCGCACGAAGCACTTCCAAGCAAATGATCACCTGTTTTTTCGGAAAAACTGGACATGTCGCAACCGTACCACTAGAACAACGCAGAACAGTCAATTCTGAGTGGTACACAACCATTTGTTTGCCAGTTGTCTTCCAAGAAATGAGAAAAACCAACCGCCGAAGACAATGCGAGCTCTCACACATCGGCCCAAACAACTGCATTTTTGACCACTCAAAACATCGATTTGTTGAGTCATCCGTCGTATAGTCCTGACTTGTCACCAAATGACTTCTTTTTATTCCCGTACGTAAAAAACACCTGAAGAAGCGTTTGCTGCGTCTAGAATGCATGTTTTGGAGATACCTTAATCAGAGTGGAAAAAGTGCTTCGACAATTGGTTCAAACGCATGCAAACGTGTATAGACCTTCATGGGAAATATTTTGAAAAACAATAAAGCGATTTTCGATGATTAATATTTGTTTTTGTTCTCGAATCCCGAAATATAAAAGGCAGCCCTCGTATTCGTTTAAATTAAATCTTGGTTTTTGATCAACATGTGTTTATTTTAGATGAACGTTTCAGACTTACATGTCACCTTTTTCAACAAATATTTTCATAAACTAAAAGGTCTAATTTTAAAATTACGATTACATATAATGACACAAAACTATTATTAGAAATTGTAACATTTATATATAATACATCACAGTTCACATTAATCTCATACACATCTCCAACAAATTAGGTCTTCATTCCATTTAAAGGACAGCGTCGTTGTACATATAATTTACGTTTTTTCTATCATTAATTACCGTTTTATTTTTCTGAATATGTAGCATTTCACAAAGTTTCATTTTCAGAAAACAGTGCTTAAAAATGTGACAATTCAGAAAAAATACTATATTAAAATTCCAAAGAATTATATACTTCTGTCATTAGATGTTGTGTCATTATGCACTATACTTTCAAATAAGCTAGCTCTAAAATCAATAGAAAAAAAAATGGGATAAAATTGGGTCGTTCACAGATATACTCAAGAATGAGTTTTTAAACTTTACAAAAACCACGTTGAATTCAACTTAATTTTCTTATAATGTAATTTGTATAAACCAATCAATGGTTGTGCCATGGGTGCATCTATTTCAAGTATTGTTGCACAGTTAGTGATGGAAGTGAAAAACAGATCCTAGCCAATATTTAGTATTATGTATATATATATATATATATATATATATATATATATATATATATATATATATATATATATCAGAAAGGTTGAGAACCGGAAATAACAAATCAGCAGGATGGAGCCGTGCCCACTGAGCGCCAAGGGCCAATCACACGCAGCCGCTCACGGTGTCAACCGATAGGCGCCGAGCCGCGACTATATAACAGCGCGCTCGCTTCAGAAAATCTTAGTATTCGAGTAACTAGAAGCGAAAGCAGAAGGCTACGAGAATTATGCGACCTGAAGAGGGCAGATGTGACTCTGCCGAAACGTCGTCACTTTATCATCGATCCTGTCAGGGATCAGTTGTCAACTACGCGGATGAGTTCCCGGAAATCACCTGAAACATATATACATATATATATATATATATATATATATATATATATATATATATATATATATATATTGATGATTATACAGTGATGGACAAATGTGTGGAACCTAGTAAATATCTCTGGAATTATTAGAGATATCAAAATGAAATTTGGAATATGGATACTGCAGTAGATTGCCTATTTGTTTGCAATTTTTTTTTTAAATTTTCAACTTCCTGTTTACCGGAAGTAATGTCGATTTTAAAATTTGCAATGAAATACCCTATATAGTATTTTAGTTTCTGATGAAACATTTTATTGCGAATACAAAAATATCGGGTTTGATATTGTTTACTTCAATACCTACCGAGATATTAACAGAAAAGTAACTAAGGAAAGGAAAAATTCGATGGTAGCTAAACTCGGTTCAGATTTCATTTACCTCCTGATATAAACAATCCGCTCGGTAATGATTTGTATTTCTATTGGCCAATCGGTGCCATTATACCGTCACAGCCAACAGCACTGCTTGTTCCATAGTCGAATACACGTGCGTTTGTTTAAATCAGGCGCAAATTATATATAATATACATTGTTTCTGGTCAGGGAACCTTCATCAGTTGCGCTTCCCACAATTGAATGTCATCCGAACACTTCTTTATGTATTTGAAGACGCGAGATGTAAGACCGACATCTAGGAATGACACCTCGAAGAGAGTATTGAATATCTCTGACAGCTCAAGTAACCTGAAAATTTTATCGTGACATTCTGTCCTAGGAGTTAAGGGAGAACAGCAATTACACGGAACGGCTCCAGATTCGGAACCTCTGTGTACTGATTCTCTCGAAAATACTAGATGTCGGTCTTACATCTCGCATCTTCAAACAAACGAATGTCTCGTTGGTAAGATAATGTTAAATTATATGTAATGGAAATTTTAAAATTAGACCTTGTAGTTGATGACAAAATTTGTTGAAAACGGACATATGTAAGTATCATTTTAAATTAAATTCTTGGTTTTTGATCAATATGTGTTTATTTGAAATGAACGTTTAGGACCTACATGTGTCTTTTTTCAAAGAGTATTGTCATGAACAACTAGACATTCATTTGTGTATCACAAAACTATTGTTGCTAAATTGTCACATTTATAATACATCGATTTTTGTGCAGAAGTTAAGATTGTAGCAATGGTATATAGACATTGTATAAGTGGAAAACCCTATCAGAAGTCGAGCTAGACGACTGCAAATTCGACTAATTTAATAATGTCTTAATAAATACGCCGGCATAATTTTCGAGTTTTCTTCAAGACGAAAAATACGTCGCCTCGAAAATTTAATAATTCACAAAATAATGAAAAGTCTGCCGCATATTTTAAGAGAGTTTTCACAGGGAATCGATCCGCAAAAACCTTGGGAACAAGTTTTATCTCAGAAATTAATGAAACTAAAATTTGAAAACTTGCCGAACTCTTTAGTCAAGCTCTGTGTTCGCGGGGGTAAAGTTTTTTCTTTAGGCCATAACCGCATAGAAAAGCTATTAGTAAGGAAGTTTTAAGAGATTATGAGTCAGGGTTCAGAAACTATAGGAAAGTGAATGTCGTAAAATATGCATATCGCGCTTCATTTAACACACTGAAAGTTCCGGCATATTTTACATTTTCCGATAATCTTTGTTCTTTCTTGAAAGGAAGTAACACTGAATAAAGCAAAGTTTGTTTAAAATCTAAACCAGTATTGTAAATGGCTATTGATCCCTTATTTTTTTTGAGAATATTTTTAATCCAAGTAGTCTGATATAGTAAATCTATTAAAATATGATTAAAGTTTTTTAGTTATTTAATATATTGAAATAAACTTTTATTTTAATACTTACCTTTGAAAATGTCATATGCGAGTTTGGCGAAATTGCATGTCACGATTGCCCACAAAGCAATATCAGCAGGCGCCTCAACCATCGATTTCATTCACACTCTCTGTCACTTCCTAAAAACATCCGACTTAGGCCCTCGCAAATCATTATATCCAATCACTCTATCAACTTCAAGTACAGTATGTATAACATAATATCCTACAATTCCGTTAGGGCATCCACTATTGTCGATACTACAGAAGTAGAGAAACGATCCCTCTGTCTCAACAGACGCGTTGATAATACCCGCCTTCCAAAATCACTGTGTTCCTTAATAGCCACACTAAACAAATCAGACAAACCAACCAACACTCAGTCAATCATCACACAGCCCCTCATCACGTAACATCCTATTCTAATCGACCGTCAACTATTAATAATAGAAGCAGAGCATATTCACTCAGTTATGTAGTGGCACTTGGAAAGGAGGCAGATTGAGACTCCGAGTTCGATCTAGACTCTGAAACTCTTTTAAATTAGTCTATTAGTAAGACTCGCGAAGTATGCAGATTTAGACTCCTAGTTCGATCTACAAATTGTAGGTACTTCTAATTCAGTCTTTTAATGAAACTTGGGGCGTAGTCGGATTGAGACCCCAAGTTCGATCTACAAGCTATATTTCCTTGATATTCCTAATTTTCTTCTTCTTTTGTCTCTTGATAATGGCTCCAAAGCAGGAGTCGAAACGTCAAGTATTTCATACAATTAAATTCGGCTCTCATCTGGAACCTACTGCAGTTCATAATCATAACCGTGAAAGTCCTTAAATATATCATCATACTCCATATGCAGCAATATGCAACCAAATTTTCATGATTTAGCCTCCCTGAAGAATTGTGAGATTGCAGGGGAACTTGAAGAACTGTGGAACTAGAAAACTTAAGGTCTTGAGAAGAAGAGCTTAAGATCTGTGAAAACGACTCAAGACTGCATTGAAAAGAATTGAAGCTAGGTGGACAAATAGTCTTTTTATCTAACTGAAGAATTGTAGGACTACCTTGGAGAATTGAGATGAAGGACATATTTTTTGGTAGTTTTTATCAAGAACTCGAGGCTACAGGTTCAGGAATTGACCTTGAATAACTAAACTGGTGAAGAAATGTATTAACGACGAAGACAGTTAAAGTCTTGAAGAAACAGAACAAGACCTTAAGGTTTTTTTATAAGAACCATTAGCTTGAAGGATTGAGAAGGTCAAGTACATTTTTAGAACTTATACAGGGGATTTGAGGCATACCTTACCACGCCGTCTCAGTGTTGGTTGGTAAGAAACAAATGTCGATTTCCCTTATTATTCCCATTTACATTAGAGTCTCTCAGAATATATGAAACTAGAATCACCTGTGGTCGAAAATCGACCAATTGTGTCAATGAGTAATGAAATTCAACTTCTTGTTCATATATAATTAATAGGACTTTATTTGTGAAGAAGTTCGTAATCCTGAATTTAATATGACAAAAAAACAGTGCAAATTAAAGACAAAAATTTACTTACCACAAAATTTCTTAGAATGAACAGGTAGAATAATATTGAAAATAGAATAAAGGTAAATGACAATTCCATTTGAAAGTATTAAATATTTATGAATTAGAAATCGTATATCTAGAAATTGCAAAATAATGTTTTATTTATTACTAATACTTATTCAATTTCCATTTGTAATTTAATAAATAGTACATTAGTGACCAAACTTTACTCGTAAATTTAAGGATTCATCAAAATATAATCGGACATTTGCTGTATACACTATTTTTTCTCGAGATGAAATATTTCAGTTTAATTTCAATTCTCTAACATTTATTAAATTATTTATTATAATAATTCCACTTCATAATATATATCAACCACCCTTACATATAACTGCTAATGGACTACCCAATATAAACATGTAACCCTATGTAACTATAATAATTCTACTCTGGACTATATTTTAACTTCCCTGTATATGCTCATACACCACGCATCATATTTTTTTAACATTTTTTGAGCCACCCGATAAAACTATAATTCCACTCCAACTATTCTATATATGCGACGGCCTATAAGCTACCATATTTACTCTTTGTTTTTCTAAATTTTTTTAACAATCTTCTATAACCATATTTCAATCATCATATATATGCTACTCATGGTGGGCTACCCAATATACCATTTCCTTTCCTAACATTTTTGTAATCACCCTTTATAGCTATAATTCCTCTCACACAATATATCCATCTGCTTGTGGGCTACGAAATGTTGCTTTTTCTTCTAATATTTTTTGAACCACACTGTAAAACTATAACCCTACTCCAACTTATATTTACACCACTCTGTATATGCATACTTGGTTTTTTTGCACACCCTGTATAATTGTAACTCTACTGCGCTCTTTATTCCATGAACCCTGTAAATTCAATCGCTAACGGGCTATATTAACTCGTTTAGTTAAAAAAAAATTAAACTACCTTCTGTAACTATAATTCTAATGCGACCTATATTTCAATCATTAAATATATGCAAATATTTTTTGTAATCACCCTGTATAACTATAATTCCTGTCACCCCATATTGCATCTATCCTATATATGCAATGGCTTATGGGCTATAAAATGTTGCATTTTTGTTCTAACATTTTTTAAACCACACTGTGTTTAAACACATTCAATTTGGTCACTTTATTAGTTGCTGTCGTCATTGTTTTTGTAGAAAATGCCGCCAAAAATGAATTGAAAAGAGGGTTTAAGAGCATACATCTTAGTAAGTAACACTCGGTTGGACTGCCGTCAAAAACCTCAATGTCAAATTCTGAACTCCGAACATTAGATTAAGGTTTAAGCTACTTGTACATAGGTGGCCACTTCTCAAATAATTTATCTTTAATTTACTTATTTTAAAATAAATAAACAAAGATTCTTTATATATTCTGCAATTCTACCATACATTACTTTTTGATTGGTGTACGGTTTATTACCCTCATTTCAAAATAAAGGCTGAAAAGGGAGTAGTGCGTTTCCCTCTTCGGCTATTACTATTAGTATGATATGAATTATTTTAAACTTTCATTAATATTGTACATAAAGCTACTCATCCCTATACCACACTTTACAAAGAATTTTCTTAACCAACAGCGATTCGGTTAAGAAAAGCTTGACTTAGATGGTAAAATGTCTTGCAGCAAAGTACCGTAAAGTTCGCTGAAATGAAATTGCACATATGCGGATATTTGGTTGAAACATTAAATCCTACATGTGTATTTCATTCAGCGGGCGAAAGATCATTTATCTCTTGCATTTTCGTCGAGTCACTTAACTTTAGCCGCTTAATATTACGCTCACCATATACACCATCCATTTTAACAAAGTTAAGCCAATCGTTCTTCTTGAAAGCAACCATCCATCATAAAATGCAGTTGCTCCACGAATGAACGTGTATTTTGGAGAAGGACAACTGACTCGTAATCGTACTCATACATCAATGGGATTCACAACTTTCGGGTTTTCGAAAAGGAGATGGAAACTCCTCTCTGGCAGTGGCGTTTCTTAAAATTTTAAACGGTTAACTGAAGTTCAATGTCGTAAGAAATTGTAATTGTTTTCCGAAAAAAAAACTAGTTAGTAGCTTCATTAAGTCTGTCAAACTCAAAAACAAAAAGTTGTTGAATTTGTACAGGCAGGCGAGTGACCTGCTGAAATTCTTTGTGATCTCAGGGGGGCTTTCGACTGTGTGGATCATGACAGATTGATAACCAAGTTGTCAGCGTATGGTGTGAAGAAGTCCGATCTCAAATGGATGGCTTCTTAGTTTATAAACAGACATCACTATGATTCCCTTTTACACAAAAATAAAAATAAAGTAACAAGAGTTAATTCGGATATGGAGAAATTGAATTTAGGAATACCACAGGGCTCCATTTTGGGTCCTGCTATCTTTATTTTATATATGAATGATACTGATACCACCTACCATGGTGTATCATTTCCATTATGTGCTAATGTCACATCGGTTATTCGATCTGACCAATCTGATGTGCAGTTGGTGCAATAAATTAATGTTTTATCTGAATCCGTGATTCCTCGAGAGGTTGTAGAGAACAAAAGTTTTACAATCTCACAACTTTCCAATAACTATAAATAATATTAAAATAAAATTAGATAAGTACGATTTTACAAGTACCAATTGTGTAAAGTTCCTGGGGGTTCACCTTGATGAATATTTGAATTTTGAAATTCATTATAATCATTTGGTGAATAAACTAAATTCTATTTCATATATGCTCAAACATTTCTGTTTTTACGGGCATTCCTCTAGTTCAAGTAATATTTTTGGGACAAGAGAAAATTTTAAGATGCATTGCATGCGTTGCTGGGGATTATAGCTGGAAGCATATTTGAAAAATAAAAATTCGCTGATATTGCCATCTTTATACGTGTACAAATTAATGTTGTATGTGTTCAAAAGTAGATAGAATTTCATTACAAATTAAATTTATCATTACTTAAATCAGATTTTGCAAAATATAGAATAGGAGCTATACGGGCCTCAAAATTTATATCAAACTGTCTTAGAGCGTATTAGAGAACCCACAACTCAAACCTGTTTAAATGGAAATTAACAGCATATTTTATTGATATATGTCTGTAAAACGTCAGCAAATTTGTCAGTATGTAATAGAGTAGGAGATCTAGTAACCCACTTTTCGGGAAGTGTTTAATTCAAGGAAATATTTTACATATTGGTGTAGATAATATATATGAGTGGGTTGAATACTCCCTTCGAGGTATCATTCTTTTGTACGTAAGACAATATATATGATATATATTGTTTCTGGTCGGGAACCTTCATCAGCTGCGCTTCCCACAATAAAATGTCCCCTCGACTTTGATACATAACAGTAAATTTGTAGACGCGAGATGTAAGACCGACATCTAGGAATTTTGGGGAAACTAACACAGAATTTCCGAATCTCGCAAGTACAAATTTACTTTTTTGTATCAAATACAATATATATCATATATATTGTTTTGCGTACAAATGAATGACACCTCGAAGGGAGTATTCAATATCACTGACAGGTGAAGTAATCTGAAAATTTTATCGTGACATTCTGTCCTGGGAGTTATGGGACAACAGCAATTACACGGAACGGCTCCAGATTCGGAACCTGTATGTGCTAGTTTCCTCGAATATCATAGATGTCGGTCTTATGTCTCGCGTCTACAAATATGAGTCGGTTGTGAACTGTTTGCCTAAGCTGCTTTTGGAAGGGAGATACTACTCAGATATAAAAAATGTATGCCAACTAAAACACTGGCAAATGTATCTGACTTTTTGTGAGTATTATTAAATATATACAACAAAACATCCATTAATATTTCAGCATAAATCAATCACTATTTACTTTAATTTAAAAAATGCCAGTTTTTGTTGGCCTCTGATTCAAATACCAACCATGTTAGGCAAACATTGGACCACCTACTCATCTATCCTATCTAGTCCACTATGCAAAATGTTTGCTTGAGTCAAACCCTTTATGAAAAATGAGTCACTAGCTCTTATTCTAACATTTTTGTAATTTGTCAGAATGTACTATTGATCTACTCTGTGAAAAGTCCTATATAAATTATGTTGTCTGAAGGGATATTAAAGATATCCCTTCTTGACTATACAAAGTATGCCACGCATACTTCCTCTAAACTACGTATAACGTGCCTGCAGCGGAAAATTCTCTAAAACTCAAATTTGATATAAAAAAATTTAGCTCTGTGGGAGCCCTTACCAGGTTATCAGCCCCATGCTTAGCATCGTGCCTGGGTTTAATAGGTGTTTTGGGATTACTTCTGTTGTTGACATAACAATGGGTACAATTCGTGTGTTGTTCATAAGCCATTTTGTCTGTATTTGAAATTCCAAATCCTTGTATTTGTTTTTTTTTTGTCAGCCTGCTTAATATTTATATTATTGTTCTTTAGGATTTGTATGTCAATTAAGGTTGTTTTTCTACAGACTTTATCTACTAAAATTATACCTGGTCTATTGTGAGCAACAGTCCTATTGTTTAATTTAGTTTATCTTTCACATTCGAGTCAATCCATCTTATGATTTTGTCTGCAAGCAATCTGGCGGCACTGTTACTGTTTATCTGTTGGGAATTGACAGAATGAACGTCATTAGTGAATTTATTAGTATATTTTATTTAATGAATAAATTAATACTTTAACTAAATGAAGGCCGTCAGAAGCTGCTAAACAAAACAAACACAAAGAGATAGATAAACAAGCTAGGGTCAAACTACTTAAATAAGTTGTAATAGTAATATATGCAACAATCAGATGAAGTCGTACGACGGGTGCCTTTTATATTTCGGGATTAGAGAACAAAAACATTAATCATCGAAAATAGCTTTAGTGTTTTTCAAAATATTCCCCATGAAGATCTATACACTTTTGCATGCGTTGGAAACAATTGTCGAAGCACTTTTTCCACTCTGATTGAAGTATCTCCAAAACATGCATTCTAAACGCAGCAACCGCTTCTTCAGGTGTCGAAAAACGTTGACCTCTCAGTTTATTTTTTACGTACGGGAATAAAAAGAAGTCATTTGTTGACAAGTCTATACGGTGGATGACTCATCAAATCGATGTTTTGAGTGGTCAAAAATGCAGTTGTTTGAGCCGATGTGTGAGAGCTCGCATTGTCGTGGTGAAAAGTGATCCGTCTTCGGCGGTTGGTTTTTCTCATTTCTTGGAAGACAATTGGCAAACAAATGGTTGTGTACCACTCAGAATTGAATGTTCTGCGTTGTTCTAGTGGTACGGTTGCGACATGTTCAGTTTTTCCGAAAAAACAAGCGATCATTTGGTTGGAAGTGCGTCATGCGCGAACAACTTTTGTTGGATTCGGCTCATCTTGAAACACCCATACAGTCGACTGCTGTTTACTTTCGGGCTCATACGCGTAAATTCACGATTCATCACCTGTCACTATGTCATAAACTTGTTTTAAGCACCCCAATCGTATTTTTTGAGCTTTTCTTTCTACCAATCAACACGAGCCTTTTTTAGAACGATTGACAAATTTGTGGGATCCAACGCTAACAAATTTTTTTGACATTCAAATGTTTATGCAATATTGAATGTATGCTGGTCCCACTAATGTGTAAGGTTGAGTCAATCTCACGATAGGTCACATGTCGATCTTGCAATCTCAGTTCGCGCACAGCATCAATGGTTTCCGGAACAACAACTGTTTTTGGACGACCTTCACAAAATTCGTCTTGGAGTGAACTACGACCTCGATTGAATTCACCATACCATCGATAAACAGTGGTCCTTGATGGAGTTTCATCGCCAGAAATTCAATTAAGTTCATCCATGCACTCTTGCTGACTTAATCCACGTCGAAAGTTGTAAAAAATATTCGCACGAAAATGTTCACGATTTAATTCCATTTTTTGGCCGAGATGAATCCTTTAACTTACTGTAAACAACACATAGCGCTCGTATGTCAAAACGTTCTGAGTACGTATGACCTCGAAAATGTCAAACTTTACGATAGAGCTGTCATTTGTCAGATTGCAACACTAGGGTTGTCGAATCCAGAAATATAAAAGGCAGCCCTCGTAGATATGTAAATAATGCAGAAACTAAGGAGTCTTGGCAACGACTTTAAAAATATACTAGATAGGTAGGTAATTAAGCTGTACAAAATGAGAACCCTTTTTGTTTACATTCGTGACATTGTGTTTAGGTACCTCAAAACGCTGAATGTGCTTTTTACTGTATAGTGTTAAAGTTTTACCAATTATTTTCGACATTATAGTTCTACTTAAAAGTCGATCAATACTTTTTTAATCAAACGTTTAATTGGATATATGTTTGCTTATAATTCTATGGATTTTTAGAGAAGAGCTAGCAAAAATTTATTTCCCTTTCTTCTCACTGTCAAACAGTGTCTGAGATTGCGGATCACCTACAAGACATTTTCTGTTAAAAGCATTATAGAAGCATAATCGCAGTTGTACGACACATATTCGATGCAAATCCTGTGCTTGTTAAGCACAGAAAGTTCAACTGTTCCAACTCCGCATTTACTTTTGAAACATATAGGAGTTTGAATCGTTTAATCCCCTTTTATCTTCAGAGAAATATGTTTTGAAAATTTGGCAAACGTTCGGGTAATACAAACGGCGATCGATAACGAGCGATAATAGACAATAACAAGCTGCAAGAGGGTACTTGTAGAATAACGATTTCAGTTTATAGCTACTCGCCCTATTTGGAAGTTATTTATTTTGCAACGATGCTGTGGAGTGTTGTACCGTTCTGGGAAGCAACTTACTGCTTGCAGAGCTACAGTTTAATGAGACTTTATTATTTTGTTTTTGCCTTTTGGTTTAAATTAAGCAGTTTAAAAAATTACGACTTTATCCAGAAACAAAATTAGTCTCTATAGAGTTAACATAGTTAAAGTAAATATTAGGCAGAATTAGGACATACAGAATGTTTAAACATTTTCTATTTAACATTCAATACCACAGGTTATTTTGAGAAAAAAGCTTAAGTGCAACATTGTATGTATTACGTAGCCAACTAGATTAATTAGTCTTTTAGTTAACAGCCTTTTGACTTAAAGGCTCTCTTCAACTGTCTTATCATTCTGAAACCCAGGATAAAGCGGCAACATAAGAAGGTATTTTTAGGGTTCCGTATATACAATATACGGATACCATTATAATATCACTCAAGATTTCTGCCTCTGTCACATCACAGCCATTTTCTCCTAAACTACTGGACGGAAGAGGTTGAAATTTGGCATCAATGTATAGTTTTTGGTGACCCGATCAAGAGTAGATATCGTAAATGAAGAAATTTGGATTTTAGGGGTACTTTTGGGGGAAAAAAGTAAAAAAATGAGCTCCGAAACTACTGAGCCTAAAATTTTGAAAAAAAATAGGAAATATAGATCGCGACTTTACAGCAAAAATAAAGAGAACCCATTCGTATTAATTTTGGTAGGTTATAGAATTAAGTGAAAATTTAAAAATAAAAATTTTTTCAAATGCATCATGTAATATATCAAATGAAAGGTCCCATTCTGAGGAACACAAACATATTTTTTTCATATTAAAAAAAAATAGTTAAAAAGATATTAACGCAAATATACCAAAATTTACCCATCCCCCCTTATCACCGAAACTCTAAAACGTAAAGTTTTCAAAAAAAATTAGAGGTATAGGGTCTGACCTGAAGTTTACAGGAAAAATAAGGAGAAACCTCTACTTTTAATTTTGGGGGGCAAATTAAAGAATTAAATGTAAAATATAAAATTAAAATTGTTTCTAACTCATTATGTTACATATCAAATGAAAGGGCTCATTATGACTAAAACAAATATATTTTTCCATATTTTTTAAATAAATTAATTAAAAGATATTGACAAAAATATAAAAAAATTTACCCATCCCCCCCTTATCTCTGAGACCATAAGCTGTAAAATTAAAAAAAAACAGGTCTGAACTTTACTGAAAAAATAAGGAGAAACCCTATAATTATCATTTTGGGGGGCAAATTAAAGAATTAAATGAAAAATATAAAATTATAATTATTTCTAACGGATCAGAAATATTTCAAATCAAAGGGCTCATTATGACGAATACCCATATATTTTTTTATTTTTTTTTTAATAAATATTTTAAAATATATTTAAAAATATATTTAAGAAATTAAATCAATATTGGGGGCCTAATTATATAATTAAACGGAAAATAAAAAAACATTTTTTAACGCATCATGCAATACATCAAATGACAGGGTTTGTTATGAGGAATACAAATACATGTTTTTCATATTTTTAATATTAATTGTTTACAAGATATTAACATAAAGATATAAACAATTCTCATTTCTCGCTTTATTTCCGAAACCATACTATCTAAAATTTTGAAAATAATTAGGGGTACTGGTGCTCACTTGAAATTTATAAGAAAATTTATTAGAAAACGCCCATAGTAATTTTAGGGACAAATTTTACAATTAAGTGGAAAATAAAAATAATTTTCAAACGCATCATATCAGATAAAAGGCTCATTATGTGAATTACAGGTATATCATATTTTTAAATCATTTGTTTAAAAGATATTAAAAATATTAAACATCGACTTAATTCCCACTTTAGAAACTACAGTATTTAAATTTTGAAATATATATTTTATTTTCATTTTTAAATCATTTGAATAATAGATTTAATAATTTATAATTTAAAAACTTGACCTATTTTGCCCTATATCTTCCAATCTACAGAGCCTCAAAATTCAGACAGTAGATTATAAAAGGCTTCCCTGAAAGTTTATTAGTAAAATAAAACTCTAATGTTAATTTTTGGAGGCCAAATTAGAAAATTAAATACATATGTATTCTTATAAAAATCAAGCGAATTTTGAAGCAGATAAAATAAAAAGTCTATGTCTGGAAAATGAAACTGTATATTTTTTATAAATTTAAAACGCTTCCTTTAAAAGATATTAGGGCAAATATAGTCATAATAATAATATATCATTCCCTGCTTGTCTGAAACTGGAATATTAGAATCTTGAATGTGTTACGGAACCTTTAGCATGCGAGTCCAACTGGCACTTGATCAAACTATTTTTGATAGTACGTTTGTAAATGAGTCTACCCGTCCTTTTCTGTTCACTCCACCAATTTTGCTTCGATTTTTATAGGCGGGTAAAGCAGATAAGACCAGAGAGAAATGGATGGAAGAACAGTGCGAGAAAATCGAATATATTGTAACGAAATTTTCTTAAGCCGGCTCTGCTTTCATTCCAGCACGACACCGATCGCTTTGAGGAAAAAATGGTTCTCGAAATGGCTGGACAGCTGTAGAATTGATGATTGATTCTACGAGAATTTTTGATGCTGGTTTTAAAAGGAAGCAGCCCACGATCGCAAGTCAGTTAGTACAGCGAAGAGCTTATATGTAAAATTGTTATTGTGATTTGAATCAGCTGTTCTTTATAATTTGATGTAGATAAAAGTTCTAGAAAAGTGAAAGTGAATATTAGATTTATAATTTTAGTTGAACCCACGAAATTTATAACAATATTGACTACAAACAGTCGGAAAAGCTATATAAACAGTAAACTCTTTAATGAAGTGCATATCCCTACCCAGAAGAGGAAGGTAGTATAACAGCTAAAGTAGATGAAAACAAAGAAGTATGGGTTAAATATGTACAATAATGTGAACAAAAATATGACTGATATAGAGCAGTATGACTCAAATAAAATTTAATGTAGAACAGAACATGAAGTTGAAAGGGCACTTAAAGACATAAAATACAACAAAACAGTAGGTAGTGGTAATATAACATTTGAAGCACTTACTGTACTAAGGCGTTGTCCTATCTTTAGAATCACGAACCAACAAAATCTGTTGTCCAAGAGTATTGCCTGACGATTTTTTTTAATACGACTCTAGTTATTTACCCAAAAATATCCGAGATATTAATTCGTCCGCACCCCCCAAAGCTCGCAGTGGTAGGAGTAGAGGTAAAATTATACCTGGGATTTTACCCTTATACTGTCATGCCTGATATTTCCAAGAATTATCAAATATTAATTGTTCAAAAATGCACAGGGCAGACTAATTGCTTGTTATAAGAAGTGTATTCTGCTTTGTCTGTGTTGTAATTCATTCATTTTAACTCCAAACTCCAAAAATTTGGGTTTTACACTAGTTATGTATTTTATAATAACTAGTATAAATATTGCATGCAAATAAAATTATTATGGTTAAATCAAACAAAATAATTTAATTCCTATTCACAAACGTATATCTATATATAAATAGACTAAGACAAAACGATTCGGTACCATTTTTTCCTCTGTCTCTCAACCGATTTTCTGCATTTTTGTTTTGTTTAGTAGCAACTGACGACCTTCAGTGCAGAATGCTAATATTAATTTATAATATTGGTTCATTTATTAATTAAAATATAATAAAAATTCATTATTTAGGTCCATACTGTCAACGCCAAACAACTGACAGTCTCGCCGCCGCCAAACGGTCAAAACTTAAAACATTGAGTAATTATATATGGAGGGAGCGATTATTAGATATATTCTTAGAGCAAGTACTTCTGGAAATGGCATGCAAGCGTTGTTATTGTTTACTGGTAAAATAGTCAATGTAGTAGGTCAGTATTGATTTTTCGGACGCGTTGCAGTAACTTTCATATTAAATATTCTGTTTTTAATGTGAATTTAATTATTTAATTAATATATTATTGTCACAACCTTCTCGAAGGTGTTGCGTAAAAAATTTTCAGACAGCGGACAATACAGAATGTATTAAATATTTAAGTTCTCCTAGGATTGTTGGTCCTCTTTTTTCTTTAATATTCCTGAACTTGATTGAAACCGCAAATGACCAAAAGTTTTAGGTTGCAAAGAACAATCTTCCAATTATTATAGCAAATATTTTGCTAGGAGCGGTTCCAGACAAAAATTTGGGGGGTCAAAAATATTTCAAATACCGATATTTGATTACATTTTTATTTTATTTTTTTTTAATAGATTTGTCTATATGAGTGAACAATTTTAGTCATTATATCTACTTCTCCGATTTCTTCACAACTCTGTTTCTTATAAAAATATACTTTTTACGATTTCATGAAATATGGTCGAATTTCGACCACTGGGCGACCACTAGTTATCTAGAAAAGTCGTGAAATAAATATTGACACCAACAGAAAGGGTAAAATATGGGATATTGTAGATTAAGATTCCTAATTTGGAGTCTTTGTGAGCTATTTTCTCCTGAAACTTCTAGATGTAAGAATTAATTTCCTGATAAAATATAATATTGTAAATACGTCACTGTCTCTGCCAGTTGTGTTTGTCAGTATAGTTTTACATTTCTTGTTGGAAAATGAAAGCGGGAGAAATAAGAGGACAAAAATGGATACAAATCTCATATTAAATTCAGTTTCTTGCTCAGATTTATTTAAAAATAATTCCATATAACACTAGAAAAGTTTCCTTAATCATACGCACACATGTTTTCAATGTTTTCTGTAGCTTCACACTCAACCAATTTTTTTATTTTCCATCCTCCGCCTTATGACGCCCATCAAACATAAAAACCGTCGTACGTGCCACGTAGACAAAACGCTTTCTCCGCCCGGAAAAATCACAAAAAAATTTTCATAACTACGTCCTCGACATATCTTCAACTGATTCTTCTAACGACAAAAACATTCCAGCGGGCGGTCGGCCGTGTCCTGTGGAAAACACACACACAGGAACACACTCACACACACATTCAGAGCATAGAGATTCCATAATTTATCTCTTCTCGCCAGAGATCATCCAATTTTTTGCAGTGGATTCCCGACCGACTGAATGGAAAAGTATATTACACTGATTTCTCGAATTCCTATCCACCTCGACAGATAAATTTTGCCGATAACGTCGAAAAGGTCGTTTCCGGTATAAGAATTGCGTTATTTGTTAAATTTGGCTCTGGGCCGAATATCAGCGGGGATCAGCTTTACGGTGCAGATTCTCCAGTGGTGACCAGAAGAGATAAAGGCAAAGGACAAGCGTGTTCGAACGAGAATCTACGGTCTACGGTAACTACGGGGTTTTTCCTCGAGGTCGGGCTCGTTGTAATAAATTGTATATTTACTAGAGGACTTCATTTTCTCTGCGGTCGGAACGATAGGTGGGCTCTCTGAAAGCCGTTGTAGTTCACTTGAATTATTTTTATTCGTTACACCGATGAAAAAAAATTATAATGAGATGTTAACTTTTCTGAACAGAACTGATCTGAATTTTAACGGACATCAAGAAAAAAGTAGTTGTTCAATTAGTCTGTGGTAAATGGTTTAGAGGTTTGTCCTTGGGTTACTCGAAAACTGCTTCATGAAATTGGATAGCCTAAATTTTATTCTAGTGAAGACAGTGCAAAAAATACTGGGAAACGCGTAGCACAAATATTATTACATAGAAATCAATTTTTAAAAATATGGATATTTTCTCTTTTTTATTCGTTTGTGCCCGCATTACAAAATTGACAGCCAACCATTGGTTTCAAAATATAATGTCTGACAAATATGGAGTTCTATTCTGAACAAATTTTAGTGCTTATTTCATTTATATTTAAAAAAGAATCGACTTCAGCTGACTGAAAATAAAAACCGTTTAGAAACCGTGCGCAATTCAAAAGTGTGGAAAATGTGAAAAACGTCAAAAATGTCAAAAATGTTAAAAATGTCAAAAATGTCAAAAATGACAAAAATTTCAAAAATGTCAAAAATGTAAAAATGTCAAAAATTTCAAAAATGTCAAAAACATCAAAAATGTCAAAAATGTCAAAAATTTCAAAAATGTCAAAAATGTCAAAAATGTCAAAAACGTCAAAAATTTCAAAAATGTCAAAAATATCAAAAATGTTCAAAAATGTCAAAAATGACAAAAATTTCAAAAATGTCAAAAATGTAAAAAATGTCAAAAATTTCAAAAATTTCAAAAATATCAAAAACATCAAAAATGTCAAAAATGTCAAAAATTTCAAAAATGTCAAAAATTTCAAAAATGTCTAAAATATCAAAAATGTCAAAAATGTCAAAAATGTCAAAAATTCCAAAAATGTCAAAATATCAACATATTTTATCTTGAAATGAATTCGGACATTCAGAAGTTTCAAGAAAATCTAGCAAATCTCGAGTCGTACTGAAAAGTTAATACCAAACAAGTCAATAAAGACAAAAATGTTTAAAATTTCAGAATTGTGGAAACTGTCAAAAATGTCATAAATGTCAGACATGCAAAACGTGTGAAAAATGTCAAAAATGTCAAAAATTTCATCAATATCAAAAATGTCAAAAACGTATATGTCAAACATATCAAACATATTTTATCTCGAAATGAATTCCGACATTCAGGAGTATCAGGAAAATCTAGCAAATCGGGAATCGTACTGAAAAGTTAATACCAAACATGTAAAGATCGACATAAATCAAATTTTCATTTTGCAATTACATCAATAAATATAAAACCATTGACAACGAAGTCAGAATAGACTTTGAAACATTTCGTTTTCCTTCAATATAAGTTGTTTTAATGTCTAAGTGCTCCTTGGGAACTAACACCACAGTTTAAAGAAAATTGCTGTATATTCCAAACGTTTCGGGGTCTAGATCAGACCCCGTTGTCAATGGTTAAGAAACTACGGATAAAAAAGACACAATTCTAAGATGTAAATCAAAATATTTGACAATGTGTATTATTTGATTTCTGACGTAAATAAGAGAATTTTATTTGTAATATACAGGGTAGCACAGAAATTTCTAAAGATCATATAATCATAAAGTTTCTTTCAAATTGGAAGAATTTGAAAGGGAGATCTTCAGAATTTTATGTGGCGCTCCTAGGTTCGACTTTGTTATAAGATAGTGCATTCGCCAAAAATGCGACCAAAGAACTTTGTTGATTCAGTGATCCCATTAAAATCATGAGGGAAAACCTAGGAAAAACCTTATGAACTATCCCGATATTGGGTTGTTCACAAGGACATGACCATTAGCAATTTCTTCCTTAATCATCGGTAACCAGGAACGACTGAATTCTACGGAGGTAGTAGCGATACAATCGTTTTCATTTAACAAAATTAAAGCAGACTCTTTTAGTTTTCTTTTGGTGTTGTGTTCTTCTTTGTGTTATATAAATATAAATTTTGAAACTGTATTTTATGACCAAGGTCCCAAGCATGTTCACAAATTTTGGATTTTTCTAATTGTCGTTTTTTATGTAATTTTTGTGTTCGTTTATTCGAACATTCAGAGGTCTAGAGGTTTCTCCAATATAGAATTTATTACATTCACACGGGATTTTATAAATGCAATTTTTTGTATTTTGAGTTGTGTTATTTGGTTTGGTTTTTGATATAATTGATTTTAGTGTATTTCTTGTTTTAAATGATGTTTTGATATTATATATGTTTCCCACTCTTTTTAGTCTTTCCGATAGACCCTGTATGTATGGTATAGTTATTATATTAATGAGATTATCATGATAGTCAGTGTTGCTTGGTGAAGTTTGATGTTGGTTGTTAGGGTTTGTTTGGTATTCCATTGAGTTTAACTCATTATTAATAAATTTATTTGGGTAATGACTGGCAGAAAGTACATTTTTTATAAAAGTTTTTTCTTCATTGAATTTATTGATATTAGAACAGTTGGTTTTTGCTCTGTCATATAGACATTTAATGATACCTTTTTTTACTGAACTTGGATGATTAGAGTTAAAGTTGAGATACCTGTTAGTATGAGTCGGTTTTCTGTAAACTTCTGTTTTAAATGTCGATTGTGTTTTGGTTATTAAAATGTCTAAGAATGGTAATTTGTTATTCTGTTCACGCTCTAGTATAAACGGAATAGTTTGTTCTGTGTTGTTTATGTCGTTAAGTAATGCATGTAAATCCTCAAGATTATGTTTCCAAATAACGAATATGTCATCAACATAACGCCACCAAACCAAAGGTTTAATCTGTTTTGAGAAAATTGTTTGTTCTTCAAATTTTTCCATGAAAATATTGCTTAAAACGGGAACCCATTGCCATGCCAAAATCTTGTTGGTAGAAGTCATCATCAAGTTGAAAATAAGTTGTCTTTGTACAAAATGTTAGTAGTTCCATTATTGTATTAATGGACAATTAAGTATGTTGATTTAGTAAAGAATCTTGTTCTAATCGTTCTTTTACTATGGGAAGTGTTTTGGTGTCGGAACATTGTTGTATAGATTCACAATGTCAAAACTTGCTAGTGTGAAAGTATTTTTGTATTGTATATGTGATATTTTTTCTAAGAAATGTGCACTGTTTTTAAGATGAGAATTAGACTTACCAGTACGTGGTGAAATAATTGTTTAAAGGAATTTTGAGAGCTCACTGCATGGAGAATTTATGGAGCTGACAATTGATCTTAATGGAATGTTGGGTTTATGAATTTTAGGTAACCCGTATAAATGGGGCGGTTTAGAATAGTGTGGAGTAAGATGTTTACGTTGTTGTTCTGTAAATTCATGTTTGTGATTGTAAAGTAAGCGGTATATTTTGTTTTCTATAGAAGTTGTTGAATCTTTGTTTAATTTTGTATATTATCCTTGGTTTATTATGTTTTGAATTTTGGATTCGTAGTCAATTTTATTTAAAATAACCGGAGCATTGCCTTTATCTGCAGGTAAAATCTTAATAGTGCTGTCAGTTTTTAAAACTTTAAGTGAATGTAATTCATTTTTCGAAAGGTTATTTTTTGTATGCATAGGTTTTTCTAGTTCAATTTTTGCTCTTATTCGATACTCTTGAGCTTCACTATTGTTTAATTTGTGTGCAGTTTGTTCTATAGCATAGATGACGTTGTTTTATTTCGATTGTGGTGTTATTGCCAAAAAAAACATAAAAGTAATGTAAAACGTCTCAAAAATGTCAGAAATATCAAAAATGTCAAAAATGTCAAAAACGTAAATGTCAAACATATCAAACACGTTTTATCTCGAAATGAATTCCGACATCCAGGAGTTTCAAGAAAATGTAGCAAATCGGGAGTCGTACTGAAAAGTTAATACCAAACATGTCAATAAAGACAAAAATGTCTAAAATTTCAGAATTGTGGAAACTGTCAGAAATGTAAAACGTGTCAAAAATGTTAAAAATGTCACCGATTTCAAAGATTTCATGGATTTCAAAGATGTCAAGAATTAAAATATTGATTTTAACAGTACTAAAATGGCAAGGTTGTCAGGGGTGTCAAAGATGTGAAGTATGTTAAAATTGTCAAAGATCACAAATATGCCAAACATGTCAAAAATATCACAAATGTAAAAAATGTCAAAAATGTTAAACATTGTCAGAAATGTCAAAAATATCAAAAATGTAATAATTGTCAAAAATGTCAAATAAGTCAAAAAAGTCAAAAATGCTAATGCACATATTTCGTCATATTACAACAGACAGATGTACACCGTATTGAGCCAATAACCACATATTTCCACCAATGAAACAATCAATCAAATATTTTCAAGTGCTAAATTTTTTCATCATTTCTCAAATTACATTCTTTTCTAACTTAAGTTAATCCGTCTCTAGCTCTGGAGTTCTCGTAACTTCTAACAATAAGTGTTTATTGTTTTACAAATGTTTTATTTGAGTTCAGTCAGCCTCTGTCAAAAGACAAAAACTGCAACACTTTAAAGTTAGAAGTTTATATTCCTCCTAGTCACATTTCCAATGTATAAAACGCGAACGTCAATATCAATCCTAGTAATATCCCGATCGCAATAGAATGGACGTCAATAAAAAAGATCGCACAATCCACTTTGGTCTTAGTCAGTTCAGTATGAAATATCCCTCGGAGGATAAATCTATCACAATCCGCAGACTTGGAACTTTTACAACCACCTCGCTTCATAAGGTTCATTTTCACTGTATCGAATCCGCAGCAATTTAAGGGGTCTCCTTGGCCGCAACCTCCTTTTCAAATTAATAACGATATCGGCGAAGAGGGCATGTATTCGAATAAAAGAGCAGAAAATCCACGGTGGATTATCGTCTTGGAAAATATATATATAAGAAATATATCACGAGATCCAGTACATCGTAATATCCGGTAAAATTCCACCCGGCCAGAATCAATAAACGTTTTTGGAATTACATTATATAGGAATTGTGAAAAATTTCCACGTTTTTCAAACGATCGTTTACTATTATATCGGTAGCGATATTATTTTGCTGTAAAAGTAGGAAAATATCAGATTAATGATTGCGCGAAATTATCATTTACGACAAGGTGTCATAAAACTATCTAATCCGTGTTGTTCAGAATAGGTTTATAGCTGTTGAAATTGTGAAAATTAGAATTAGTATGGAAAAAAAACATATAAATGAATTTTCCCGGTGAGTTCACCAAAACGGAATACTATATATAGACACAAAGTTTTGTACCCTAACACCAAACTTTTATTTTTAATATATGCAAAATGTTCTTTAAATCAAGTTCAGATAGATCTACATGTTTGACCATAACATATCAGATCGCAATCGTTACATTTGATCCCAGCTCATTTATGTATTTACCAGTAATTCTTTTCACCGTCAACAACACAAAATGGCGGAGATCAATTTCCTTGTACATCGTTTGTTGACAAAGAGAGGTTTGAGAGAGAGAGAAGAAAAGAATTAGGGAAATAGCTACATGTAATGGTTTTCCAGAAAATATTATAGATAAGCTAATTAGAAAGAAACAACTTAGGGTAAGAACACGATACACTTATAACGGTATGCTGATTTCTCAACTAAAATTCGAACGGTTGCGCGCATTACGTCACGTTGAAGTCAAAACATTCATTACACGTTACACTTATATTATTATTACATATTAGTTTTATTAATATTACTAAGAAAAATGCCGAGTTGTGCTATAGCAACATGTAAAAATACAAACCGGAATACTAAAGGTACGAATATTAAATATTTGGGATTTCCAAAAAATGAGGATTTAGCGAAACAATGAATAAATGCTTGTTGTCGAAAAGATAAAATCAATTTAAAAAATGGTAAGTAAAGAGTTCACTCTTACTGTTTTAATACAAATGCTAACCTTATAGTTTTTTTATTGTTGCTGTTTTTAAAATTTTAGTCTGTATATGTTCTTTACATTTTGAGGAGAATTGTTTTGAAGTTTCTATGAGGCAAAGACTATTGACTATTTTTACAGAAAACAGAAATACCGTGGAAGTAGGACAGTCATGTCTACTGAATGTTTTAGATGAAACAGAACCATCCACAAGTAAAGTGTCAGATACTGAAGATGTTTGCTTAACACAAAAAATGCTGTCCAATTTGATCGGATCAAAAGAAATTATTCAATCTCAGTATAAAGAACAAGACTTTACATTTGTAGAACCAGATTACTTACAAGAGGATTTAACTAGAAATGAGTTGATGAAGAATTATGAAATTAAAGAAAAAAATAGCCTGGAATGTTTACAGTATGTTGCAGGTTATGTAGCATATAAATTCAAGAAGAAATATTCTCTAGGGGTTTCCACAGAAAAGTTAAATTGCTCCAGAATACCTGACTGGTTCTCTTTTACGCCCTAACGATGTTCTTTGGCTAGTAGCTCAAATTATGGAAGCAGAATTTTACCAAATGCATGGAAATTCTTTAAGTAACGAGGAAAATATCTTCCATAGTTTAGCTGAATGAAGCCTACACCGCTTACCAAAAACGTCTGAGCCATATGAAGTAATTCTTTGTTTAAGTAGGACAAGAACATATATGAGACTACGAGAGATTAACCGTAGAATAAGTTTCAGCAACTGCCATAGAAAATTGGAAAAAAAACTATATAAATTAACAAATAAAAAATAATTCGCATTCGACACTGTCGTTTTATTTATTCTATATGTGATTTAATTCTCCCTGTAGTGGTTGAAATACTAGTACAACAAAAATCTCATTAACAGAAAATAGAACCACCTGAATACTTTGTTATTAACGATAATGTTAATGCTTTAAAACAGAATCAAGTCTTCTTCTTCTCCTTTCAAATAGCCTTACGGCTTTTTTAACACAAGGCTAATGGTCCTGGTCCTTTCGACCTTAATGACCAGACACAAGTGAATAAAATGTAAAAAATATTCTTATAATATTTTAACAACCTTCACCTTATGTGCAAATTTTTGAGTTTAGATGATAAATAAAGCAGGATTCTTGACATAAATTAACTTTTCTTTCCAATCCATAACTATTTACACGGCGGGATAGCTCTTGAGTTCCGGTATACTAATCTATAGCTTTAATCACTTATTTTGAAAATTTACAACTACTTTAATCACTGAATTAGCGTCTATCACTTTTTAAGCGTTTTTCACGGATCTAGGAATCACTAAAATAGACTATCGGGTATAGGGCAAATATATGACTTCAAAATTTAAATAATCATTACTTTAATCACTGTATTAGCGTTTATCACTTTATAAGCGTTTATCACGGGTCAAGATTTCGATAAAATTGAAAATAAAGATAAGACATGGGGCAGATATATAAATTTTCTTCACAATTAACGAAATAAACCCCTCATTTATTACTTCACTAGATTATATTCTTCCTTATATACACTTTCTATACTTATAAATCACTGATGATATCAAATAAACCTCAAGAATCAAGTCAAATACAATATAGGTAGAATTTTTATTGTTAACAGATGTATTTAAATTTTTGGTACTTCTTACATGATAGGTATAAGTGTTTTTCGAAGATAAATGTTGACGAGAAAAAAAATTTACCATCATATCTCCTTCAGCAAATGAAAACGCTACTCTCTTATGTGTTTAGCTTTAAGAATTTTAAATTTTGACTCCAACGTGACGTCATACCAGACTGCTGGATGCGCATCGGCATACCGGTATAACTGTATCGTGGGTAAGAATAGATGAAGTGTCAATTTTTCGAAACGAGAAACAAGTATACAAGTTTATCTCCCATATAATCATTATACTAAGGGCTTTAAAACAATTTTCAGGGAACTCGGTATAACGGTAGTACATAGAACAATGAAAAATTTACAAAAACTATTGGGCAATTCCAAAGATAAACTTAACGATTTCGAAAAGTCGGGAATATAGAGATCAAATGAAATGACTGCGATCTGAAATATTATGGTCAAACACGTATATCTATCTGAACTCGATTTAGGGAACATTTTGCACATATTAAATACGGGAGATCTGATAAATCTAGTGTGGCACATCATGTTTTGGAAAATGGTCACCCTATAGATTTAAATTTGTTACGATACATTTGTGACACAGCAAAAGTTCAACTGTTTTTCCAATATACATAGAGGTAACATTTGTTAATTTATGGACTGTAGGTGATATTCCGTGAAAATGCTAGTAGTAAACTACTCTAATTCTTATTTTAATCGCAATTTTGTGATTACCTTTTTCGATAATCTCTGGTTCATTGAGTTGTTGTAGGAATAATATTAAGGGTTGCTTCTAAAGGTGAACTTTTATATTGTTAGATTTTTATTCTGTAAGAAATGAGTTGACAATTTCAAAGATTCCAATTTCAAATGGATTCAGAATTATACTTCGACTTTTCCGGTCATCCAAGAATACATCCGTTAGTATGATTCAAGTTTGAATCTCGCCGACGTTTCGCCAAGATCTCACTTGGCATTCTCAAGATGTTTTATTGAGGTGGTTTAAATCATAAGACGAGCTTACTGGAGACCAAACACCGTTACCATAATCAACGGGACAACGGACAGAATTGGCTGTATTATTCAATAAACATGACATAATCAAAGGATTCAAACCCTACCAGATTAAAGGAACAAGTTTAAGAAATTCCAAACCATAATTAAAGTAAAACATGAAGGGGTATATAGTATAGCAAGCGGAATGTGTAACAAAATACCTAAGGAACAGGAGTCTGTGCGGTTATATGAACACAAATTAACTTTTTTGGGAAGTAACATCACAATTCACACAAATTTTTTCTATGTTATCCACATATTTTTTAACTTTTTATTTGTTTTATTATTTGGTCCACTTTCTATAATTGCAACTCTTATTCACCCTATATTGCAACCACCCTGTATATGTTTTTGCGTATTGGTCACCCAATATGAGTTGCAACCCCCTGTATAAGTATTAATTCTCTCCACCCTATTTACTGTTTCTATTTTTCTATAGTTTAAATCACCCTCTATACCTATAATTTTACTTAGCCCCATATGTCAAGTATAAGCAGCTACTTTTGTTCCACATTATATAACATTTTTTAACCACCCTGTATAGCTATAATTCCACTCCACCTTTCAATCATCCTGTATATGCATTGCATCTGCTTCTAGCATTTTTTGAAACTTCCGTCTTAATACTCGAATAGTCTTACTCTATATGTTTATTTAACCATTTTTTAAGTTTTTTGATCTGTATAACTATAATTTTACTTAACTCTTATTTCAACCTCATTGTATCCGCAACTACTTATGTGCCACCCAATACAACATTTTTTTAACCACCCTGTATAACTTGAATTCTATTCCATCTTATATTTCAACCATCCTATATATAAAAGTGATTATATACCTCCAAATATCACATTTATTGTAAATGTTTTTTAACCCACCTGTCTAACTGTAATTCTTCTTCTCCCTATATTTCAACTGCGCTTGAATTTCGATGTAAGCGCACACACGCATACCGTATACCGTATAGAATAGATCGCTCACCTAAACATTTTTCTTTTCGATACTCTTATTGAATATTTTGTACCATTTCACTCCACTGCAAGCCTTATAAAATGAAAACCGTTACAAACACCCTGTACGATTTACCTTCATGGCATATCATGACGTTCAAGCTAGATATTTATGATGAAAATTACGTCAAAAAAAATTATATGGAAAAAAGCTGGATTGTAAAATACAATTTAAAATATGCAAATTGGTTGAGCCGTTTTAGAGATTCACTGAAGTGTATTCCCTTATTTATTATTTTTTCTGATTTTCTATAAAACCGTAAATCTCACGTTATAGAAAATTATACGGTACCTTTCTGTAATATTCCTTAATAGAATGCCGATTAAATCACGAAAATTGCCTAAGCCGTTTTTGAATAATCACTGAACATACATAAAAAAACATGCCGACGAATTGATACCCTCCTCCTTTTTGGAAATCCGCTAAAAAGTGAATATTATATGTCTAAACAACATAACCAAAAACAAATTTCACTAAAGCTTTGGGTATTTTTGAATGTCGACATACATATAGGAGTTACACCTTTATTCCTTTCCCCATTTAGCAATAAATGACTAACCAATTGGAAAATTTTCACTCGGCCCTCGTGCATTTGTAACACACTATCGAATCAGTTTCCATATATTTGAGGACTACCAGTTGACAATTTGTTTAGGAAAACAATCGAAATTTAATTAAAATTATCCGCGACTTGTGTAAACTAAATTTAGTGGAAAACCAATAAAAAACTCATATTGACCGTTTAATTTATATTTACATAGAGACGCATGCAGATTTCGAATTACACAAACAAAATAACCAAGTTCGCTATTCTAACAGTAAATAACAAAATCGATATACATAACAGATAAATAATGTTTCCAAAAATGAAACGAACACCAACGATATTGGGTTTGGTTCGCCGTCCAACTTTTCAATGTTGAGCGACAGATACAATTACAAAAATTTATTTACACGTACACACGTGTAGATCTAAAACGGAATAACCGCGAAGAGAGAATTTAAATTAAATTTTAAATATTTATTGGTATTGGTAGTGGACGTCCTGCTTCTGGTTAGCCTGGCCCCTTGGCTGTTGTGCTTCCTGAAAGTAAAACAACACTTTAATATTAAGTAATTTCGTAAATATTATTGAGGAGGTTTTGAATTTATTTGAGTTTTCTCTCCTCATTTTTTTTTCCTGCAACATATATTTGAAAATTGATATAGAGCACAAAGTGTAGTAAGGCAATTTCGTAAAATCGTCCGAATTACTGGTTGTCTGTACTGGCCTCAGAATTATTCTGAGAGACAAAGATGTCTACAAAATGATCAGTGAGTATTCCTGTATATAAGTAATATATTGTATATTATATATATATATATATTAATGGATTTAAACAGACAAGAAATAATACAAAAGTTTAGCAATTTGAATAAGTAAATGATTGGGGAAATGTAAATAAAATTCATACATATCTAATAAAGAAAGGAATTGCAAAAATCATATCAGACAAAGTTAACCTAAAAATATAAACTATGTAAAAAGAATGTTTCAAAAGCAAATTGTTGAAAGGATAAAAAGTGGCATATAAAGTTAGATAATCTATCATGCAGATTGTAGTAGAATTTGGATACTTACTTAAAAAAATCTAGGCAGGGAGTCACATTTAGGTCAAACAGCAAAAAGGTTAAATTCACTTATGAAAATCACACTATAGTTTGTAAAACAAGTATAGATCACATATTAGGCCATGAGAACACTGAATATAACACATTTGGATCAAAATTTATTTTTAAATACATAAATTTGTTAAATAAAAAGAGAATTGAAATCAATTGAGAATCAATTCAATCAATCAATCAATCTCAATCAATTCAATTCAATTTCTCAATCAATTCAATTGAGAAATTGAAAATTGAAATTGAATTGTAAAATCCGTTAAAAATTTGAAGGAATGATGGAACAGTAAAGAGATTTATACCGTTAGAAAGAGCTTAGAGCATAGTTTATGAAAATTCAATAGTTCAAAAGATATTCAGTCTTAATTTCAGTAAAATCCAATTTTTTTTTAAGTACCTGTTAAATGACTGGTGACCAACAGGTGACAAGTATCAAATCAAAATTTTTGAAAACATGAATTAAGTGATTTAGATAAAATTTAGAAGAGTAAACGGTATTGAAATTCAAATTAAAATTTGTTTAGATTTTTGCATATGATTTAGAAGGAACATATTTGGAAATTAATAAAATAAATTAAAGCGGAAATGGAAATAGCAGGTGGCAAAATATATTACATAGGAAATCTGACATTGAAAGGTCCTCTTTGTTTCCCGATCGTCGACCAGAGCAGTTGAAAATTTCGTTCCTGTAAAATTACGTTTCCATGACAACCAGATAAATGATCTGTGATATCATTGAAATAAGTGTTCCATGTCAGTTCTGACAAGAAATTAAGTTTGAAGTTAAAATTTTTTGAAGTTTTTGGATCAACAATTTGAAATTAAGAAAATAAATATTCCATAAAAGGAATTATTTGAAATCCATTGGATGGAGAGATAAAAATCAATTTTTGTTGGAAGAATATAAGTATTGATACAGCAGTAAACAAATCAATTAAGCAGCAGAATTTAGTTTATAAAGAAAAACAGAAATCAGGAAGTAGTATTCCAAAACCAAAAGTAAGGAAAAGGGAATTCAAGCCAGGCAACTGTGAGTTTTTGAAACATTATTTAATAAACAGATTATTGAAATCTAAAATCAGTGATAGAAATAAAGGTTTTTTTTAAATTTAGTATAATGAATATTTGTGATTAGAGGATTGAAATATTTTTGTAACAAATTGATAGAAATTTAATAATATTTAAGTACCCATTTATTTTGTTGTAAAGGCAATATTATATCAGAATTGTATTGTGGACAATCATTATAAATAAATTGTAATTTGATTGAGAATTTGAAAATTATTTATTAGTCATTTAAAATTTAAAAAAAAAACAAATAAAGTGAAAAATATAATTTCAAAATTTTAAAAAGTGATAGTGTAACGAAGAAGAAAGAGAGACTTATAAGATAAGTATAGAATTCATTTATTTATTTAATATCTATAACTTGAACCCAAGCAAAAAGGACCCTGAGATAATCATAAAATTTGAAAATTCATATATTACAGTTTTTTATAATATATATATATATATATATATATATATATATATATATATATATTGTGTTATACTTATATGTTTAGTATTGTATTTCCAGATTCTTCCCAAGAAATTTCGCCTTGATGTTGATTTTCTTGATTGGCAACAAATTTGACAGTCACAATTTGTCATTTAGCCATCACTTGATAGTGAAGGTACCATTTTTCTGCTCTGTTAGCAATAGATTTTTAATCCAAATGAAGGTCGATTGAAGATGCTCCGATTTCCATATTGTTATCATCAAACAGCTGGCTACTTTAAGTTTTCTTTTTTTTAAAGGTGGAGCTTGACTTTGCTGAGGAGGAGGTCTCTGTTATGATGGTGATTCCGGTTGTTGTTGCTGGATGTACAACTGTTGACGCACCATATTGGAAGGCATAGGAGAATCCAGGACAAGAACTTCAGTCTGTTGTCCTCGTCATTCAAAATTTTCATTAGCTGCAAAAACAACTGGTGTTTTTCTTCGTTCAAATGTAACAGTTTTGATTCCAATTGTGAAATTGGCTCTCTAGTTTCACCTATATTCATAATATTTTGTTGTTCTCTGGCTCTTTCTTTGCAGAGGCGTTCCGCTTCAACTTCTTGCTCCCTCCCTTTCTTGCTTTTTTATCCTTTTCTCTTAAAATGTGGGCTTTCAAACTTTCCACAATTGCTCATTGTGGTCGGCAGCTGGCACTTTATTGTTTGTTTCTTAACATAACTTGAGTGAGACGGTTTTTATTTTCGAATTAAAATTAAACACAAAGGTCAACCAAGGAAAAAGCAAAGATATAAGGAATCAGGAATACAAAATGACATATAAATTGTTAAAAGAGGAAAATTTAAAAAACAGAAAACTTAAAGAAGCCAACTGTATGATGATAAGGAAATCCGAGCACCTTCAATGGACCTTCATTTGGACTGGAAAAATCTATTGCTAACAGAGCAGAAAAACAGTACTCTCACTAACAAGTGATCGCCAAACGACAAATTGTCTCTGTCAATTTTTTTGAAAAACAACATAATCAACATCAATGCGAAATTTGAAGTGAAAGATCTCCATACACAGATAAATATAACAGAATATACAATACATTACTTATATACAGAAATACTAGTTAATCTTTTTGTAGACATCTCTTTCTCCCAGAAGAAAAATCTCTCTACAGAAAGCCAGTAATCCGGGCAATTCCACGAAATTGCCTTACTACACTTTGCTCTCCATATACAATTTTCAAATACTTATCTGTTGGAGGAAATACTTTAGAGGAGAGAAAACCCAATCAACACGCAAAATAGAAAAATGGGTAACAGAAGTAACTAAATCACTGTCGGAAGCTTTGAAGAAGATACCACAAAAGACAACGGAGAACAAATAATAGACTTATAACAACTGAACAAGCTGAAAATTACAAATGACCTTCTATCAACATATCAACTTATAAATTACATGATTCTGAAACTAGACAGGCAGTATACTTCAGCGTTGTAAGAGTCACAAGAGGAGAGGAATACGGAACAGACCATCGACTTTGAATATTGCACATGGAGTTCCCTTAGCCACTAAAAGAGAAAGATAGATGATGCCAACCCATCAGCATCACACTTCAATCTATATTATAGAAGACTAGATGAAAAATGAATGAATTTCCAGTTTGGGATTATAAAAGAATTCCAAGAACATATTAAAATCACCCTAAAGCAAGAAATACTAAGGTTAGGCAACGCAGGAAACTTAGGCATGCGGTTGTCAACCTTGTCACATCAACCGAATATTCTCGGTTCTTAGACAGGAGTAATCAACAATCAAATGGCCAATTCAACAGGAATATGATATTTGAATTGTAGAATAATGAAGGTATCGCTACAAAACAAACATAAATTTATCATCCTCTATAAAAACTTATTTTGCGAATAAACAAACTGGTAGTAAAAACCAATTCTCTGAACGCAGGAGTAAGGTTAAAAAAAGTACCGGAAATTTAACTCTTTTACCGAGTAACAAATTATCTACGATAATAGGCCAAGATCGGGACTGGATGGTTCGTGAAGATAGCAATAGAATAAAATGGCTGGCGTACAGCAAGAGAGAGGTTCAATAGATAGCGAAGTAGCGGAACATCTTTTCGAAGCAGATATGTTTATACTGAAACTTATTGGGAATTTTTTCGCCGAAAATAAAGATGATTACCTTGTGGTTGATTATGAACCGAAAGTGAAATTTTTTAACAATACTAAGAAACGTTTTCATTGAAAAGTTAGGTCGTAATCACTATTTAAAACTATAGTAACTTACAAGTAACCTTCTAAACCTCTAAATAAAACCTTTAACATACTGGAGTCTGCCTTTTTCATGAAATCCCTATTACATAAAAAATAAAATTATGATTTATTTCCCACCTTGAAAGAAACCCATACATTTATGACGTCACATTATCTGTCACACCAAGTCTTTTGTACAGAACCTAATAAAATGTTTCCTTCCTAATCTCGTATAAAAAAACCTTCCCCCTGAATCGTAAATGTGACAAACGAAATTATGATTTCTCTGCAAATTGTAGGGGAGAACTTGTTGCAAAATAACATCAAAACGGCAGAGCACGTTTCTATATAAATGTGATATTTACATTTCCACACTAAATGTTTCCGAAAAAAATATTGCCTGTGGAAATAAATCATTGTTTGTTTGGAACAAGTAATAACTGACTGAAAATAAATATACCTGAGCATATTGCAATTGTTGTCGCGTACCGGCTTGGAACTGCGGTTGGGGTTTCGGTATCTTCACCACAATATCTGTCGGCTGCCTCGTTACCTGTGAACAGAGATTAATTCACAATTAAGTTTAAATTAAAAATAAACACTTTAATTAAATTTCACAAAATTTGGACATCAATTTGATAAAGTAAATAACGTTTCTAATTTAATAACCTTGAGAAAATTATGTGGCGAATAACGGAAAGCATGGAGCTAGAATTCGGAAATATATACAGGGTGATCCGTATTAAAGATGCATTTTGTAAATGGAGCACCTTCATGCATTGTGCAAAAAACGCATCGTTTGGATGTTGTTCAATATTTTGTCAAAATATTGACGACTGGAAACAGTTGAATATCAGTGGTGTCCGATACCTCAGGAGACTGTAATTTGGTGATACTGTTGTCCCCCCTTCTCATGCCCCCATCCACCAACAGACCATCCACCTTACAAAAAGGGCCGAATAGAAGGAAAAAAATTAATGAATTAAGAACAGAACAAAATTTAATATTTCGATTAATGAATTAATTAACTCAATATACTTCATTATTCATCAGGATTAGTCAAAGTTTACAATTAAATAGAAATTAATTACTGATGATTGTTTCGGTCATTCCTTGGTGAAAATTCATATTTTAATTATATTAAAACACTAACCACTGTGGTAATTTTCACAAATTTATTATTTTCTTGACAATTGTTTCGCTCTGATGACAGGCTTCGTCAGAAATAATATTAAACTAAATGCTAAACATCTGAATATATTATATACTGTTGTAAGATAATAATGAGTATATAGGTAGAAAGCACAATATGTTTACTATATAGTATTAGTGAAAGTAAATATTATTAATATAATCTTCAATTTTGTATTATGTGAGTATATTAAGATTAAGTAAAGGAGACATATTTGTATCAGTTTGGTCATTTAAAAAATGTGGTGAATTTTTATTTGTATTGATCTTAAGTGATTCCATCAGAGTTAATTTTTTACTTTTTTGTTCTAGATGTAAAATTTCGAAAGTAGTTTGAGGAATATGATTTTCATTTAATAAATGGTCGGCAAATGTAGATATGTTGTATTTCTGATTTTCATACGCTTTTAAATGTTCAGACTATCTTGTTTTAAATGACCTTCCTGTGTGACCGATGTAAAATTTTGGGCAACTACCACATGTTAACTTATAGACTCCAGAGTTTTCATACTTATTAATTTTATCTTTATTATTTTTTATGTGTTTGGCTAAATAACTAAACAGAAATATTCAAACAGCCTTTAAAACCGACAATAATTTAGCCAAACACATAAAAAATAATAAAGATAAAATTAATAAGTATGAAAACATTAGTTAATATGTGGTAGTTGCCCAAAATTTTACATCGGTCACACAGGAAGGTCATTTAAAACAAGATGGTCTGAACATTTAAAAGCGTATGAAAATCAGAAATACAACATATCTACATTTGCCGACCATTTATTAAATGAAAATCATATTCCTCAAACTACTTTAGAAATTTTACATCTAGAACAAAAAAGTAAAAAATTTACTCTGTTAGAATCACTTGAGATCAATAAAAATAAAAATTCACCACATTTTTTAAATGACCAAACTGATACAAATATGTCTCCTGTACTTTACAAAATTCAAAATTATATTAATAATATTTACCTTCACTAATACTATACAGTAAAAATATTGTGCTTTCTACCTATATACTCATTATTATCTTACAACACTATATAATATATTCAGATGTTTAGTATTTAGTTTAATATTTAATTCTGACGAAGCCTGTCATCAGAGCGAAACAATTGTCAAGAAAATAATAAATTTGTGAAAATTACCACAGTGGTTAGTGTTTTAATATTAATTAATTACATTTTTTTATCACTGTTGACTTGTTGGATTTATATAACATTGTTTATTGCAAAAAGGTTAATAAACAATTTTGTTTTTATTCATTATTATTGATGTATTTATGAGAACGTTTCATTAATCTCACTTGTAATAAATATTGTCGGAATCGCGAAGAAAGAGTGAACAATACAATTTGAGGTTAGTTGTCCGTGAAGTTAGCACAGTGAGTTTGAAAAGAGTAGAAAATTGTAATACGGCTTACAAGATCAATAGATACATTACTGTATGCTGATAATCATTACTGTCTTCAAAGACAACTTCCAATGGATTACGCATTTTCTGAGCAATATCAGTATGCAATGAGGCCAGGATTATAAGGTCTAAATGAAATTCATTAGGGAAGTAAATGGTCGCAGTCGGGAAGATCACATCAGCAATTGAATACCATTTATGTAAAAAAAATTCCACAGGTGTTTGAATAGTTTATCTTGAAGAAGGTACACGGCATAACACAATAAAATTTTTACTTTTTAGTTAACTATACGAGGTGTTTAAAATAGCAAAAACCGCAATTTTGGGAGTTTTTTTTACTTCTCAGCAACAGAATAGGAATTTCAATTTAGGTAAGTGTATTGTATACAGAGAATACTGAATCTCCCAAATCGGTGGCAAAAGTGTGTGGATTACGCAAGAAGTGATATTAAAAAATTGTTAAAACAATGACTTGTGTGTAATATTATTCAATAAATGTATGAAAAAAAATACTGTTCATATATGATTTACCTAGGGTATACCACATGTATAACATGTACTCTTGATAAAGCCCTAATAAAATCAATAAATCTTTGAAACATTTAAAAGCTTAAAGATTTTTCAACGATTTTAAAAAGAAGAAACTTATCTTTTCTTCTGCATTATACCACCATCAGTAGTATAATAGTTAAATCATATAAAATGAAATGGAAGATAGGCATAATTCTAAAATTGTTCTCAAATATAAGTCAAAAGGAGAAAGATGTATAGATCGACAGAAAGTGAGGTGGGCTATGGAATATAAACAGAAACAGAGCTAATCCGTTAAAATGATGACGATGTAAAGAAGATCACGGACCTAGTACTAAAAACAAACTCAAACCTGACCATTATCGTTGGAGTAAAGTCCCGAATACTTTTCGATTTATTAAAATTACTAAAAAGATCTTTACATTTGTCATCATGACAATAAGCTACAGGAACACAGATGCCTAGCTGACCCACGCAATATAAAACATTTAAAAAACGGTATTGTCACAACCACAAACGTTATTTTTATGCTTTCCTTGTAGAGGTTGCGTTTTGAAAGGACTCAACGTTACCCCACTTTCTCTTTCTCTTGCCATAAATATACGGTTCAGAAGTTAACAGAATCCCTAGTAGGTTTTTATGTTTCTGGTGGAATTTTATTGAGCGAGGATATTATGAACGACTTCGACTTTTCGCTTTAATGTTGGTGCGTGCTTTTCTTTTGATGTAAATGAAACCTTTTCTTTTATTTTATTTCACTATGTAAAGTAATCCCTATGATACATGATGATGGAGGGCAAACAAGAATAAAATTTATTTGTTTGGAGCTGACGTCTTCGTAAAATACAGTTTATTAGCATTACAATTAGAATCACAAAATATACAGGGGAAATAATATTAAGGCTGGACTTCTCGCATTCCAAAATGGAACCAAAAGAGACCACTTAAACCTTACTTGATTAGGCACTGAATTTAAAACGTTGTTTAAAATATGTTATTTGCAATTTATTCATAACTCAGAACGCTGCCCTATGGTTCAAAAAGATATCATAGGGTTTGACAATTTTGTTAATTCTAAACGCAAGGACCATCAATTGCCTAGTGCAAGGACTAAGGCCTAGGCAAAATAGGCACGTCCCTAGGGTACGAACTTTTTGGGGCCCAAAATTAGGTAAGAAGCCTTTCATAAAGTACGTTCGCACCCGGGGGGGGGGAGGAGGAATGGCCCCTAACTACCAAACGCAAAGTATGCGCTTGGCTGTAAAATGTGCCATGAAGTACAATGTTGCCTAGCGGCCGCTTTAGCCTTAATCCACTACCGATGTCAATTAGTGTTTTAAAACAGTTTATTGTCATAAGAACAACAGTATCTTTAAGTGCTTTGAACATCCATGGTATTCCTCTTATATAGCCATTATATATGAAGCAATCTGTAAGCTTGATAACTCTAAATGTCCTGCATCCAGTAACAAAGCATATGTTAAAAATTGCAGAGTAATATGTAGTCTCAATGTAATTCCTAAGTTGTTTGAAAATATCCTGATTAAATATTTGAGTTCTCAGCTTGGTGGATTTATTGCAAACGAACATGCATACATACATGAAGTATTTAACAAGTGTATCGGACAAAGACTCTAAAGCATTCGATAGAGTAAATCCTATAGTACTCCTTTAAAATTCAATACTGTCTAACTGGGTTGCCAGTTATCTGAGAGTAGACAATTTTAGATTCTTTGAAATAACTGTACCTTCTGGAGTACCTCAGTGTTCTCATCTTGGACCGCTTTTATATAACATATTTACAAACTAATTACATATGTTTAGCAGAGAATTGCCAAGGAGCTAGAACGAAAACGACATTTTCAAGTATACGTCCTTGTTTATGATTGACCGGTTCTCTAAAAATTTGATTGTGGATAGGAAGATATTGGCGCAGCCTACCGTTGAAATTAAAGCAGCTATTTTGGTTCAAAATGATCCTACTATGTAAAAAAGAATTGGAATTGAAAATATCACCGCCATATATATTAAAGAATATACATAAGTAACGATCGAGTCCTTACTACTAACCAGATTTGTAAAAAAAATTCGTCCAATGAATTTTAACAAAATTTTGGTAATCTAGAAAATGTTTACCTATTGTATTATTTACCAATAAAGGATCGTTTTCCAGGAAACTTTCAATAAACACTCATAATTTATATAATTTAACCGACATACCAAATGTATTGAAATTGGAAATAACAATTTGGATTGACGACCTCGTTCATCTGATATAAAACCTTGGGCAACTTATTTCTAAGGTATTTTGTGTATACCACGTCAGTTTATAAAGGAGATCGACTTCAACCAATGCACGAAGGGCAAAAATTCTTAGTGAGCCAAAATTGTGACAAATGGCAAAATATGACACTGGCTTTTTTCAAGAAGTGATAACTTACGAAGTTGGTATAACTTCTCCAAATAAATGTATTATAGAATCTTGTACTGAATTGATTCGGCCGATACTTGTTGGAAATTCATTATAATAATTAACTGATACTACAATTGTAATTTCCACAATTTATTTAAAAAAAATCTGTCCGACGCGTTTCGACTGATGTCTTTGTCAAGGAACTAGACTAACTGGGTATTTCTTGAGGAAGTTGTATTTATATTCAACGAGTGATATAATTACCAGGTACTTAATATTGAACAGGATTATTTAATTTTATTATAGGTAAAACGATTACCTAAAGAGATTTATTAAGGGAAAATTATTTATTTCTGTCTGGTCGTTTAACAAATTACCGGTATTTTTAAGTTTATTAATCTCCAATGATTCTAAAAGGTTTAATTTATTGCCTTTATTTTCTGAATAAAATAATTTAAAATTTTCGTCGAAAAGATGATTTTCTGTTACTAAATGTTGGGCATAATTGGAATTTGTTTTTTGATTAATGAAAGAATTACAGTGCTCATAGATACGTTTTTTACACGCTCTGCCACTTTGACCGATATAGGCTTTAGGGCATGACCTACATGATAATTTATAGACTCCAGATTTATTTTTTGGATCGATTTTCGATTTGTTATTTTTGATAAATTTTTCAAGACTAGTGTTTGTTTGAATGTAACGTTAATATTCTGTTTTCTTAAAAAGAATGCTATTTTTAAACTTGGTTTGCCATAATAGGTTATACTATTATATGAATCATTAGTGGTTTTGCTGTCTGGGTAAACTTCTCTTAATGCATTTTTGTGTTTTTGATTTCCAAGAATATTTTCTATTAATTCGGCCTCAAACCCGTTATTTACTGCTATCTGTTTGATTATGTTTAATTCTTTCTGAAAATTATCTGGTGATTGTTTTATGGAAAGTAATCTATGAACCATACTATTATAAGCGGAAAGTTTTTGTTGATATGGGTGTATAGAAGTGCGGTGAATCGTTAGAACGGTTTGAGACGGCTTGTGAACTCAAAACCAACACCTATATAACTAATAAACGTCATTAGGAACAACTTATCCAGGTCTAGCTCTTCCATTGTACTTAAATGCTGTCCATAGAACTTCGATATGTTTTGCTGCACTTCACCAGTTGCTTTAAAAACATATGTTTAATTAAATCAAGTGAGGCATTGCTACATCTGTAAATGTTTTTCATCAGAATTGATTGTTTGATACCAAACATCTTTTGGAAAAGATTTCCAGTAAGAAATTACGTTGTGAAATAGAGCTTCAACTCAATTCAGTGCTTTGCCATCAGTACAAGACGTATCGCGTCTAGAACTTTAATACGTCTTTTTGCTTTTGTTGTAAGTAGGAATTTTTCCACTTCACAGATTTCTTATCAGTCGAAATCTTTTGTTATATTACTTATAAAACATTTTGTAAATTTATTTTTGTAACTAGTTTATTCGAATTTTATAAAATTGAATTTTACATTAAATAGAATTACAAATTCAATAACATACAATTTAAAACAATAACCGGCTAGGTTTCACCATTGTGGAATACGTTGAGAAAATAAATCGACCAAGAGAGAAAACAATTTATACGTAACAACGTTATTATTCGGATATGACTTTAATTAAAAGTGTGAAATAGTTCAATTATAACTGTAGCACAATAGAAAAATATATTTGATTATCACCTCATTCCAATGTTTTGTGAAACTAAGTTAATCATCCAATAACTGAAATTGTGGATTAAATTATTTAATTATTTCTTTGAAACACGCATTTTATATATGTAGGTTTCTTTTCTAATGTAGCCTAATATTATATATTTGATATATTTGTAGCTTGTTGTTGTCAATGCTCAATGTAGTCACTACGGTCAATTGAATCAATCCAGTTTTGTATTAAGGAGGAGGATTTTAACTCTAACAAGACTATAATCAATTGCTGTTCTCAATTTATTTAGCATACATACACCTTCGAAGGTTTGTTGAAGGTGATCTGATGGTCAGAACAATGTTGACTGCGTTCGTAACAGATGCAGTTGAAGCTTCCCAGGTCCACTGTCATCTGGAATATTTCTGACAGAACATAACGCATTTAAATGCCTCTTCGTAGTCTAAAGTATCCTCAGGGTGTTCACTGTTGTTTGAATGAAGATTCCATCATTTCTAAATATTTCCATTTTGCTTCACTATCTTGTGGTGTGATGTACCTGATTAAATGTCTTATAAAAGAAAAACGTATGTATATACTTGCATAGCATCTTTTGAATCTTTAGTACAATGTTAGGATAAAAACTTTTCCAGTTTCATTCAATCAAGGACAATATGGAAAATATTTAGACCGAATTGAGAAATACCATCTATTGCTAGAAACAGAAGCAATATAAAGCAGGTATCAGGCCAAAAAAACTAGCTGACAGTGTTTATGATCTTGGTTCAAATTAGTTCCTAAAATACGCTCTTACTACTCATTGTGCCCTTACGAATTCGTTAGCATTTCTTTTAAATACTATAGGAAAAACTTACAGCACATAAGTATTATTTCTATAACTCTTAGTTGTCATTCCAATCAAACGTCAAATTATCAAACTGGTCTAAAATTCTTACCTCAGCCTTGAATCCTTCCTTTGGATCAGCAGTATATTGAACAGTTCTGATATAGCCATCAGCGTCAACCACTGAATAACTTCCTGTAATTTTGTTACCATCTCTTTGTTCTTTTCTATTCTGGTAGTTGGTGTATTCGTCGTCTTTTACGTCAAATCCAAACTGATAAGATGGATTGGGCTATAAAAAAAATAGAGTTGTACAAGAATATATTATCACACTTTTGAATTTTTAGGGTTAAATTAATACTTGTATCGCCTGCCTTTACATTTGGACGTCTATTAAAATGGCAGTGTTAATCTTCTACAGATTATTCTGAAGTTTCTAGAGGTTATTGCAAAATAATTGAAATTTTATGCGTTAGTTACATGTTTTTTTATATATTTTGACCTTTATTACTAACTTCGCAGACCCAATTAGATAACTTCTTATGCACGTCAGTGACATACATCTGGAACTACAGTTTGCATTGGAGTTAGAATAAGACAACTGTCTTCTAATTCTAGATTTATTTACAGAATAAAACCAAATGATCACTTGCAATTAATAGTATGTAGGAAAACAACACTGCAGAGGAACCGGGGCGCTAAATCCCTTCACAACTGAGAAATTCAAGCAATCTCCAGCACCCTCTCAGCCAGGAGTACGATAGGAATGAATTGGTCCATCTGCGGATAAACCATTGTCTTTTGCTCGGGGGCTTTAAGAGGTAAAGTCCAAAAATGACAGGTACTAGGGAAGAATCACTCAATCTCGATAAATATATAGTGTTTGAAGTAGTAAAGAATAAAGGAAGCCTCATGTAGGGGTCATAGGAAAAAAAGAATGGAAGGCAGTCGATTTTTATGAGTGCACAGAGGAGAAGTATACGGAGAGACCGGTAAAACAGACATGATAAGAATGCTTAATGATGGGACTAGAATTGAACTAACATCAGGGTATAGTGAAGAACTGCAAGAAAACTTTTGACAAGAGTGAGAGGCAGAGCTAGAGAGAATGGTAGAAGGACCAACGAGCTAGAGGCAGCATAGGCAGATGCCAGAAGGAAGTTCATCAGGACAGTAAGAGTAGCCAAAACACAACAAGTGGCTGTATATAATGTCGGAAACGAGTGCTTAGAAGGCCATTTGACGAGAATTATCAGAAAGAATGTTGAAAAATACAAGATAACCGAACACGTTACACTAAAACGATATTTTAATATGTCAAGGTAACAGGGTGCAGAATATAAAATACGTAGAGAACCACGTATCGAGAGAATAGATAGAGTTTTTACATCAAAGGAACTGGAGAATGTGAAAAAATGAGTCAAGATAGGTCAGGATTTGGGGCCTTACAGTATCTATTGAGGAGACGAACAAGCATGTCGTCAGGCAGAGACGAACCGCGGTATTGAAAGAAAGCGCAAAATATGGGGATGCCAGTAACTTTTGTCGAACATGAGAGGGCCGAGAGAATGAGAATGCTTGGAGGTACTGAGATCTATTGCACTATAAGTAGTCCTGCATGGAAAAGAGTTATGTGAAATAGAACATATGAGGACAAGATGAATAGCGTCTGTAGAGGAGTACTGGTTCGAATGGCGTGCGGATATATAGGGCGGCCTCAATAGATACAATTTAAGTGTTAACAAGTGAACTGCTTATACAACTCGCATTTGCAGAAAAGGGGAGATTGTGTAACAAATGAAGTATGATGAAAAAGACAAAAGAGGGGCGCAGAAAGAGAGAAGACCAAGACACTTGTCCCAGACATTAGGTCCTGGCATAAGAACCTAAATTGTAGGATGATAAGTTACTAAGTGAGCACAGATACTTCAAACACATGTCAAAGATGGAAAGAGGTAAGCACGAGATTGGAAAAGTTACTAAGAAAGAAAGTAGGTAGGCAAGCAAACCTGCTGGAGAGCATGATGGAGACCAAGGAAAATTGGAGAACATTAAGTGAGTTTGTAATGGAAATTGTGAAAGGAAAAAAAAGAAAAGGAATGATATAAATAGGTTGATTGACCTCCAGCGCAATTCACATAGAGAATGACGCTATTAAAACCAAGCGAATTCCAAAATTGTATCCTCGATTTCACCTCGGCAAAAAGATTTTGTTTAAACTGAAGGACTACACAACAAGAGAAAACAAATACAACAATAATAAGAGAGTTAAAGAAAATTGAATACAAACAACAAAAAAGATAGGAAATCCACATTGAAAGCAGAACTTTCAGAATTTGTGCGAAATGATATATTTGATACAGACTTTCTGAACAATCATACATTGGAGTTTCAAATAATTTAGTAGAAGGCCACTCTCTATAAAAATTCTGAGAAATCATTTATATTTTATATAAGTTCTATGTGACTAGATCGTAGCTTAATATGGAGATCAATTCACATTTGGAAAAGAATATTCAGGACTCAAATTGGAGTGCTATTTGTTATGATTGGATCTATTTACCAGTTTTGACACATTTAAAAAGTTCACAACGATTCTTTCGTCATTCCCTGAATACACTGACCTACATCCCTGTTACGTTCTTTATTTGGCCGAGTTTATCAAAGCAACATAAAAACTCCATTTCTATGTCGTGTCTCAAGAACAACGCCGACTACGAACGAAACTATCCCACGCTGGGTGAATGTACAACGTCTTCAGCTGACCGCTGATAAAGCCTCGATTTTGGACAACAGCTTTCACGCCAGCTCTCATATTTCCGCATTTATACACATAAGCTCCCGACATGATTCTTCGCTCTGCTAAAAGGGAAAGCAAACTTCTATATCCGGAAAAATATGGTTTCATATTCACACGGCATCACAATATGGTCGGCGTGTAATAAAATGAAATGATAAATCCTTATGGCTGAAGGGGCTCATTCGGAAAATGTTTTTATTTGGGTATTCAGATTGTGAAAAATGGTAAAGATACTTGGAACTGCGTATAGGAAGAGAATTTAAATTTCTTAACTAAATCTCAAAAAGGCTTGCATAGTAGTAAATTTTCCGGCAATGTTTTTGAAAACTATGAAATTTAAACTATATCATTTATTTTTTTTTACTTCATTATTTAGACAATTTTTCCCCAAAGGGTCCTCTGCTCTTCTTACTGTATGTAAATGTCTTACTAAAATCTTTCCCGGCAGATCTTATATTATCACTTGCTGACGAGACGCAGTTATATCTACAGGAAAAAAGTAGTGGACACTAAAATAAATATGTTTCTGGTAGAGAAATCAGTGGCTTACCTTCAATAAGTTGACCTTAAATATTGAAAAAACAGTGTTCATGACGCACTGGAACTACTCAAATGGCATACTAAAAGATATCATTTATATAGGCAGCCAGAAACTAAAAACAGTTGAGTTCTCCAAGTATTTAGGTGTAATAATTGATTACAGACTCAGGTGGAAGAATCATATTGACTATATAAGTTGATAGACAATGTAACTCGTTCCTCGAAGTTTCCTTGGACTTCCATCGTCTTGAAGTGGTTGATAGCATATAGCAGATACACAGCTATTGAAACGTTGTGAGATCAACCAATTCAAGATGATGGGAGTCCAGGTAAGACCCTGTATATATCAACCAATCTACATAATTCGACCTTAGCGCCATAGAGTAATCTCGAGGACCCTCGAATGTAAAAAATGTAAATAAATAGATGTTCTGTGAGCTTTAGTTAGTTAGTCTTGTAATAAGTAGTACAGTATATGCTCTAAGCAAATGTCAAAAGTGTAATTTGTGTTTTGTGTTTAAAGAAATTTCTATTGAAGATATGCAGATGACACAGCTATTATTGCCGAAACGGAATAAAATTTCCAAATTCGAGAAAATGTTTTTATCTGTCAACAATTGGCAACCGACAGTACTGACAGTTATTGGGTATAGAACATAAAATCACACAAAACACGAAATGGCGATCATAATCTATCAAGAGTGACAAGTTAGTGCTAACTCTATAAATTGCCAATCGGCGCAATTCCTATTCTTCCAATTTAATAATATGAGAGGATATTGGATTGTCTTAACTGAATTTAATGCGCTGATAGCATCGGTTTTTATATTTCGCCATACTAGGGCTATATTTACCGTCATTACTGTCAAGTGAACAAAATCCGTTAACTTTTACGACTTTCCAAAACCTTACAATGACTTCATAAAAAGAACAAAAATGTTGTAATTGGTGTTGCGATGGTAACTTTAAAGTTATTTTTATATAAATTTTATATAAATATAAATTATATTTGTCTACGTCTACAAGTTTGTATATTCCCTTTTCACCAAAAAGATCATGTTCTGGATTCGTATTTAAAATTTACTAAAGGCATATTCGGCACAAGGAGATTTTATAATAACATACAGTAATAATAAATAATTAATATCGGATAACCTGAGGCTAATCCTTATCGTTTTGTAGACAAAAAGTTTTGCCGAACATGTTAAACAGGTTCTCGAACTTGCTGGGTTGGGAAATATTTGCTCCAGGCTATACTGTGGAAATTTCGCTTCTGATGGCGGATAATAATTAGCATGTATTTACTTTGTTGGTTAATGTTCAGTAATAAAATTTTACAAACTAACAAATAATAAAAATTGCGAAACATGATTCTATTTATAGTTGCAAAGCTATCTTAGAATCCGGAACTAGTGATTTGTAACACTGTGCCGTGCTGCACTTTTGTGTCAACACCTTCGCATGTGAAAGGATGCTAACACGATCCCAATGTTTTAAAAAAGAACAAACTTTAAAACTCAAAATTCGAGTCGATGCGTTCCTCCGGATTTAGATCTAGGCAAATATTGGTACAGACAAAAATCGTCTTCGCACTTTGACAATTTGAGCAAACTCCGCTCTTTGCTTTAAGAACTACTTCATGAACTGATGAGACCCTGAAAGGTCCAAAGCTGAACCGTAACGAAATGGGATCGACACATAACGCAAGGTTATGCTGAAACGTTAGCATTACCATTAATATCATCTTGGCAACCTGCTAATCTGGTATAGAAATGTCTTTTAACGTTACTCACCATCTTAGTCGTGACTGATCTGATCGCAAGGGTGATTCGTCTTTTCAGGTCAGCTAAGTTTAGTTTTTTATAGAGTACTTTTGACATATTCCCACAAAAAGTAGTCCAATGGCGTTAAATTTCGAGATCGTGCTGGCCATTCGATCGATCCACGCCTCCTAATTCACTGATTTCGAAAATTTTGGTCCAGATAGTGCCGGACATTGATATAGTAATGAGGCGGTGCTCCATCTTGCTGAAACCATATTGTATTGGCAGGTCCTTGAGGGTTTACTGGATCAGGATATAAGTTTATCAAATTTGGGACGTCATTATTTTGGAGCAGGTCTAAATATTTATCTCCATTCAAGATGCCATCAATGAAAAAGCGATCAACGATATGATTTCCAACAATTCCTGCCCAAACATTAACTTTATCAGGATATTGCGTATATACAGTGTGAGTTTTTTTATGATCAGTATATGGATCTTGGAAACTAGCGGAGATAGAGCAATGGTTAAATTGGGAAAGATTTGCAGTTTTACTGGCCCAATTTAATGACATTTTCGGATTTTTGTAAAAAGTCATGGCTTACTAGATATTTTGAAAAAACGAAATTCTGTAGATTTAGTCAAATCCCTCTAGCTCCTTTGTTTTTGATTTTATAAAAAAGTGTAAATACCAAAATTGAAGGAAATTGTATCCCGAATATGATTGTCATGTCCTCGTTTGCGTGACAGCTCTCGTTTTCGAGATATGACACAAACTTATCTTTTTTTGAATAGAAAGCATAGTTGGCTATGACCTCTAAAAATCGGACAATTTTAGAGCTTTTCAACGATATAATACTCGATATAGTTATTCATAAAAATAACGGAGTTATGGATGCTTTTCTCTCTTATTTTCACTTTTAACGTAGTTAGCCATGAAATAGATTGATTTATTAATAACTATTCCAAAAAACATTGAACGATTTTTTTATATTGTATATCAGAAATAACGAAAAAACTAAATAAGTAGGTACTTACTAAAAACTGAAGAAATTAAAGTACATAATAATGATTACAATTTATGTTCGAAAAGTCCACCATTGTTATGAAGACAAAAATTGCATCTTTTTAAGATTGACATTACCGCTTTCCTCACAGACCGCCTATCAATTTATTCAATTGCTTGTAATACCGCCTCCCTTAGGCCACCAACTGTGTCATACTTTCTTTTGTATACTTTGTTTTTTAGCGCACCCCATAAATAGAAGTCTATAACTGCCAAATCGGGAGACCGGGGTGGCCATTCGCCTGGGCCAGTTCTTCCTATCCAAGAGTTTGGATAGATATTATCTAAGTGTTGTCTTACTAAAAACGAGTTCTGAGCAGATGCTCCATCATGTTGGAACCACTCAATTTCTAAACGAGTTCTCAAATTCAAATTATGCAACATGTCTTGAAAAGTGTATTGCAAGAAATGCAAGTAGCGCTCCCGAGTAAGTGATTCGTCATAGATAAAAGGCCCCAGAATAGTAGACCCTATGATACCACACCAAACATTAAAACCAAATTTTATCTCGGGTCGTCTTTGTTCTACATGGAAAAGGTTTTTTAGCCCAGATATGCTCATTGTGTCTATTGAACATACCGCAGTTAGTAAATCTAGTTTCAAATTACCATAACACCTTTAATGGAACCATGTACAAAACAAAATACGTCGATGTTCGTCACCAGCATGCCAAGTTTGAGAAACTGAAAGTTTGTACGGGTGGAACTTGTGCGCTTTCAGTACCTTAACTACAGTTCGTTGAGATGTGCCAGCTTCTGCCGCAATCTCACGAGTTGACGTAGATGGATTTTGATTTGCCATTGCCAAAACATTTATTTGTGCTGTTTAGTAAAAGATCCATATCTGCGTAAACTATCGTAAAGCCTCTTAAATGTACATAGAGCAGGTTGACGACGAATATAATATCTATTAAAGTATTCCTCAGCTGCAAGAACTGAATTTTTATGGCATATGATATAACATTCCACCATATTCAGTTTTTCTTCGTTAGAATATTCCATTTTAGTGCCAGTTCAGCACTACTAATGGAATTACTCTCAAATGAGGAAATGTAAAAGTGAAAACAATCTTTTTCATGGCTACCTACGTTAAAAGTGAAAATAATAGTGAAAAGCATCCATAACTCTTTTATTTTTATGAATAACTATATCGAGTATGATATCGTTGAAAAGCTCTAAAAATGTCCGATTTTTTGAGGTCATAGCCTACTATGGTTTCCATTCAAAAAAAGAAAAGTTTGTGTCATTTCTCGCAAATGAGAGCTGTCACGCAAACGAGGATATGACAATCATATCCGGGAAACAATTTCCTTCAATTTTGATGTTTACACTTTTTTATAAAATCAAAAACAAAGGAGTTAGAGGGATTTGACTAAATCGACAGCATTTTGTTTTTTTAAAATATCTAGTAAGCCATGACTTTTTACAAAAATCCGAAAGTGTCATTAAATTGGGCCAGTAAAACTGCAAATCTTTTCCAATTTAACCATTGCTCTATCTTCGCTAGTTTCCGAGATCCTCTACTGATCATCAAAAAAAACTCACCCTGTATATATATATATATATATATATATGTTCTGAGAGGCTTCCGCGGTCATTATTATGAACTAAGCTAGGTTCCGGGTGAGAACCGCGTCTGAATTTATTGAATACTCGACGTTTCGACTCCTGCTTCGGAGCCATTATCAAGAGACAAAAGTGAAAAAGAGTTTCAGAGTCTAGATCGAACTCGGGGCCTCAATCTGCCTACTCCCCAAGAGTCACTAGGTAACTGAACTGCTCAGTTACCTAGTGACTCTTGGGGAGTAGGCAGATTGAGGCCCCGAGTTCGATCTAGACTCTGAAACTCTTTTTCACTTTTGTCTCTTGATAATGGCTCCGAAGCAGGAGTCGAAACGTCGAGTATTCAATAAATTCAGACGCGGTTCTCACCCGGAACCTAGCTTAGTTCATATATATATATATATATATATATATATATATATATATATATATATATTCTCTGTCATCCAGTGAACAGTGGGGGCTGCTTTTCGATCAGATTATGTGGCTTTTCTTGAAACTCAAGCACAATATCCAATTTCGTATTATCACTTAGAGAATTGGCAGCTACTTTTTTTGGCTGTCTTACATGACCAAGCTCGCGAAACTGCTTTTTTGTTTTGCTAATTGTTCCTAGGGATACAGGCGACACATTTGGAAAATTCTCGTGAAATAAGCGAGAAACCTCCATTTGTGTCCGTGTGTTATCTCCATAACCATTCATTTGTAGAATAGTTATTTTGTGCATTTCTGTCAAATGAACCATTTTTCTGATATTATTACCTACAGTTAACGAAATTCAAACGTCAATAGCACTGACACTGAGCACTACTGCCATGCAGCCAGACAAGATGCTAATGCTATAAGTTTTTAGGAAAATAAACAAAACTGTTTTTTTCAAATCTGTAAAAAGAAACGCAGGAATAGTTTTTGTTTACTATTCAACTGTCACATAACACACCCTATATAATTTTTTTGTTTAAAAAGTGTGCCTTTAAAAATACAAATCGACGTTTCCAGGCGTCTTTCCCTTCAAGCCCTCCTTTATTCGTTATTGAATTTATTCCATTTGTCTGTTCCACACTGTATAACAGCTTTTATACCATTTAGTCACCAATGAAGAGACAACATTCCGGAAATGACTGCACTTCATTTTCCCCAGACGCAGTCTTAAAGATCAATTTACCACCCATGCTCAGCTCTAAACAACAATACTTTAAAATTTAACTCCATCTTCAATTCCCCAGCTCTACGGCATTCCTTAGTTTCGCTACAACATTCCCAGCCATTCCGCTCCATATAATTTCATTTATTCCGAATACCGAGACATATCCATCACGCAGAGTTCTCCGTTTTCGACAAAGCCAATATTAATCAACGTGAAATATTAAGCGAGAATAAAAGAAAATTCCTCTCGGAGTTGCGAGCGGGTGTCTTCTCGGGAGAAAACAATCAAACATTGTCAGCGAGATATAACGGAACGGGTTAGAAGACATTATGGGAAATTTCACTCGAAGGTCAGAGGCATATGTCTTCGGGAATTTTAACTATTCTAATTCCGGCAGACGTTCAACTCGGGATAGATTTAAGCTCAGCTAACACGTCTTTGTCTGTGCTCAGTGATGCGAATGGAGCGATATGGCAGAGGTTCATAATAGATTATTTCATCGGGGTTTTTTTACATTACAGAAAGTAAACAATAATTATGAATACCATATTTAATGTAAAATCTCCGAATACCTAAGAAAACACACAACAGTAGAATACCAACGGGGTTTCCAAACCCGAAGTGACTTAGGTCTGCGTATCTGGGTGTTTGTTTGTTTGTTGTTAAGTGTCTCCGTGGGGGCTGATGATAGAAAGAGGAGGGTAATTGTGAGTTTGTATTTATAAGTTACGATGACTGTCTAGGAGGTTATGGGGGCTGAGTGATGTGTGTATAGGGTAGGTTGTTGGACGGCGGAATTCGGCAGCTCGATTAACTGTGAAGTTATGTAATGGGGGTTGAGTGGTGTGTGTATAAGTTAGGTTATGATCGTAGGTGTTCAGCTGTTGTGGAGCCCGATCTGTTGATGACTCTCTGAAAGGTTAGTTATGGGAGCTGAGTGGCGTGTATAGGTTAGGTTGTTGGGCGGTTGAGTTCGGGGTAGCTCGATGAACTGTATGTAATGGCGGCTGAGTCTTGTGTAGAGGTTATGTTAATCTGTCGATGGCGGTCTGACAGGTTATGGGGACTGAGTGGTGTGTGTATAGGTTATGTTTGTAGGTGTATTTTACGTATTATAGGCTTCTGGAAATGGGAACTCTAATAAATAAGCCCAGGAGAAGTAGTGGAAAAGTTACTATAGAAGGCAAGGACCGCTTCTCAGTTCAAACAGCAAAAATCCCACAACAACCCATCAATTTACATTACATTTAGAGTGGAAACTATACGGAAGAGACTTCGCAGAATTGTTCAGTAAAAGATGTTTAGGAGTTCCACAGATATCTCTGCAAAATAAAATGGTCCGGCTTAATTGGTGTTTAGAGCATGAAAACAGGACAATTGAAGATTGGCGCAATGTGCGACTTTCGAATGAGACCAGAATCGGTGTACAATTAGGTGATCGGCGAATTACTGTGTTAAGAAGTCTTAGCAGACTAGACGCCTTGCTTCCCCATCGGTTTCCAAACACAAAAATGAGACTGTAATGTTTTGTGGTGGTACCATAAACCATTAGATGACTGACTTGATTCCCATTAGAAAAACTCGTTGACACAACGCTGGCAACGTAAAGCAGTTCGTAGAAGCAGCATTGGAGGATTGGAGAAATATTTCCTAAGAAGCAATTATGGAATTCATAGAAAGCATGCTACGTGTTATACAGCCAACTTTTTGGAATATTACTGGTGTATCTTCCAATGGAATTTGATCCAATACGATCGATAAGTTGTTCATTAAAAATTCACGTCATTTACGACACAGAAATAGAAACCAAGGAACAGTTAAGGGAATGTTTCGTTCTAAAAAATGAGGGATGATCGATCTTATTACATGAAATCCTATTGGAAGACAGACCAATAATATGTATAAAAGATGGATATCCACGGCATTAAGGCGAACTGTCAGAGAGCTCCTGGACAAGTCATTCCCAAACTTGTGGAATGAGAGGGCTGGCCTTATGCACTGGCCTCCAAGCTCTCCAGACCTGACTCCCTTTGATTTTTTGTATGGGGACGGGCATCCGTAGAGCTAGAAGCCGGTTTAAACAAACAGCCCGTAGTTGGCGTCGTGGCTGCAGTTTCCCATGAATTTTCGGACCGTCCGGGCTGTTCCTAACAAGACGGCTTTTTGCATCAGTTGGTAAAGATGTATTTCAAATTGTTTAATAGATGTTGTTGTTGACATAACAATTGGTACTGTTCGAGTGTTGTTCATGTCCCATTGTCTCTGTATTTCAAATTCTAAATCACTATATTTGGCTATTTTTTCAGCCTGCTTAATATTTATATTATTATTGTTAGGGACTGCTATGTCAATTAAGGTTGTTTTTCTAGAGACTTTATCTACCAAAACTATATCTGGCCTACTGTGAGTAACAGTCCGATCGGTCAATATCGTCCGGTCCCAGTACGTTTGTATTTGGTATTTTCTAAAACAGATTCTGGTTTGTATATATAGTAGGGTGTTCTTACCGACTGGGATAGCTCAAGTTTCAGCGCTAGTTCCTGGTGCAGTATTTTTGCCACAGCATCGTGTCGTTCTTTGTATTCAGTTGCAACGAACACTTGGCAACCTCCTGTGATATGATGGATAGATTCAGATGTTTGGCAACCATATCTGCATCTGTCGTTGTTGATAAAAGGGTCTTTGACGATGTACTTTAGATAGTTAATTAAAATTAATTTTTAAATAAATACAGTTTGGAAAACCTGCCTTTTATTTTAAATAATTCAAGGCATATAGTTACTCGACGCATGAAGTAAGTAAGTACTTAAAACAGACCAAAGTTCTACAAGACATGAGCCTTTAGGGGCAGCTTACTTTTGAGGAGCTGCTCAGAACGCAACAGTATAAAATGGTTTTCACACTTAGCAACTACTTCAAATCTCTGATCTCCTACAAATCCTAATAGGAGGTTACAAGATACATTTTAATGCGAAAGAAAATATATAAATAGGAACCTCCCAGGGGCGTGTTAACAGAAGGAATGAATAATAGTTGATTGTTAATACCAGAAAATTTGGATGTCACAAAACTTTCATAGATTACGATATGCCTGAAAATTTTAAAAACATTTAGTGGTTCAACTATGGGGGCATCATTTAACTCTAGTATTACATCTATGATTGCCAAGTTGCTACAGTACTTGTTTTTTATATGATTATAAAATCTATATATAAATAGGCAAAGACAAAACGATTAGGTACCATTTTCTACTCTGTTTCTCAACCGATTTTCTTTATTTTTGTTTTGTTTAGTAGCTACTGACGACCTTCAGTGCAGAATGCTAATCTTAATTTATAATATTGGTTCATTCATTAAATAAAATATAATAAAAATTCATTATTTACGTCCATAATGTCAATGCCAAACAAATGAATGTGCCGCGTGCCGCCGCCGCCAGACTCAAACCATTGAGTAATTATATATAGACAGACCAATGCTGTTATATACTTAGAGCATTTACTTCTGGAAGTGGCATGCAAGCATTGTTATTGTTTAGTGGGTAAAGTAATCGTTGAATATCATAATTATACAAGGCGATTCCAGATATGTTAGAAATCATTTTTTTAATGGGTGGCACATAAGCAGCTGCATATTTAGGGTGTTGCAAAAAATGTTATACATAGATGCATATACAGGGTGGCGGAAATGGAAATGCAACATTTCGTAACCCATAAGCAGTTGTATATATAGTTAAGATGAAATATAGGGTAAGAGGAATTATATATATACAGGATGGTGATAAAAAATGTTAGAAAAGGAAATGATTTATAGAGTAGACCACGAAGAGTTCCATATATATAATGATTGAAATATAGGTCGGAGTAGAATTATAGTTACAGAAAATAATTAAAAATTTCATAAACAAAAAGAGTAAATATGGTGGGTCATAGGCATATACAGAATGGTTTACCCCGTGGTTGAAAAATGTTAAAAAATATTATGCGTGGTCCATAAACAGTTGCATATACAGGGTGGTGGAAATATATATTGAGATGGAATTATTATAATGAGGATTTTAATAAATGTTAGAGAATTGAGTGCAATTATAGCTATACAGGGGGGTTAGAAAAAATAAATATGTAGGGTAACCCATTAGCACTTGAATTGTTGTCATATTAAATTAAGAATTACGAATTTGAACACAAATAAAGTTGTATGAATTATATCTGAAAAAAACCTGAATTTCGTTACTTATTTGTAGAAGCGAAATGTAAGACCGACATCTAGGATTTTCGAGGAAACTATCACACAGAGGTTCAGAATCTGGATCCGTTCTGTGTAATTGCTGTTCTCCCTAAAGTCCTAGGATAGAATGTCACGATAAAAATTTCATGTTACTTAACCTGCCAGAGATATTGATACAATTGGTCGAATTTCGACCACTGGGCGACAGCTAGTATATATTATAACATAATGTTAAGAATTAAATTAAATAAACGATGCTTTCTCTCTGTAAGAGGAAAAAGCTAAAAATAATTGTATAAAATCTAAATAATTAAATAATAGTATAAAGGAAACCCTACTAAGGATACCTTTGGTGGAAAAAACAACATATCAAAAATTAGGTCTTGAATTAATCTAAATTCACGAAACCTATTTCACTTTTTTCGTTTTGTGTTTTCTCTATGAATTACCTTGACATCCTAAATAATATAGTAGGTAAATAATACCACCCCGCGTTTGTGTGAATACTCACGAAAGTCACCACTTTTCAATATTTCTTAAGCTATAAAACTTCGATCCATTCTTCCAATTAAAACTCTTGTCACGAAAATTGTATATGATTCACAGATTGGTGTCCAAAATAATTCAACTCAACAAACATCATAGTAAATATTTAAAACATCTCCAGTGGTAGTATTCTCCATTTTTACTTTAGTTATCCCAACAGACACTCCATATAATTTTATTTATCTTGAGTGCGAAGATATATCCAAGACCCACTCCTTTATTTTCCGCCAACCTAATATTAATCAATGTGAAATATTAACGCCCTATATAAGAAAATTCCGTTCAAAGCTGCAAAGGATGTCTCATTGGGGAAACAATCAAACATTGTCAGCGATATTAATGAAATAAGTCGTAAGGGATGCTAGACTATACATTTTTAAAGACAAGAAAATATTCATACGTTGAAATATGTTATAATATGAGCTGTATGTGGTTTAAAATAAATGTAATAGTCGAGTCATTCATCTGTTTAAAAACGCACTTGATTCTGACAACAAAAACAAAATAATTTAATAGGTGGGTTCTCATATTGAAGACGTGAATGCAATTCTAGCGATTAGAAGATTCCCAGTTCATAAACCGAGTCAAGATGTCATAGCTATTATTAAAGAAGCAATTGAGAAAATGTTTTTTTTTCAATAACTGATACATTTTTTTGCAATATAAAAAAAACATTTGCTGAATTTTCTTTCTAAAATTAAAAAAAAATGTTTTTAATAAATTAAATCATTTACTATGACTTGCAAAATTTTGGAAATTATGACCAACAAATATAGCTTATGTAAAGAAAACAGAAACTAAATGCGATTTTGTTTGAAAGTGGAATGTTTGAAGTAAATACTCCAAGGCTAAGAATATACACGTACATGCCCTGTATAGTGTAATAAGTTAAAATTGCTGTTATTTACTTACAAATTATATTGAATATATTCCCGTGTTTTTCAACAAAATATTGCTTTAAAAATAATTATGTGTAACAAATAATACGTGCTATTTATTACATGTGGTTTCTATTATTGCTATATTTTCATGACAATTATGTTGTATTGCAATAGTGACATAACGGAACACAATATTTCATTAAAATTTTATATATGACATTGCCGACTCAGTGCGTTAACCCGACATCGACAAGATTTAGAAGTAGGTGGATAATTACAGTGTTGAGATAATATGTAGTGAAAGTGTACCACTAAACTGATATAATTTTATCGGATATCTGTGTCATAGACAAGTTCCTTAGCTTTGTGTCTCACATTATTAAGAAATAGTAACGAAAGTGAAAATTTCCATGACTGAAAGGAAATCGGTGTAATGTTGGTACTTAACATAAATTTATACTGTTCTTTCTGAGGCTTTGTATTTTATCTCATTTTCTTCTGAATATATACTCACTGACAAAGAAATCGCTATACCCAGAAGGAGATGTTTAAATTTAGTATTGTTTTGGTAACACATAGACGCTATAATAAGGAGTTAATGCTAAAAATTTGATTAAAAAATACCAAGGAGTTTAATTTTTAGGGTTCCATAGATACAATATACGGATACTCTTGTCTAAGTGTTTATTGGGAAATAACACCACATTTTAAAGGAAATTGCTGTATATTCCAAACGTTTCGGTGTCTAGATCAGACCCCGTTGTCAATGGCTAAGAAACTACGGATTAAAAAGGTACAATTCCAAGATGAAAATTTAAATATTTGACAATGTTTATTATTTGATTTTTGAGGTAACTAAGAGAATTTTATTTGTAATATACAGGGTAGCACAGAAATTTCTAAAGATCATATAAGCATAAAGTTCCTTTCAAATTGGAAGAATTTGAAAGGGAGATTTTCAGAACTTTATGTGGCGCTCCTAGGTGAGACTTTCTTATAAGATAGTGCATTCGCCAAAAATGCGACCAAAGAACTTTGTTGATTCAGTGATCACATTAAAATCATAAGGGAAAACCTAGGAAAAACCTTATGAACTATCCCGATATTGGGTTGTTCACAAGGACATGACCATTAGCAATTTCTTCCTTAATCATCGGCAACCAGGAACGACTGAATTCTACAGAGGTAGTAGCGATACAATCGTTTTCATTTAACAAAATTAAAGCAGACTCTTTTAGTTTTCTTTTGGTGTTGTGTTCTTCTTTGTGTAATATAACTGAATTTTGAAACTGTATCTTATGACCAAGGTCCCAAGCGTGTTCACAAATTTTGGATTTTTCAAATTGTCGTTTTTTATGTAATTTTTGTGTTAGTTTTGTTCGTTTATTCGAACATTCAGAGGTCTAGAGGTTTCTCCAATATAGAATTTATTACATTCACACGGGATTTTATAAATGCAATTTTTTGTATTTTGAGTTGTGTTATTTGGTTTGGTTTTTGATACCCTTATACTATCACTCCGGATTTCTGCCTCTGTCACATCACAGCAATTTTTCCTAAACTATTGGACGCAAGAGGTTGAAATTTGGTATCAATGTATAGTTTGGTGACCCGATCAGGAGTACATATCGTAAATGAAGAAATTTTGATTTTAGGGGTACCTCTGGGGAGAAAACTAAACCAATCGACACTCCCCCCCCCCGATCCTTTACAAGAAAAATAAGGAGAAACCATTCATATTAATTTTGGGGGGAACATTATAGAAGTAAATGAAAATTTAAAAATAAAAAAATTTCAAACGCATCATGTAATTTATCAAATGAGGAACACAAATATATATATATATATATAAATATATATATAAATATATATATATATATATATATATATATATATATATATATATATATATATATATATATATATAATTAATTAATTAAGATATTAACGAAAAGTTTTGAAACAAATTAGAGGTATAGGTTCTGATCTGAAGTTTACTGGAAAAAAAACATCTAAGCAAATTACAGAATTGAATGGAAAATATAGAATTAAAACTGTTTCTAACCCATCATGTTATATATCAAATGAAAGGGCGCATTATATTTTTTCATATTTTTAAAATAAATTAATTAAAAGATATTAACAAAAATATAAAAAAATTTACCCATTCCCCCCTTATCTCCGAAAACATATGCTATAAGATTTAGAAAAAAAAATAGAGGTATAGCCCCTCAGCTGAACTTTACTGGAAAAATAAGGAGAAACTCCTAATATTATTTTGGGAGGCAAATTATAGAATTAAATAGAAAATAAAAAATTATAATTGTTTCTAAAGGATCATGTAATGTATCAAATTACAGGGCTCATTATGACGAATACAAATATACTTTTTTAATTTTTTTAAAATAAATATTTTAAAATATATAAAAAAATATTAAAAAATACACATTCCCCCCTTTATTCCCCAAACTATAGGACCTACATGTTTTTGGTTACAGGAAAAATACGAAAAAATCCCTAATATTATTATTGGGGGCCAAATTATAGAATTAAACGGAACATAAAAAATATTCTTTAACGCATCATGCAATACATCAAATGAAAGGGCTCATTATAAGAAATACAAATATTCATATTTTTGAAATTAATTGATTAACATAAAGATTTAAAAAATTTCTCACTTTATTTCCGAAACCTCACTACCTAAAATTTTGAAAATAATTAGGGGTACTGGACTCATTTGAAATTTATAAGAAAAATTATTAGAAAACCTTCATAGTAATTTTAGGGACAAATTATACAATTAAATGGAAAATAAAATTTCAATTTTCAAACGCATCATGTAATATATCAGATAAAAGGCTCATTATGTGAATTACAAATATATTTTGCCCTTTATCTTCCAATCTACTGAGCCTCAAAATTCAGACAGTATATTATAAAAGGTTTTCTTGGAAATTAATTAGTAAAGTAATACTCTAATGTTCAGTTTTGAGGCCCAAATTAGAAAATTAAATACATATGTATTCTTATAAAAATCAAGCGAATCCTGAAACAGATAAAATAAAAAGCCTATATGTAGAAAATGAAAGTGTATATTTTTTATAAATTTAAGAGATATTAGGGTAAATATAAGAAAATGCACTCATTCCCTGCTTGTCTAATTATTTAGTACTAAATTTGATTATAATGTGTTTGTCCACGGCGCATCTATAGACTCCCCAACACGTCTTGGCATTGATTCAATGTGGTGGTCTATTTCTTCTTGAGAAATACTATCCCAAGCTACCTGTGTTTCATGTCTTAGAACCTACACAATCCGTAGAGCTAGGGTAGATCTCCCAGCATTCTACCCATCATATCCCAAAAATGTTCTATGGGCGAAAAATAGGGGCATCGGGGCTGCGATGGCAACACATTCACATCGGTCACCTCAAAACTGTTAAAATAACTGTAGCAACATCAGACCGAGCATTATCTTGTTGAAATAAGGGATTCATGAGCCGATTAAGGTAACGGAGTACATACTGCTCCACTACTTGCTGAAGATAACATTGCGCTGTCGTGTTGCTTCCAACAAAGACTAAAGGTGACCTATTTCCATGTGTAATAACACCCCATACCAGTCGCTCAATATCAAATTGAGGTTGAAGTCTTTCTCCTCGACATCGTCTAACCCTTTTTCGGCCATCATGTCCACCAAAGCAGAATCTATATTCATCAGAGAATGCGACATGATGACAATCGACATCCCAATGTTGTCGTTCTCTGCACCACTGTAGTCGTTGCCATCAATGCTCACCGGTCAGAGGTATCACAAGATGGGGTCGAGAATGACCCAATCCAAAAGACCTTATACGGCGGTAAAGCGTTCGGATCCTTACAAGATGGCCTTGTTCGGCTAACCACTCAACCAAATTTCGAGTTATGGAAAATCGGTCTCTAAAGGCTCTAAGACTTAAACGTCGATCTTGAACTTCATTTGAGCTCCTTGGAAGTCCGATGACTACTATTTTCTGATTTTGGGTATTATCAAACCACGCTTGATAACATCTCATAACAGTAGTTGGATTTTTGTTCGTGCGGCTAGCGATTTCTCAAAATGAAAAACTCGCTTTCCATAAACCAATAATTCGGCCTCTAGGCATTTTAGCATTATTAAACAGTTTTTTGTTTAACTTAAAAAAAATACAAAAAACGACTACAATACTAATTGATAAAAAAAAAGTTTACATGAAAAAACATTCACCAAACTTTACCAAATTTTAATCACTGACTCCTTACTATAGCATCTATATTTTGCGATTTCTTTGTCTAGTAAGTAAGGTTCTTTGTAGTATATTATCAAACTTACATTGGTTACATTTATGAAATAACAGTTATTTATAATTTGAAGACGCGAGATGTAAGACCGACATCTAGGATTTTCAAGAGAATCAGTACACAGAGGTTCCGAATCTAGAGCCGTTCCGTGTAATTGCTGTTCTCTCTCCACTCCTAGGACAGAATGTCACGATAAAATTTTCAGGTTACTTCACCTGTCAGAGATATTGAATACTCTCTTCGAGGTGTCATTCCTTTGTACAAAGGAATGACACCTCGAAGAGAGTATTCAATATCTCTGACAGGTGAAGTAACCTGAAAATTTTATCGTGACATTCTGTCCTAGGAGTGGAGAGAGAACAGCAATTACACGGAACGGCTCTAGATTCGGAACCTCTGTGTACTGATTCTCTTGAAAATCCTAGATGTCGGTCTTACATCTCGCGTCTTCAAATTTAACGAAATGCATCAAATGCATAAAGAAGTGTTCGAGAGGACATTCAATTGTGGGAAGCGCAACTGATGAAGGTTCCCTAACCAGAAACAATATAGATTATATTTATATATAATCTATATTGTCTTGCGTACAAAGGAATGACACCTCGAAGAGAGTTATTTATAAATTTATTAATATCCCATTTATTTATAGAAAAACAAGAAAATTTTATGATGATGCAATAATGTGAACAACACTTCCACGTAAAAGCACCAACTGTGAAAATCCTCCATCACCAACCTTAACCTCAACCAATTTCTTTCTATGCATTTCATCTGCAATAAACTGAACGCTACAAAAAGTTTTGGTGGTTACAAAGGAAATTACGGCGAAGAATATAAAATTTGGCTGGTATATAAAACTATAAAATTTGTAGATTCCGGAATTGCTTTTGGTCTCTTTATTTCACCATAAACTTTTGGAAGAATCTTTGAATTTTATTGTCATTATTTATGACATCAAGTGATATTCGATATCTATATTTGGAAACGACAATAAATTTTTATTTATATGTTTATTAAGGGCACAGATTGCGCTGAAAAGATCAGAGACACACTGGCTCTATGAAAGTTATTCTTTTATGTATTATTTGTAGATGAGATATGACTCTATAGCAGTTTGCAGTTTATTTTTGTTTACTGCTTATAGACTAACTTTTATATTATATATTAATTTTAGGTAGGAAGATGTGTCTTCATAGCGTTTTTATATTTAATGAACCGCCAGTCAAAGCAGGGATTGTCTTTTGAGATGTCGCCCCATCGTCATATTAAGGGGCCACGCAAGGACTCGAGACGAGCATAAAACTAGCTCCGTGATCCACTCAATTAGCTCTGTGATGGACACGATAGCTCTGTGATCCATTATCCCAGTTAATCTGGTGTAACGTGGAAAAATATTGTAGTAAAGCAAGCTTGCTGTATTGGGGAGTAACTTGTCTCCGACAGAGTCATATGCGGTCCAGCGGAGTACTATTGGAAGGATAATCACTCCAGTCTTTTACTCCCGCAAAGTCTGTAGGGCCATATAGGGAATGGAGGGGAGAGGAAGCCCACCGGATCGGCTACCAGCGGCTCTCCATCTGGTGCTCGCTTCACAGGGGCAAAAGGTACAACTAGATAGACCCATGTGCGGACATGTGTGATTTCGAACTCCAGTCATATGCAAGCTCTTGAGAGTGGAAAGAAAGACGACGGCTATTTGAAGGGTCGGGGTGGGAAGGAATCCTACCTGTAAGGACTAAGCCTGTCTAGAATTCGAGGCAAATCTTATTCACCCACCCCAGACCGATGTATGGTATTCGGGTTCCCTCAAGGACAAATTCGATGGTCTATCAATGGATTATTAGATTGAGTTGACTCGTATCTCTTGTCTAGATATGCGCTATACCGGTAAACTGCTGGTGTGGGATTAAAGCTCTGCGGTGCGTATGTCGAGACCAGAGAATAAATACAAAGGCTAGATCCCTCCAACACAGCGGTGATTCCAGATCAGGGGCCGTAGCTTGAGGTAACGGACCAGCATACTTAACTCATTTTTGTTAGCACTAGATTCCAAGCTGCTTGCAGCGCTATACGTTTTTGAGTAACCTGGGCGGCCTATGGGCTCTCCAGACCCACCTACGATGGTGGCTATGACACGAAACGAAATCTTATGGAGCATCAAAATAGGAATACAATGCAAATGAAAATGTACAACATACTCATCATGAGTACATTGGTGTACCAATCTGAAACCCGCCCAATAAAAGAACAACGGAAGAAAAAATAGAAACGACTGAAATGAATGCACTGAGAAGAGTTAATAGAACGTCTGACCGGGTTAAAACTGAGCTAATAAAACGCTTAACCACTTTGAAACAAAGAATTCTTGAATGCATACAATAAGCAAAAACTATTAGTCTAGTATGGTCATGTAAAACAGATGAGAAAGAAATAATACCTTTAAAAAAATATAAAATTGAAACCACAAGAGCAGAGATAAAAAGGTGACTGAAAAATAAGAACTACAACAATAGGAGATAGCAAGTAGCCATTGAGCAACTTAAAAGACATTCTGAACTGTTTGATTTTGCCGAGTACTGCCTTGATGATCGGTGGATTAAGAAGATTATATCCAAAGATGGTAAGGCGATGATAAGCTAATAGATGAACAATAAAAATAATTTAGTTTTAACTACTAACCAGCGTCACACACCAAAGCGGTTCCGGTAGAATGAACAACCAAATTTCCTACCGTCTATCCCTCTATACGCTTAGATCTTTGAAATAACGCTACGGATTTTCATGTGGTTTTCAACATCAGATATAGTGATTTAAGAGAACGGTCTATACGAATATATTAATATTGTTTCTCGATATTGATCAATCAACATGTCTCTGCAATAATCGCTTGGCGACCGTTACATGAGAAAGTACATTAGTGAATTGGTTAGAGCATCTTACTAATAATTTAAAGGTCTCGGGATCGCTCCTCAGAGGCGCCATTTTTTGATATCTAAGAATTTTTTCATATTCATTGAATTTTTTTTGTATTTGAGTAGATTCTTAGAAGGTTTAGATTTACCTCCGGTAGGTGACTGTACGATCGGGATTTTTTTATCTCGTTCTAAGCGGTTGGGCCGATTACCATGAAACGTTTTGTGTGTGTTCACAGACTGTTCTAGGATACAGATCTAACAACAAAAAGCAAAAATGTATAATAAATGAAATTCTACTACTCATGGATGAACGTAGAAAAGCCAAAAATAACAAACCCAAATACAGAAACCTGCAAAGCCAGATAAGGTCGAAATTCAGGATTGCAAAAATCGAATGGCTCAACAAAAAGTGCAGTGAAATAAAACAACTACAACACAAACATGATTATTTTAACCTCCATAAAAAACACAAAGAAACCGCTGGGGTGTACAAAAAACGGGCTTAGTTATAACAACCAAAGAGGATAACCAGATAGTTCTCAACGATGATGTTTTACAGACTACGAAAAAGTTTTCGATAGGGTGCAACACCAGAAACTTAGGCAGCTTCTCAGGAGACTGGATTTAGATCAAAAAGACATTAGATGTATCGAAAACTTATACTGGCACCAATCAGCCCGAATTAGATTAGCAAACGACCTAATCAACCAAATCCGTATCCGTAGAGGACTAAGACAGGGGTGTATACTCTCGCCGCTCTAGTTTAATATATACTCAGAGGCCATCTTTCAGGACTTGCTAGAGGACAAGGAAATTGGAATCAGTGTCAATGGAGTCTAGATAAATAGCATACGATAAGCTGATGACACAGTCCTGATTGCGGATAACATTGAGGATTTGCAACAGTTGGTTGATGTACTAGGAGAATGTAGTGAAAATATGGAACTTGCCATTAACACAAAAAAGACAAAATTCATGGTTGTCACGAGGGAGGTGGATTTTTCTATTCTTAGAACGAGTAGAAAAAATTAAGTACCTGGGAGTATGGATTCATGAGGAATGGTCATCGGACAGGGAAATTAAGTGCAGAATCGAACAAGCCCGAGGCCATTCGTGAAATTTAAGAAAGTGTTCACCTGTAGCGATTTCGACCTTGACCTGAGATTTGTGAAATGCTACGTATGATCGGTACGCCTATACGATGTCGAGAGTTGGACAAACAAATTGGAAGCTCTCGAAATGTAGATATACCCCCAGAATACTTAAGATACCATGGACGGCCAAAATAAGAAACGAGGACGTGCTCAGACGTATTAATAAAGAACGAGAACTCTTCAACACTAAAAAAAAAGAAAGACTGCATACCTAGGTCACATCATGCGTAATTATAAGTACCAGCTTCTTCAGTTAATTCTCGAGGGCAAGATCGAGGGCAGAAGAGTATTGAGACGGAAGAAAATGTCGTGGCTGCGGAATGTAAGGCAATGGACAGGCATGCGTGATAACACGTTGATCCACACAGCCAGAGATAGAAAAGTCATAGAAAGTGTGGTCGCTAATATCCATTAATGGATAAGTAGAGAAAGAAAAAGAAACAGGGTAGATTTAAAATGTATGCCTGTAGGTGGCGCTGTGATTGGGTTGTAACAAATTTGGGCCGATTTTAATTAATCTTTTTGTGTGTACTTGTTTGGGTTAGATTTAAAACTTAACCGTATAGGGGGCAGAGCATTCAGGTTGTAGGAATTTTTATACTAAGTTAACCAGTTGGTCCGATTTTGATAAAACTTTTGGTGAAAGTTTATAAACGTAAGGTTTAAATTTACAATTGCACCCGGTAGGACCGCTACGATCTGTTTTTTTTTTTCAATAGTTGCATTAAATTTTTAAACACCAATTTTTTACTACCGGAGAATCCGTGGCGCGCCAGCTAGTTGCCGATAAAGAACTAAAATGTCATAATATCTAAACAACAATAAAGCTTAGTCCTGACATTTTCATAATACAGATTGAAACTAACGCTTGCTCAATTATCCAAACTATTAGAACAACTTTCATAATTATTTTTTCAACTTATAAATAAAAAACTATATGAAAATTATTCGATATTTTCCCACTCCGCATTTCTGTCACACAAAACATTTTCTACATATTTCTATTATCTACGCTTTTTAAGACCCAATTCTCGCTGGTGAATTTATGAGTTGATGTGCTTTCTCGTATTATTCGATGAGAAAACAACAAAGTTATTTTATTTGAAAATAGAATTCAGATCAGAGAACATATCTCGTGATTTATATCAGACGCCCTCATGCGTAAATCTGTAAAATATGGCACAATAGGTTATATCTTTTTCTTCTGTCTGCTCTAGAGCGTTGTTGTCTATGTCGTGCAGATATATATACCAGATATTTATCTTATAATTGAATTGTAAATGAGATCGTGAGGTTGAGCGAACACTAAAAACAATTGTTCTACATGTTTCAACTTATCAGTGAATTGATTTCTATTAGTTCGTTAGTCGTGATTAGAAATCTGTTATTCTCTTTTATATTTCAAGTTTGTTTCTCAGTAAATATCAATATAAAGCAATTGTAGTAATTTCATCAACATATTTCAGAGTTTATTATACAGGGTGAGAAATGGTTGTAGCGCTCCCCAGTAAGTGATTCGTCATAGATAAAAGGCCCCAGAATAGTAGACCCTATGATCCACACCAAACATTGTGTCTATTGAACATACCGCAGTTAGTAAATCTAGTTTCTCTGACCATAACACCTTTAATGGAAACTGTGGATTGTCAAGGCACAGTCTCTAAACCAATTTTTTTGACGAAACTATAGCTTTTTTGTAAAAATGCTATAAGCCTTTTTGATTTGTCTTTACCTAAACTGTCATTCCTCAAAATATTTGTTGAAACTTGTTATTGAATGTACCCGCCAATACGAAGGGGAATAACAGATTGTTCGTTTTCATGGTCAACATCCAGTCAGATTGAACACACAAATATCTCTACGTATTCAGTGCCGATGATAAACCGCTTCTAGGTAAAGTCAATGACGACCAAGAAAGAGTGTTGTAATTTGCACGCATAATAGAGGTATCATCAATGAAGATTGGGCTCTAAGTCTACATGGAAAAGGGAAAAGTAGTAGAAGAAGAAGAAAAGGACCTTGCACCGTATAATGTAATTAGGAAATTATCGTTTATTATACAGTGACGGGCAAATGTGTGGAACCAAGCAAATATCTCTGGAATTTTTAGAGATAACAAAATGAAATGTGCAAGGTGGATACTGCAGTAGATGTCCTATTTGTTTCCAATTTTTTTTACAATTTTGAACTTCTTGTTTTACAGGAAGTAATGTCCATTTTCAGATTTGCAATGAAACACCCTGTATAGTATTTTAATTTCTGATGAAACATTTTATTGCGAATACACAATATCGGGTTTGATATGGTTTACTTCAATACCTACCGAGATATTAACAGAAAATTAATTAAGGAAAGGAAAAATCCATTAAAGAAATACATAATCATAATTAGTCGTATTAATTAAATCTAAGTGATTTTTAAAACATTGAAACTTAACTTAACTAAACTTCATGTATTAGATATTCAAACTGAGCACCGTTTACTTCTGGACAATAAGCAAGTCGGTTTATAAATTCTCTAGTAACATTAGCTATCACTTCTGCAGTAATTCTCTGGATGTCTTGAGTTATTCTTGCAGCTAATTCTCGCAAATTATTTGGTCCCTAAACATAAACCTTAGACTTTAAGTAACCCCACAGAAAATAGTCTAGTGGTTTAAGGTCGGGACTTCGTGCAGGCCATTCATAAGTACACCTTCTTCCAATCCATCTGTGATGAAATGTCCTATCTAAATGATCTCGTACAATGCGAGCGTAATGGGGTGGTGCTCCATCCTGCCGAAACCAGATATTATTTAGTATTGTCCTTTTGCCTCCAATGCCGCAATAACTTGTCTCTCCAAGAGCTGTAAATACCTATCTCCGTTTAAAGTTTCTTGTAGGAAGAAGGGTTCCACCATTCTGTTGTTATAAATGCCGGCCCAAACATTCAGGGGATGTTGTGTATAAGCCTCTTGTACCCAATTAGGATTACTATGCGACCAGTAGCGGCAGTTATGTCGATTAACCGTACCATTTAAACAAAACGTAGCCTCGTCTGAAAACACCACATTTCTTATAAAATTCCTATCACGGTTACAAATATCCATCATGGTTTCACAAAATTGCAAACGTCTGTTGAAATCGTCTTCAGAGAGTTCTTGAACGAGGCGAATTCTGTATGGATGATATTTTTCTCGCCTTAATATCCTTCCTACTGAACGACGGCTACTTCCATGCATATTGGCGAGGTCGGTAGTGGATAAGCGAGGATTTTCTTCCAAAGATATAGCAACATTTTGAGCTACACCTTCATTACTTGCACTTTTTAACCGTCCACTTTTTGGTAAATTGGTAACTGTTCCACTTGTGTCGTACCTTCGCAAAGTTTTCGTCAGTACTTAACGGGATATTTTGTATTCGGATGAACAATGTTAAAAAGGTCACAAACTTCTTGATACGTCCTTTTCCTCTTCCCATACCCAATCATCATTAATATTTCTATTCTTTCTCTTTCACTTAATTCGGCCATTTTACGATCAAATAAAAACAATACAATCTTTTTACGTTCAAATAAAAAAACTAATAACTTATTTTGACAACTACTGCCACTTCTGCAATAAATTTCATTGACTACTAAACTTGATTCAGATTTAATTTGTGCCTGATTTAAACCAACACACGTGTATTCGACTGTGGAACAAGCAGTGCTGTTGGCTGTGATGGTATAATGCCACCGATTGGCCAATAGAAATACAAATCCGAGTGGTTTGTTTATATCAGGCGTAAATGAAAGTCTGAACCGAGTTTAGCTACCATCGTATTTTTCCTTTCCTTAGTTACTTTTCTGTTAATATCTCGGTAGGTATTGAAGTAAACAATATCAAACCCGATATTTTTGTATTCGCAATAAAATGTTTCATCAGAAACTAAAATACTATACAGGGTGTTTCATTGCAAATTTTAAAATTGAGACTACTTCCGGTAAAAAAGGAAGTTCAATATTGTAAAAAAAATTGGAAACAAATAGGACATCTACTGAAGTATCCACCTTCCAAATTTAATTTTGATATCTCTAATAATTCCAGAGATATTTACTTGATTCCAAATATTTGCCCATCACTGTATAAAACAATTGATAATAATTATATAATAATCAATATTTATATTTTTTTAATTTAGTTGTTTGTAACTAGAAATAAGCATTTAATTGTCACATTTTTTGCTTTTTCATTATTATTGTAAATTATTTGAACTTATTTACGTTTAAATATTTATTGATATCTAAAAAACTCAAACCATGTCAGTTCTCTATTGCTCAGTCGAAAATGTGATTTGACACACTACACCAGTTTATACAATATTATTAATTAAAAGTGTATTAACTATCTATGAGATCTTTTCCACCTGTAGAGAACGCAACCACCAAGTTCAAGTTCAAGATTCCGACAAAAACAGTTAACACTACAAAACCAAGAATAATCCAATGAAAGTTGTCACGCCTAATAAAACTGATAATTAAACTTAATTTAATTTCATCGTTAAATATGTGAAAAACGAACGAATTAATTTTCACTTCGTAGTCTCGTAAACTATCTCCTCTCAGTTTTTCATTAGAGAGTTCGTTGAACAAGAAAGCCATCGATGCTCGAAAATAAGCGTGCAATAATATTTATGATATAATCATCAGCGCTATAAAAGCTAATGTTGCTAATTAAAAGTCCATGTAATTTAACGCCCTTTCTCACCAGCAAGTGGGTAGAAATAACGGGTTTCGGGTTTGTCGGAGTTTTATTCTATCTCTGTAATATGGAAGTTCGGTTGAATGAGTAATAAGATTAATTAACAGTTAAAAAGAATTACGGTAAGCGCTTTGTTAGTTGAGTTAGACTCAACTGTATGGTATTAATCAAAAATCATCTTCATACTCTAAATACGTATACAAAATTGGAAATGTCTGTCTTTTGTTCGAGCATAACGCAAACATGGCTAGACCGATTTTAATGAAACCTAATGCGTTTAAAAGCTTATGATTAACCTTAAAATCTAGTGCATATTTCATATCACGTCACGTCAGAAATCGAAGGTATATAGTGTGGAACAACCAAATGGAATTTTCTCCCTTATTTTACGAAATTTTCCAAATTTGCTGCCTGTATCCCAAGGAACAACTAGCAAAATAGAAAAGCACTATCGCAAAATTAGAAATTTTGCTTGAGTTTTAAGAAAACCCACATAATTCTGGTCGAAAAGCAGCCCCACGGTTCAACGTTAGCCACAGATCAATTTTTCGAGTATTAAAAGAAAGTAAAATGCATCCCTATAAAATGATGCCGACTTAGGAGCTCATGGAAGACTATTTCGAAAGAAGAACGTATTTCGGTGAACAAATGATGGTAAGGTTAGATAACAATGTGATCTAATTGCCGTTATTGGTCTAATGAGAATTCTCACTGGATGACAGTGAAACATACGCAATATCCGGAAAAAGTTAATATTTGGGCAGGAATTGTTGGAAATCATATCTTAGGTCCCCTTTTCATTGATGGCAACTTGAATGGAGATAAATATTTAGAACTGCTCCAAAATAATGTCGTGCCCACTTTGACAAACTTATATTCTGAACCACAAGTTCCTGCCAATACTATATGGTTTCAGCAAGTTCCAAATTAGTGGGTTGGGAGGCGCGGATTGATAGAATGGCTAGCACGATCTCCTGATTTGACGCCATTGGACAACTTTTTGTGGGGATATCTCAAAAGTACTTACTGTATACAAAAATAAACCCCTCAACTCAAATGGCCTAAAAAGACGAATCACGCTTGCGATTAGATCAGTTACGCCTGAGATGTTGAGTAACGTTAGAAGACATGTTAATTTTTGTAATAAATCTAAAAGCACTTAATATTTCCGAAACAGTTAACGACAGGTGTAGGACATTGTACATGAACTATGTCTAGAATTTTCTGGATAATCCAAAAAAAATAATATACAGGGGCTTGCTTCATATTTACTTGTTGCTACTGAAACAGCAACACCTGTGAAAATTTTCTTTCATCCTTTATTAGTTGGTGTAATATTAGAATAGTTTTATTCCAGTATAAATTATTCCCTTCATTCTCAAATATGCTATTCGAAATGTACTTACATTATGGCCTACCAGTTTGGTTTAGTTTACATTTATAGGTTAATCCTTGATGGATGATTTTTACAAGAGTATCAAGTCGTTACGTATACTTCTTATTATTGCATCCCCAAGTTATCATCTCTATAATTTCTTACATCGACAGTACTTTCATATTCTACTTGCATTTAATGGGGAAGCATTGATACTCCATATCGTCATATTCCCAACATGTCAGTTAAAAAGAAATCATAATGTATTAAAAAATATATACACTTTGTGTGTAAAGATTATAAACAAATTAAATTTACATTATTGAAACTATATAATTTTAATTCAACTCTATATTGCTCTACTTTCTACTACTCAGTTTAAAAAAACATATCGCAAAGTTAGCAACGTCCGTTAATTTTCACTAAACTCGGTACATCACTGAAATCGTTACCACATCATTATAATTCATCTAATTTAGTATTGCAACAATTTATACTAATAAGTATTTTAAATATTTTCGGTATGCTTTTAAATTAATTTATCTGTTATATAATAGAAAGTGTATTGCGTGATTTCAAACATTTTTCCTGTTTATACACTAACCAAATTCTCTCCACTTAATTACTGTCCAATGTAATTGCCGATTAACCGGAAAATTTAATATACATTATGAACTAGATCAGTTATATATAGACAATAAAGCATGCATAACGCCAAATCTCTAGAACGCATTTTGTTTCAATACTTTCACTTTCAAGTAATCCATATTTAGTTATTTTAAATGTACCGTTTACCACAAAAAGATTGAGACTAAGGGTCTTAGGCCGGTATTACATTGTCAAAGATCTTTCAACAAATCCTTTATAAGACATTTGATCAAATATTTGATGTGAACTTCAGAACAAATTTCATCAGGAGACATCAAATATTTGATCAAACATTTTTTATTCAAAATGGGGAAAGCATTGTAATTTTATGCTTGTTTTTGCTACTGTGATGTTTTTATGACTACCATTTCAGAAATAAAAAAGTAATGGGCGTCTAGAAAGGAATTGTTTATCAATAGTGGAATTGATAAGCAAAACTTCTTATTAGCAGTTTAAGCAAAATGTTAATTCTACGTTTGCTACTGGATCAACTGTTAGATTTTTTTTCCAAAAGAGCGTAGGTGGTGCTTTGTAGAAGAATAGAAAAGGGGCCGATCGATAACCACCAACGATCAGGAAACCGTCGCAGCAAGGAACTACCCTACACCTAACCTAACCTAAACTATACTTATTAAAATAGTTGAGACAGATGGCAAGAATGCCAAAATAGTTATTTTTGAATTTATGAGGCCACATGATAGATCTTGATACTATAAATGTTAATTGCTAAAGAAATACAAAAATGAATAAATTGCATTAGTATAGAGGATCCAACCACATCTATATAGATCTGTGATATGATTTATAGCTCACTATTTAATAACACACACAATTAAATTAAATATTTATTAACTTTTCAATCCGTCGAGTTTTCTTCAACAGTCTTTGTACGTCCACACAATGGTACTAACAATTTTCATTGTAGGCAATTAACCTCTTGTTTTTATTTTATATATAACATTATACAAAATCATCGGTCTTCATACTCTAATAATAAAATTGTTGCTGTGCAGTTCTATAACAAACTTCGGAGGCGCAAATTTTCATTTTCGCTGACAATTAACATCAAAAATTTTTGATAAAATATTGGACGATGCGTGTAAATTTGATCAAAGATGTTAGTCAAATAACTAAATTGTCAAAAATGAGGTATTGCAATGTCTAAGTACTTCTTGGGAAATAACACCACAGTTAAGAAAATTGCTATATATTCCAAACGTTTCGGGGTCTAGGTCAGACCCCGTTGTCCATGGTTAAGAAACTTGGATAAAAAAGGCACAATTCTAAGATGTAAATTAAAATATTTGACAATATGTATTATTTGATTTCTGACGTAACTAAAAGAATTTTATTTGTAATATACAGGTTAGCACAGAAACTTCTAAATATCATATAATCATAAAATTCCTTTCAAATTAGAAGAATTTGAAAGAGAGATCTTCAGAATTTTATGTGGCGCTCCTAGGTGCGACTTTGTTATAGATAGTGCTTTCGCCAAAAATGCTACCAAAGAATTTTGTTGATTCAGTGATCCCATTAAAACCATAAGGAAAAACCTAGGAAAAACCTTATGAACTATCCCGATATTGGGTTGTTCACAAGGATATGACCATTAGCAATTTCTTCCTTGATCATCGGCAACCAGGAACGACTGAATTCTACGGAGGTTTTTTTTATGTAATTTTTGTGTTCGTTTATTCGAACATTTAGAGATGTAGAGGTTTCTCCAATATAGAATTTATTACATTCACAAGGGATTTTATAAATGCAATTTTTTGTACTTTGAGATGTCTGATTTGGCTTGGTTATAATTGATTTTAGTATATTTTTTTGTTTTAAATGATGTTTTGATATTATATCTGTTTCTCACTCTTTTTAATCTTTCTGATAGACCCTGTATGTATGGTATAGTTATTGTATTAATGTGATTATCTTGGGAGTCAGTTTGATGTTGGTTGTTAGGGATTGTTTGGTATTTGATTTTGTTTGACTCGTTATTAATAAATTAATTTGGGTAATGATTGGCAGAAAGTACATTTTTTATAAACGTTTTTTCTTCATTGAATTTATTGATGTTAGAACAGTTGGTTTTTGCTCTGTCATATAGAGATTAAATAAAAAAAAATAACAATTTGAAAAATCCAAAATTTGTGAACATGCTTGGGACCTTGGTCATTAAATACAGTTTCAAAATTCAGTTATATTACACAAAGAAGAATACAACACCAAAAGTAATCTAAAAAAGTCTGCGATTGTTTCGCTACTACCTCCGTAGAATTCAGTCGTTCCTAGTTGCCGATGATTAAGGAAGAAATTGCTAATGGTCACGTCCTTGTGATCAACCCAATATCGGGATAGTTCATAAGGTTTTTCCTAGGTTTTCCCTTATGATTTTAATAGGATCACTGAATCAACAAAGTTCTTTGGTCGCATTTTTGGCGAATGCACTATCTTATAACAAAGTCGCACCTAGGAGCGCTACATAAAATTCTGAAGATCTCCCTTTCAAATTCATCCAATTTGAAAGGAACTTTATGATTATATGATGTTTAGAAGTTTCTATGCTATCCTGTATATTACATATAAAATTCTCTTAGTTACGTCAGAAATCAAATAATAGATATTGTCAAATATTTTAATTTACATCGTAGAATTGTGCCATTTTATCGAAGTTTCTTAACCATTGACAACGGGGTCTGACCTAGACCCCGAAACGTTTGGAATATTCAGCAATTTTCTTAACTGTGGTGTTAGTACTTCGACATTGAAAAATATGCCACAAATATCATTCATGAAACAATTAGGTGTTGCAGTATCAAATATCTTTGACAAAGATGTTTTATCAAAGATATTTGACAATGTAATAACAGCCTAAGTTCATTATTGAATCGATAATAGACAAATTTTTCAATATTTTTCAATATGAGATATTTATTGCAAATTATATCCATCACACCAATTAATTTACAAACTTCTTCTTTTTTAATCATCATACGATTCAGGATCTTGGTTTTCCTTTTTCTGAAGTCTTGTCAAATTTGCAAAATGCCCCCATTTATTGATAATTATCTAACAAATTTTGTTCGTGTTTGTTATTTTTTTATTGCATACTTCAGAACTATTGGGTATACGTTTTAGTTCAAACACAAGGTAAACTGGGTACACAATTTATTGGAAGCGATGTTTAATTGTGTTTTCTGCCACGAAGTAGATCTTATACAGTGTGTATCTAAACAAAATCGAAAAAATATAGGAGATTATTCACCAATAACCATTACAGGAGTTGTTTGGAATATTACGAGCTTCCAATAGGTCCCCAAAAATTTCTGTAATTTACCTTCCCTGTCAATTAGACTAAAGAAACGGCACTTGGATTATTTTATTTGTTAATTTTTAAGCACTGATTTTTTTATGTATGTAGTTAAAATAATCAACGCTTAAGATATTTTTTAGGACATTTTGTCATTTTTTTCCTTTTTAATGATCTAAATTTGCTAAATTTTTGATTTGTTCAATACACTGTTGAAAATATAATCTATTTAACGCAACTGTGTAAAGCTTTTGCCGAAAATTCTAGTTTGCTGTTCTTTGCAATGATTACTGTTAATTTCTGAGGATTTCGCTAGTTTTACGATTAAATGTCATCCCCTTGAAGAATTGCCTGTTCTTGTTCATGAATTTCCCATTCAAATTATGTAGCATTTATAGTTTTTGACGGCGGTACAACAGTCCATTTTAATAAACTTGCAAGAAGAGTCATCATTGGATATAGCATTTTATTACAAAATAAATTCCCAAAGAAATCTCCAAAAATTCCGGAAATTTTAACACAGACAAAGGTTCTGAACTTTCGCCCATCTGGCAACCCTGCATCCACATTTCAACACAAATCTCATCAAACGAAATAAATCACTACAAATAGAATAGAGGAACGTATTCAAAATATTATTGCAAGCATAAAACTTCTTTTACCTGTAATGTCCGATGGCCAATTATTATTCCTTAAAAATAATAATTCCGAGCAAGTGTCGTTGGCTGTATCCAATATGTGTCATTTTCAATTTTTGCTTCAGTGTGAGAAGTTTAATAAAGTGAAATTTCAAAGTGTGTTTGTGAGAAAAAGACTAAACGAATGTAGTCGTTGCAAGGTAAGCAACATTTGTATTTCTCATCCTTGAAAAAACCCCCATACAAGTTAATTAAGGTCACCTTACCTTACCAGAAGGCTACGAGAGTTATGCGAACCAACCTGAAGAGGGCAGATGTGATGTGCATAAATCAATTAAGTAGTTTAATTAGAATAGTTTCACATTCAAGTATTTCTTTGCTATATTCCGGAATATATTGGTTAATACAGTGCTTTCTTCAAAAACAACTTATCCATCACTACACATCTTGGGATCATTTGACGAATATTGTTGATCAAGTTTTTATTCTAGCAAAATTGTGAATTTTTAAAGAAAATCCAATTTCCACCCCTGATCCGCTTTTCAGCTTTTCCCGCAAAAAATGCTTCAAAAGAAGATCATTTTCAAGAATTTTCCATTCATTAAAACTTTTCCATTGACATCATTATTATCATAGTATTAGAAAATTAATCGCCTATGAACAGAATCAACTAATATTGAAGTGCTTAAGCGAATTGAAATTTTATAATCTATTTGCTCCATTTAATACATCAAAAATTTTAAATATTGTAATTATTACTTACATCATAGTCATCTTTTTCTTGCTCTTCTCGCTCACTGAGTTGTTGCTGAGGTTGAGGTAACCTGTACTGAGGTGCAGGTCTCTGAATATACCTTGTTTGCTGAGGCTGCTCTCTGACATATTGCTGAGTCTGAGCTTGTACTATCGGTTGGGTTAGAGCCTGAGTGATCTTCGGAACGGCCTGTATGGGCCTAGAGATTGATGGAGGAGGTGCTGTTCTTTGGGAGCTTGAGAACGCTTCTTGAGCTTGAGCTGCTAGCCTCGACGATTGGATCTGATTGAGGTAGTGCGGAGTTGAAAGCTGGGCAGTCTTTTGGATCTAAAATCAAAGACGCACAATAAGTGGCCCATTTAGATAATAATAATTTTAAAAATGAAAAATACTTCACCATCTAAGGGTATTTATACGGGACTTTTTTCAAGTGGTATATACTATCTAGCAGTAGATAGAGAATAGATAGTAGAGGGGATAAAATTATATCTTTACCGAGATTGAAACATCACTAATTAGATAAGTAAGATTATATAGAACAGTGATATGTATATATATATATATATATATATATATATATATATATATATATATATATATATATATATATATATATATATATGTAAATCATCGACAAGTGTTTCTTTAATAAGCTTTTAACTTGCGGTTTCGAGTTTTTAAAATTATACCTCATATTGTAATTTACACACAGACAACTTCTCATTCTTATTGGAGCAATTTAAATTAAATAAATTCCTTTAAGTATAGTTATGTGAGACTTGCTCAAAGAATATCAAAGGAATTTACATAAATGTATATAAAAAATACTAAACTTATATGCAAATTCCAATTAAATTTTAATAATTGCTCAATTATTTCTAGTGTAGTCTCATGTCGTGTTGTTTTGGCACACTTCCTATCTGTTAGATGTGAAAGACATCGTACTTCTTTTATATTTTTACGCATGCGCATTGTGACTGACTAATTTCAAATAATACACTTATTTGTGTTTCCGATCATTTGGAACAGATTGATGAAATGGAACAGCGAATCGTTTCACTCAATATCGACACACGTCTAATAAATAATAAAATGGCATCTAGGTTAGGGACTCATTGCTTATTCATGAATCAATTTTAAAAACGGTTATTACGCTTGTTCATATCAATAATACACATTATAGCGAACAACATTTTTGCAGATAAACGATGTTATTGAATTCACTTCATTGAATTGAGGTGAAAAACATCTTCGGAAAATAGCAGCAGAAAATCAGTTCTTCATTCAATTCATTTACAAAATACACTACAAGGACTTTTAACTTTAATAATAATGAAAAATCAAATTGAAATAGTCACGCACCTAGCCTGATTTGAAACTAACGATTGCTTCCAGTCGTAAATCTAGAAATAGGTACTTCAATTACGCTTGGAATGATAAATAAAACCAGCACAGTAAAACTGGAAGGCAAGAAACTCTTGGTCTATATCTCACAAGATAAAATAAGACTCATGCATTATCCCAAACGGAAGGCAAAGGCATATAAATCAGCAAACTAGCTAGGTTATACCACATCTAGAGCACATACACTTTATGAACTACAGAATTAGCTGTATAAACACAGTTACAAAACTGTAGAGGAAACTAAGCTATTCTACGTGACAAAGTGACAGACACAAAGTATATCACCATATCATAAACTCTCACCTACCTACTAAACAAATACATACATACCAAAATGAAACAAATAAAACAAACAGACTAAGTGATCTACGAAAATATGTTATATGGAATAACCAGATGTTAAGTAAACAGCTAAGCCGAAATATACCATGACCTGCGTCATAGAATTGACAGCCTACAATTAAAGAGCAAGAAGACTTTTGAAGAGGAAAGAGCTGAAAAACGAACGACCGTAGCCGATTACACTCTAGGAGATTGAAAAAGTTTTGAGGAAATTAGAAGATAATGCTAAATACAATAAAAATCTGTATTTGAGACCATAATTAATAACATTGGTTGATTATGGTGGCGGATACAGAGGGCTTCAAGTAGGTTATCACTGGACCAAATCGAAAGAACTCCAAAAACTAATTCACCCTTTTATTGGACTTTTGTGATTGTTGTTGAAGAGGTTCCAGAAAAAATACATGAAGATCTGATACAAATTTAAGATGATAGATAGTGAGGTGGCATTTGAATTAGTTTCTGTTTAAGAAACCAAGTCAAGAAAAGTTTCTTATCTTCTCATTCATATCTCCTCAATTTGTCAAAGTGGACAAGGGTTTTCAGCTTATAAGTAAAAGCAGGCCTAAAAAGTCATTGGAATGAAGTGATAATATTCATGTAACTCTCGGCAGCTACATCAGCTCCAAAACTAGCTTTATCTTGCTAGTAAGAATGTTGGCTGAACATCACTAAATTTTCAAGTTCAACCAGATGATCTGATGATCATAAATTCAGTGCCAGGTCTCAATCTTTTATAAAATAATAATACTAATAATTCCAAAATAATTGAATACACAAGCAATTAAAAAGAAAAGACGTCAACAAACAAACGGTTACAAGGTAGTAAGGCAAAAATTAAAACTCCAAGTACTCGGTTAGAGTGTAAGGCTCAACCTCATTTATATAGTCAAAAATAGCTTTCTTAACGCTACGAAGCGTCCCCTGACACTGAATCGTAGCCGGCAACTTGTTGAATATTACAATAGCTGAATAAAAACACCTCTTTTCGAAAATGAAAAGGCGGTGTCTCGGGTACCTCAGATTTAATGTTCTTAATGAGTTGGGCCTCAAATCTTTAAAAAGCGAAATATTTTTAAAACATAAACAATAAAATTTCATAAATGTACAATCATATCACAGTTAAAATGTTATTTTCTCTAAAAACACCCCTGCATGACCTTCCATATTCTATGCCCAATATTGTTCTCATCGTTCTTTTCTGAATTACAAAAATTTGGTTCAAAGCAGAACATTGACCCCAAAAAATTATACCAAATCTCAGTAAAGATTGAAAATTTGCATAATAAACGATTTTTAATATCTCCCTACCCAGATATTTCCTCAATACTCTGATTCAGAAGTGCACTTCATTTAATTTATTACTGAGGTCCTCAATGTGCCTGCCCTAATGTAGGTTTTCATCCAGTATCAGCCCTAAAAATTTGACATCAGGCGACATCCTTTGGTTGACTTTGTTAAGTAAGATGTGTTCAGGAGTATCAACCCTTGACCACTTAGTTTTGAAGATGACACAGTTGGTTTTACTTTGATTCAGAACTAATCCACTACATGAGAGCCACTCCTGAACGCCATTCATGAGATAAGAGCCTTTTCTAACGGTACTGTTTAGGTCCTCGGCTGTTACTAAAATGTTTGTAGCATCAACTCAGTAGATGATTCTGAGCATTAGGCACAGAGTATGGCATGTCATTTACATATATTACAAATAGAACAGGACCAAACACACTCCCTTGGGGTATTCCCAAGTACAAGTTAAAATTGTCTGACATAAAACATTGATTATCACGCATTATTTGAACCTTTTGTGCCCTATCAGAAAGATACGATTTAATCCACATCAGTGCACTTCCTCTTACCCCATATTTATCAAGTTTCTCAAGAAGAATATTATGATTCAAGCACTCATATGCCTTGTATAGATCAAGAAATATACCCATAGCACATTTCATTTCCTCAAATGCTGTCAATATACCTTGGGAGAAGTCATACACTGCTGTTTCTATTGATCGACCAAATACACATGCTGATTCTTATTAAACAATTTAAAACATTGAAAAAAATCTAACAATCTATTACACATAGCGGATTCAAATACTTTAGAAAAACAAGATAATAAGCTAATCGGTCTGTAATTCTCAATCAAATCCGGATCCCCTTTTTTATAAATCGGTTTTAGCATCTCTAATTTACAATTTGATGTCCTTATAGGATTGGTGATAAAATTTACTAACTTAACCAACCAAAATGTTGGTTCTCCTTTCATGTTTCGTGATGCCGTATAAACTATTTAGTGTTTACATATGAAGCATAACAAGCATTTTGAATTAATTTTTTTTTATTAAAAATGATAAGAATGGGAGCGAAATACATATATATTTTTTTGTAAAGTAACTGTAGTTCTTCTTTAAAAAAGGCTTTTCGATTTACTTTCACGTAAACTGAAATACCTCAAAATAGTTGAGCTCATACCATTTACACTGTATATTTTGCAACTGACAGTCTATAAACATTTTGTGGGCAGGACAAATTGTTCATTGTTTGAATAAATCTGTCACGTTTGAGCATTCTTTATCTCTATGACCCGATCTGAGTTATTGTAATGTTATACTACTTAATTACCATAAAATTGTGTAAATCACGTTCTAACAACCCTGTTTGTTATCAAAATATCAAGATAAAGGATCTCATTCAAAGTAAAATGGAATTACTTGTTAGGCGTAACACAAATCCACCAATTAGCAGCAAGATGCCCTGCATTTATAATTATGGTTTCAATATTTGTATTGTCTTCGGTTTCCTGAATAATTGTTTTATGTAATCTGTACGAATTTGATATAAACTCGCTTGTGCCTTACTGTCCCTGTGAATTGTAATTCAATGCGTTTAATAGAATATTTGTTTCGTCTATTTTGATATTTTGTTTTGTATACATCTCATCGTTATTCATGACTTAAAGCGAAACACAATTAATTGATGGGGCAATTAAATCTACTAGAATTGGAAAATATTCACCAAAGCATCTAACGCCTCCAAGGAATATTTTCTATAGCATTTATACAATTAAAAGTAAAAGTGGATGCAGCAATGAAGATAAGAGGATTTCATTACAGAAATTGGGAATGTCTAGCACTGAAATGCACCAAAGAACAAATTTGATTTTTCTCAATGTCACGTTTTTTGAAGTGACTCTTGAAGGAAGGTGTCTTGATTTCTTAAAAACGTTAACTTTCTTTTATTTTTTTATGTTGTTAATACAATTAAACGTAAATAACATTAAATATTCTTAGTGGTTTGAATATTAGTATTATTTTCAAAGCCAACCACATAAAAACATTATTTTTGACAATGTTTAAAAATTTTGCTATCCAAAAACACCTTTATGCTTTATTGATCATAAGAAACATACTTTCGATGCTTAAGATCTTGAAGAGACAGGAAATTCTTCTAAACACCATTCGATTGCTACATGGAAACAATGCATTACATTTAATTGTTCAACAATATTTTTTACATTTTTATTTGAATATTAGTACATTAGTAGAAAATATTAAGAAGAAATATGAATTATTCTAGTTGTTTTTACAAACAGCTCATTAAATTAAATTAAATATCCTTGGCATACTGATGAATTCAAAGTTTGCTGGAAAAATCTAAAAATCTTAGTAAAATTTTAGTAAAATTAAAAACCTTAGTAAAATGTTATATACTTATAGCCAATACACTAAAATTTGTATAATAAATATTTGTGTAACTTTCCCATTTATACAGGGTGTTCCTAAATTGGAGGTACAAACGAAAAGGGGAGATTCCTTGAATAGTTTTAGGAAGAAAAAGTCCCATAAACATGGGTCCGCAAAAGTTTCGTTTTCAAGATACAGAGTGTTAAAGTTTGAATTTTTTTCAAGTTTTTTTCTCATAGTATCTGCACTTCACAAGATATTCAAATGAAATTTGGCTTAGATATTACAATTAAGAGTTTACACCTTGTGACATGCCACTTTCGATTGCAAATCTACAGGGTGATATTTTTTCGGGAACACTGTCCACTGTTGTCCTTCAGAACTTTTTTTTGGTGAGCCACTGGTACTTTCAAAAATTGTAAAGAAAAGCTTTGTTGTTATACCAAACTTTATGTTCTCTTGTAGTTTTGTCGTATCTACTACCGATTTCGAGAAAAAAATTGAATTATTAAACTAGCAATGATTCTTAGATTCGATAAATTGGTATAATCATCAAAAAAAAAATGTATTACTGCAAGAAATGTACAACTCAAAAATTAATCATAATAAAAAAACTAAATAACAACAAAGGAACTAAATTATAGCCATTGTTGAAAATGTCCTCCCCCAACCCTTAGGATACAAGCTTCCGTTCTTCTTCTCATAGACGATCGAACTCTTTCAAACACTCCTGGAGTATTCCTAATTGTATCAAATGCGCCTTTTTACGATTTCTCAGTTCGTCTACGGTATTCACTGGTGTTATGTACACTAGAGATTTCAGATGGCCCCATAGAAAGAAATCTAAACTATTTAAATCTGGGGATCTAGCGGGGCATGGCTGATGGTCACCTCGTCCAATCCACCTGTTTACATAATTCGTTCAAATACTCCCTAGCCAAAAGTGAAAAATGAGCAGGAGCACCGTCGTGCATGAACCACATTTCACGTCGCATCATAAGATGTATATCATCCAATAACAAGGGCAAATCGTTCTCTAAAAAATGTCTGTATGATTGACCAGTAAGTAGCCCTGGCAAGAAGAAAGGACCAATCAAATAATCGCCAGTATTCCCACCCCACACATTTAATGAAAATTGCTCTTGAAAATAAGCTTCTGCAATTTCATGTGGATTCTCCTCAGCCCATATGTGTTCATTATGAAAATTTATGATTGAAGTCTTTGAGAAACAGGCTTCATTAGTGAATAGGATTTGGCAATCAAAATGAGGATTGTTCAATAGTCTGTTGAGATACCACTGACAAAAAATAATTCTTTGATGACAATCTCGAGGCAAGAGCGCCGGCACCCTCTGAATGTGATAAGGATAGAGCAAAGAATCCCGGAAGATCCGCCAAACAACTTGATGACTTGTATTTAAGGTAACACTAATTTTTCTTGTACTGGTTCCTGGATGTTCTTCTATTTCGTTCAGCACTGTCTCTTCGAGTCGTGGTGTTCTCACACTTCGTGGTCTACCTGCATTATTAATTTTCGCAGAAAAAGATCCAGTTTCTGAAAGACGCCTGTGAATATTAGAGAACATCCGATGACCAGGCATCACTCTATTGGGATAGCGTTCCATGTAAAGACGCTTAGCTTCTCTTGAATTACCATTTGCAAGACCATACAAGAAATGCATGTCAGCCATTTCGGAATTCGTAAAATTCGGCATGTTTTGATATTAAAATGCAACCATCTTTAATTTTCAAAACACAGGAGTTTAATTTGGTGTGTCAAAACTAACAATAAATTTATTCATTCACCACAGCCTACTAGGTAGGTTACTAGATTTCTATGACAATTCGGAATTTTCTGAGGATTTCAAGAGAATCATTCAAAATTTTTTTCTCGAAACTGGTAGTAGATACGACAGAACTACAAGAGCACATAAAGTTTGGTATAACAACAAAGCTTTTCTTTACAATTTTTGAAAATACCAGTGGCTCACTAAAAAAAAGTTCTGAAGGACAACAGTGAACAGTGTTCCCAAAAAAATATCACCCTGTAGATTTGCAATCGAAATTGGCATGTCACAAGGTGTAAACTCTTAATTGTAATATCTATACCAAATTTCATTTGAATATCTTGTGAACTGCAGATACTATGAGAAAAATACTTGAAAAAAATTGAAACTTTAACACTCTGTATCTTAAAACGAAACGTTTGCGGACCCATGTTTATGGGACTTTTTCTTCCTAAAACTATTCAAGGAATCTCCCCTTTTCGTTTGTACCTCCAGTTTAGGAACACCCTGTATATTAGGTTTGAAATAATATATCAATTTTGTTTAAAAAATTAAAAATATCTCAAATTGTAACTTCAAGATTGAGGTTTTCAGCTGGTTTCTATATACAGTGTGTCTTCATAAGTTTCAAAACGCATAACATTCGTATGAATATTATTTAGAGAAAAAGTTATTCTTCATAAAAATATTTGCATGGTCAAAAATGTATACTGTAATAATTACATGTCACTTTTTCAACTGTATACGAGGTTTGTTAGCAAATATGAATTTTGCTTAAAAGTAAAATACCTTTATTTTTATATTATATTAAAATAAACACACTTATGTAATTTTCACTTACATTTATTTACTATTGACAATTGTTTCACCGGGTTACTGGGTTCTTTAGAATACAAAGTAAGACTAAAAGTGAAATGCCTAAAACTATTACATAGTTTTAGGCATTTCACAACAATTAGATATTATATTTCTCATTAATTAGATATTATATTTGCTTAATTAATACAATATATTTTTTTTTCCATAAAGGAAGATCCTCTTAATATGTAAACAGGTCCTTGTTTTTTACACTACGTATTTCATGGTCTGAACAAAGTCTAATTTTTATATTTCACTAACATGTTGATCTATTTTCTTATCTGTAAGTGTGAGTCTCCGTTAAGAAACATACGCTTCAAAAATATTGGGAATAAAAAGAGAAATGCAAATGTACCTATATTTTTCATACGTTTAAAATGAATAATTGGCACTTGGCCAAATTATTTATTTTTAGTGTTAGAAAAAACATCACTATTTAGTGAAAAAATGATTATAGCCTATCTTACCTGTTGTCGGCCGTAATTTTGCAAACCCTCCCTGTCTGGTTCATAAATAGGTGTCACCGAGGGTACTTGCGATCTCACATACTGGGGCTGAACATTCTGTATCTGCGGCTGAATGTTATATTGCAACCCCTGTGCTTGGGGCTTGTAAGTGTAAGATGGCACTGCTTGTGCACTGATATATTGAGGATTTTGATATGCCGGTTGTGATATAGGAACAGCGTAAACACTAGACACTAATAGAAGTAATGAACACTTAAAGACGTTCTTCATTTTTCCAAATTCTATAATAAAATTCTCTATCGAACGATCGAACTTATTCACTAAGAAATGACGAGAGCATTTTGTAGCAGTTTATATACTTTCTTCTTTTATACGGGGGTACTTTCGGATATTACATTGCAAGAGAAAGGTGTACCTTGCGTCGAAATGGACGTAGGGTCGGGTGTTTCTACGTGCGTTTTTCTGATGTAAAGCGTGCGAGACATTTAGTGGCGTGAGACAATGTGTTTCGCATATGCGTTACAAAAACTTGACCGGACGTAACGAAGCAATAAATTAAGTTTAACTCTAAGGCTTTTTGTATTTCTTAGGACACTTTTTTGTTTCAAAAATTTGCATTGATTTCAATGTTTCTGTGAGAAATTCTTTACACATCTCCATAAAATAATAATTGCTATCATTAGAGTGTGTAAACAATTTATAGAAAATGATAATTATCTATCTATATTCAATGCATAATTTGTAATTTTTCAGATATATATGATATATTTTGTCTATTCATTGGGTTTTCTCTCCTCCAATTTTTTTCCTGTAACAGATAAGTATTTAAAAATTGTATATGTAGAACAAAGTGTAGTAAGGCAATTTCGTAAAATTGCCCGGATTACTGGCTGTCTGTACAGAGATTCTTCCTCACAGTTTTTCTGAGAGAAAGAGATGTCTATAAAATGATCAACCAGTATTCCTGTATATAAGTAATGTATTGTATATTGTGTAATACTTATATGTGTATGGAGACGTTTCAACTCCGAGTCTGGAGTCGTTGTCAATCGTTTAGTGTTGTCTTCGAGGTTTTTTTCTAAAAAATTTTCGCTTTGATTTTGAATTTATTGTTTGTCAAAAAATTTGACACTGACAATTTCTTCTTTGATCATTTTATAGACATCTCTTTCTCTCAGAAAAACTGTGAGGAAGAATCTCTGTACAGACAGCCAGTAATCCGGGCAATTTTACGAAATTGCCTTACTACACTTTGTTCTACATATACAATTTTTAAATACTTATCTGTTACAGGAAAAAATTTGGAGGAGAGAAAACCCAATGAATAGACAAAATAATTCAAGACCTCCTCAACAATCTTTTCGAAATTACTTATATATGATATAGTTGACCTACAAATAAAATGATTAAATAATAATAATGTATGACAGTCAGACTAAACGAAATTAGGATTTTATTCTCTCTTCTCTCTTCTCTCTTCTCTCTTCTCTCTTCTCTCTTCTCTCTTCTCTCTTCTCTCTTCTCTCTTCTCTCTTCTCTCTTCTCTCTTCTCTCTTCTCTCTTCTCTCTTCTCTCTTCTCTCTCTCTCTCTCTCTTCTCTCTTCTCTCTTCTCTCTTCTCTCTTCTCTCTTCTCTCTTCTCTCTTCTCTCTTCTCTCTTCTCTCTTCTCTCTTCTCTCTTCTCTCTTCTCTCTTCTCTCTTCTCTCTTCTCTCTTCTCTCTTCTCTCTTCTCTCTTCTCTCTTCTCTCTTCTCTCTCTTCTCTCTTCTCTCTTCTCTCTTCTCTCTTCTCTCTTCTCTCTTCTCTCTTCTCTCTTCTCTCTTCTCTCTTCTCTCTTCTCTCTTCTCTCTTCTCTCTTCTCTCTTCTCTCTTCTCTCTTCTCTCTTCTCTCTTCTCTCTTCTCTCTTCTCTCTTCTCTCTTCTCTCTTCTCTCTTCTCTCTTCTCTCTTCTCTCTTCTCTCTTCTCTCTTCTCTCTTCTCTCTTCTCTCTTCTCTCTTCTCTCTTCTCTCTTCTCTCTTCTCTCTTCTCTCTTCTCTCTTCTCTCTTCTCTCTTCTCTCTTCTCTCTTCTCTCTCTCTCTCTTCTCTCTTCTCTCTTCTCTCTTCTCTCTTCTCTCTTCTCTCTTCTCTCTTCTCTCTTCTCTCTTCTCTCTTCTCTCTCTCTCTCTTCTCTCTTCTCTCTTCTCTCTTCTCTCTTCTCTCGTCTCTCGTCTCTCGTCTCTCGTCTCTCGTCTCTCGTCTCTCGTCTCTCGTCTCTCGTCTCTCGTCTCTCGTCTCTCGTCTCTCGTCTCTCGTCTCTCGTCTCTCGTCTCTCGTCTCTCGTCTCTCGTCTCTCGTCTCTCGTCTCTCGTCTCTCGTCTCTCGTCTCTCGTCTCTCGTCTCTCGTCTCTCGTCTCTCGTCTCTCGTCTCTCGTCTCTCGTCTCTCGTCTCTCGTCTCTCGTCTCTCGTCTCTCGTCTCCCTTCTCCCTTCTCCCTTCTCCCTTCTCCCTTCTCTCTTTTCTCTTCTCTCTTCTCTGTTCTTCCTTTTCTCTTTCCTTTACATTCTTCCTCTTCTCTTTTCCTTCTTTTGTCTACTCTCATCTCTCCCTCTCTCTCTCTCTGGTATTACATCTTTAAATTAATTGGTTTTCTTGTTGGAAATTTTGAAAAATCTATAGCCTGTAGAAGCTTATTTATAAGTTCAGTCCAAAAATTTCGACACTGTCTGACTATGTTGAGATTTTTATATTGATCAACTGTGACTGCTAACCGACTCAACTGAGCCGTCTTCAAATTTAGGAAAATTTTTAACCGGGTAGCCTTTGGAGTTAGCTTTAACTCAAGCTACTTATCTGTGATTTGTGAGTTTTGCAAACTGTAGGTGTGTTTCTTGTCTTTATCTAAAATTTTGAAATTGCTTTATAGAATTAAATACACGATTATTTTAAAAGTGGTATTTAATATTTCAATTTGATTAAGAATGAGAAAATAATTGTTCTTTTAACTAGGAATTGTAATATTTATAATTTAAATAATTCCTCATGGGGCCATATTAAATCTGAATTTGTGTGTTTATGGAGTCATATTACTTTATTTTCTGAGTCATGAAAAACTTTAAATTGAAGGAGAGAATAATTATGATCCAGTATTTGCTACAATGGAACAATTCATCATATTTGGACAAGTAATTAAAGTTTCATAACAATAATTTTAGCTGTTATACTAAAAATTTGTACTATATTGGTTCTTATATATTATCCCAACTATGTATAGTTACTTAGAACAAATTTTTTTCTTGGGTATTTATAAGTAACCTCTCAGGTGAATTTGTATTTGAAATGTATTGCTCCTTAAACCAAAATAATTTTATTTTAGTATAGACTTTCATTTATGTATGATTTTCAAATACTTTATATTAAGTGCTGGAAAATAAACATAAATATATGATTTTGCTATCCTCTATTTTTTTAAATATAGTTGTACATAATCTTATATAATAATCGGCAGTATAGATAATCTGTTAAGAGAACGGTACTGCAAACATATATATGTAGATATGTAATCATATTTTGTAAAGTTATTAACACGGTTATATAAACGTATAAACTAATTACATTAAGGCTAAGTAATGACGTAAAAAATCTATTTACCAGGGGCTATATTTTGTCAAGATTGATAAGATCGATATTTTAAACCTGATTTTTTATTATTTCAAGTTGATTAATTTGTTGTTTTATGTCATAAAAGCAAACAAATGACCTATAATCAAAATGTTTGCCGTTATTACTTAACGCTATTAAATAATGTACGGTAATAATGGTATAGTATTTTTTGTTAAAGATATTTTTGTGAATGTTTGACAATACACATTCCTCTCATTTATGTCAATTTCAAATTCACGAAATTTTTTGAAGAAATTCACATGTCATCGACTTTTACTATTAGATGCAATTGTTTTTGAATCTAAGGATACAATATATATATATATATATATATATATTATCTGGACTATATATTTGACTTTTTTCATATTTCCGACATTTTTTAGAATATTTCGTTCTTAATTTGTAAAGTAAAATAGTTTTCCATGTTTGTTTTTTCAGGTGTCATGTTTGATCATTTAGAATAATTTTAACATTATGTTTATTCGAACATTTTGGTCATTTTTGAAATGTTGATTATTTTAAGATTTCTTATGTTGTCATCTTTGACATTTTTTAGTCCTAAAAACTTTAATCATTTGTATAGTTCATATTTTCTACATTTCAAATTTTTCCTCTCAAAAAAATGTTCACCCATTTTTGCAAAATCCTGAATCACGTCTCTATTTAAAGTGGTCGAAATTCGACCCTATTTCATGAAATTGTAAAAAGTATTATAGAGTTGTGGAGAAATCGGAGAAGTAGACATAATGACCAAAATTTTTCACTCATATTGACAAATCTATTGCAACAAAAAGAATAAAAATGTAATCAAATATCGGTATTCGAAATATTTTTGACAAATTTTTGGCTGGAACCGCTCCTGGCAAAATATTTGATATAATAATTGGAAGATTGTTCTTTACAACCTAAAAGTTTTCGTCATTTGAGGTTTCAATCAAGTTCAGGAATATTAAAGAGAGGACCAACAACCCTAGTAGAACTTATATATTTAATAGATTCTCTAATGTCCTCTGTCTGACAATTATTCACACAACACCTTCGGGAAGTTTGTGATAATAATATGTTAATCAAATTATTAAATTCACATTAAAAACAGAATATTTAACAGGAAAGTTACTGCAACGCGTCTGAAAAATCAATACTGATCTATTACATTGACTATTTTACCACTAAACATTAACAACGCTTGTATGTCACTTCCAGAAATACACGCTCTAAGAATATAACAGCATCTAACAATCGCTCCCTCCATATATAATTACTCAATGTTTTGAGTTTGACCGTCTGGCGGCGGCAGCACTGTCAGTTGCTTGGAGTTGACAGTATGGACGTAATTAATGAATTTTTATTATATTTTATTTAATGAATGAACCAATATAATAAATCAATATTAGCATTCTGCACTGTCCGTCAGTAGCTACTTAACAAAGCAAAAATGAAGAAAATCAGTTAGAGACAGAGGAGAAAATGGTACCTAATCGTTTTGTCTTTGCCCATTTATATATAGGTAACACAGACAAATGTTTAAAGAATTCTAGAGATTACCTCTTAACAAATAAACAAGCTAACAAATTTTACCTCTTTATTAAATAATTATTGTGAAAAAAATAAAACTTCAGCTTAATAACACATAACTTTAATTTTAATAAAGAACCCAGACAGGCATGCTAATGCTATTGTTTCATCAACAAATTGTTGATCGTCCAAACCATTTATTACAATTTCCAATTATTCTAGCGTTAAATTTCACTACTAATTAGAAAAGAGTACATTTATGTGCAAACAGGTATTTTGTTCCGCTATTATTAGCAGTGATTAATATTTGTACTTTGTTATAAAGTATGTACAATTATTAGCATATAATCATTGGATTTTCATTAATGATTCTTATAAGATGAGATGTGGTGAGAAATACTTAAATATGTTGTTGCAATAAAAAAAAAATTGACCAACAGATTAAAAGTGAAATCTTAAAATTATGCTAACAACTTGTTTATTTAAAAAAAATAATGCCTAAAGCAGTTTATTTGCAATATCTGGAATTATCAAAAAAATATCAAGTTTGAAATTATTCGCTACCCTGTCATTTGTTTGAACGTTCAAAGGAGTTTAAATGCACAATATTGCTTCTATTATTTGAAAAATCATTTATTGAGTTTATTAGAAAAAAAATATTTCATTTGTCAGACAGGTGATACCAGCTGTTATTCAAAAACCGCTTGGGCAATTTTGATGATTTAATCCGCATTATATTAAGGAACATTACAGAAAGGGACTATAAAATTGTCTACCATTAGTTTATCGAAACGAAAATTTGTTATACCGGCCATCTGTTCTATATGGTATACTGTTGCCGGTTGCAGGTTAAAATTTACCGGTATTTTGAAGTACACGTATATTAAAAAATATTTTCAGTTTTGGTGTACTCCTTGATGATGACAACTTCGCTGTTGAAACGTAAATTGAGTGTATTAAGAAAGGTTTGGTGTAAGGGTACGAAACCTTGTGTTTATACGCCGATAATAGTATAAATTGGAGTAGGTGATTAAAAGGAACGCATTCTTAGGTATGTCCTAGGATATTTCATTTAAATTCATAATTATGTAGAAAATGAATTTATGCTTTACTTTAAGACCTTACTGTTCAATTCTGCAATACAATAACATTATGGTTTCATCTTAAGTGCCGAAAAAAGAAAACAATCATCCAACGATCAAAATTAATTGATGCAAATAATTTCAAATACGAATTTAAAAACGCTTTAAAATTTCTCCAGCTAATTCAGTTGAAGCAGTTCATCTTTTTACCAAATCAAATGTGTATTATTATGCAAATTATGAAATAAAATGAATCAAATATATCCACTGAAGTAACGACATGATAAGTTAACAAGCCCGAAATCAAGCGATTATAAAAACATACTTCAAAAAGCATGTTTCTCTAATTTCTACACTTTTGTTCACTTCTCGATTCAGCATGCATACCGCAGCTGTTTCCAATCAAACTACACTTAGAAACTTCACATGTTAAATAGAAAAAGATGTACATTAGAATTTTCTCTTACAACTCATTTTCTTTTTATTATAACTATTTGAATTTATAAATATCTGTATGTATTAGTCTTAGATAACAGAATTGCCTCGTTTTCAAGGAGGTATTCTTGGTTGTCAATCACTTGCTTATTGTAGACATTATAATTTTTTTGGTGACATGAAACAACAGTTGTAAAAGTCAGATTTGTTGATTGTTAATATCTTTTGGAATCCTACATATTCTACGATTATAACAAGACCTTGAATTAAGATTGAATAAATGTAACACAATAATACAAAATTTACAAAAAAACGTAATATACAAATAGAATTTTAATCGTTGTTTTAAAAACTTTTCTTTAACTGCTATACGCTTGAGCTGATTTTGATGTGAAATTTTTAAGTGTGTTTGAGTAGAACCGATTCATAATTTAATCAATTATGATTTAATGTTTGAACAGTTGGGCTGATATTAGTTAACTTTTTTTGTGTGTTTGAGTGAGTTAGATTTACAACTTAACTTCGCGGGAGCTTTGCAATCGGGATGTAGGAATATTTCTGACTCCTTCCAAACGGTTAGCCCGTTGTGGATGAAACTTTTTGTGTGAACTTGAACCTTATAAATGTTGATTATAATTACACCCGATAGAGGCGCTACGATCAGCTTCTAGGATATTTTTAACCGACTTCGAAAAAGGAGGAGGTTATCAATTCGTCCGCAACATTTAAACTTTTAAACTTCATTATATTAAGGATCTTTACAGAAAGGTAGCATATAGTTTTCTATAACATGAGATATACGGTTTTCCAGAAAATCAGAAAAAATGTAACTTGTAAAATCAGTAAAAATATGTGCAAAAAAACTGTAAACATCAATGTCAATGTCAAATTTTAAAATATCTAATTGAAATGTAGATATGAGTTGAAAGTATTTCGTACAGGGTGTTTGTAAAGGTTTTCATTTTGATTCATTTGAAGTCAGGTTTACCTTTAATTTATCGAAATATGTGATATTAGGTGGCACATAAGCAGTTGCATGTATATGATGGTTGAAACGTTAAGGGGATTTGAATTAGATATACAGGGTGGTTCAAAAAATATTGTATTGGGTGGCACATAAGTAGTTGCGTATACAAGGTAGTTGAAATATGACTGGAGCAAAACTATAGTTATACAGAGTGGATATTTGCGTTATCGGACGGAGTATAATTACAGTTATACAGAAGGCTTCAAAAAATGTTAGAAGCAGTTGAATATAAAGGATGTTTGAAATATAAGGTCGAGTAAGAATTACAGTTATACAGGACGGTTCAAAAAATATATATAGTATGGAACATAAGTAGTTGCTTATACAAGGTGTTGAAGTAAGGGTGGAGTAAAATTATTGTTATTCAGGGTGTATCAAAATTTGTTATATAAGCATAAGCCATCAGGATATTTGAATTATAGAACGGGGTATAATATAATTATAGACATGTATTCAAAAAATTTTAGAAGCAGTTGCATGTAACGGGTGGCTGTAATAAATGGTATAATAAAATTAAAGTCATAAATTGTGGTTCAAAAATGCGAATTTTGTTATATAAGGCAAACCATACGGGCTGGTTTTAAAGATATCAATATTGTGTGGAGTTGAATTATAGTTGTATAGGTATATATAAGTGACCATTTGTTCTAGAATTTTAAAATCCCGAAGAAAGGCACGTGCGTAGAACCCGTCGGTTAATGGCGGAAGATGCAGCCAATCGGACAATAAAAAATTCACGGCGTAGGGAGTTTTGTTGTTAACTTATTCGCGAAGATAGTACCCATATGGGATAGGCTAAAGTTCACGAGGAACAAGTCCAGAGAATTTCAAAACTAGTTCGGGGCCGGAACTCAAGAAAAGGAGTCGTACGTGACGCGACGGATTTAGGGGACATTAAAGGGGTGGAAACCAGACTCCTAAGAGAGGAACTTTTCATCTGTCCAAATAGGGCATTAGTTAGGAAGTAAATTAAAGAGTTATTATAAAATTTATTGCAGGGAGTCGCGAGTGTATTTTGATGAGTGTTTAGCTAGCTATAAATTTAGTGAGGTATAATTTCTTTTAATACACAGGTAAACCTTTTGGGATTAACGGATAATTCGCATCCAGTGAATACCTTTAAATTTTCCTAACCGAAGAGTGTTAGTGCCAAAAAAATCTGTGAGTTTGTCCGTAGAGTTGTAGGTTCAGATTCTGAACCCAGGGTAGAGGTTTCTTAGACCAGCAAACGGCCGGGAAGAGACCTCGTGAAAGGGACGAAGTAGCGTCGGAGTACGCAAAGCTAGATCGTAAACTGGTAAAGATTTCATCTGACTCCCTGAGTCGGGAAAAAGGAACGAGCGGCCAAAAATTATGTTTTCTTGTCTTGTGATATCTTGTTTAAATTTGGTTTTGGTTTAGTTTGTTTTTATATATATTATATGTTTATTGGGAATATACTCATATATGCGTTTGATAAACTGGCTCACCAACGTCTGCTGATATAAGGGAAGACCTATTGTAGTAGGCACCGATAGGGCTTAAATAGGGTCGAATTACCTGTCATTCCCAGGATTAGTGGGTATAAGTAATATTGTGTTCCATAAAGTTATTTTCGTATTTTTTTTGTGTTGATTAAAAACCATAATTTAGGGAGTTACATTTGTCCTTAAATATTGTTTATCCACCAGCAATTGGGGTTATTTTTTTGTATTTTTTTTTTCGTTACATACATATACATATTGTTTCTCATTTTTTTCATTTCATTTTGTTTTTCTTCAATATATGTGTCATTTTTTTTGTTTGTTTGCTTTTAACTCCTTCCTTCTTCCCATACAACCACCAGCATTTGCGAAGCCTGGGGACTTACCCTCTTAGAGGAGGCCAGGTGACGAAAACCAGAAGCTACCCCAAGGACTGAGAGTCAAGGCAGATAAGGGGCAGTAAAGTTCCTTTTATATTATTTATTTTCAGCTAACATTTACAGAGAAGGGTTCCCGGAGTCTTTCTCTCCAACACAAATTTTCTTCGGGTGGTGGCAGCATTCCCCTTTTCTCTCAGGGCCTTTATTCATTTTTCTCCCTTACACAGTAAGAAGGGCATAGAGTTGTTACACATAGAAGCATATACAGTGTGTATGCAATATAGATTGAATTAGAGTTGCACTTATAGAAAGAGGTCCAAATAATAAAACAAATAAAAATAATTAAAAAATATTTTCAATAGTATACAAATTAGAGAAGGTGAAAGAAAAAGGAAGAAAGTTAGAGAGAGAGAGAGATAAGAATACGCTAAAATATTCAACAGAATTGTACCTTAAATCAGATAGAATTTAAAATTAAACACAAATTTTTCGAGTCCCTGCCAAGGCTGACAAACTAGTTGCATATAAAAACTAATTCAAACATAAATCAGATTTTTAAAGGCAAAGATATTGGTACCGCAATTGATGAGGGGTCTGACCTGGAAACTATATATTGACTGATGTTCAAACAATGTAAAATCTTAACTTGACTGTTTCTGCTAACCTTCGAATATGTATCGCATTATTTCTAGCATGGAAATCGTAGGCTTACAGCATTACACATAGAATGACTCCCGCATTGGGAGTCTCCAGAACATAGTTTTCCTGAAATGTTGATGTTGCTATAAAGTCAGTACTTTATTTATTCTACTGAATTTAGAAGTCATTTTAATTAGTATTATATGATGATATAGTGACATTAGAATGCCCACCTGCTTTTTCCAACATTCTATTAGATAAACTGGAAATTGCCTGCCGAGGTGAATTCAATTCGACTAAAGGTCTCTATTTCTGTTTGAACAATAACGTCGGTTATTTGATACTGATCTCTAAAGATGTTGTCGTTGTCTTTTAAGGAAATTGAATTTAGGAAAATGTGAGTACGTAGTTCCCAGAATTGGAAGTGAAACTATTGTGCCGTGAAACACTTCGATAAAACATATAATAAATCAATTTAGCTAGCTACCTATTCGGGAGAACGGTTTATTCAGAGTTGATGAAACAACGATTGGAAAAAATGTTCACTGAGAGCAAAAAGAAGGTTATTAACATTAATGTCAAAGTAATCGTCGTATTCATTTTAACTAAAAATATAGATTTGTTGTCGATCACAATATGTTTTATTCGAAAGCTGATTCTTAAATTTTCTATTTAATTTTGTAATTGCTCAAAAAATGTTGACAGTGACAATTGATTTTGATATAATTGGGTTTAGTGTATTTCTTGTTTTGAATGGTGTTTTCCGTCTATTTGACAGACCCTATACAGTCATTTTATGACGAAAAGTTGCTAAGAACATATGTCCATAAAAAGTTTTCGAGATATTTAGTTAAATTTTGGAAGTCTTGATAATAAGATCACAAAAACGATCATGAAAATCAAAGTAATGCTTATTTTAACGAACTTGACGTCAGCTCGAAAAATCTCGAAAAGTTAGTATAAGCCTATATCTATGTTGTAACAGAAAAAACATATCTAAAAACTGATGATTGTTTCGATCATTCCTTGGTGAAATTTCTTATTTTAATTATATTAAAACACTAACCACTGTGGTAATTTTCACAAATTTATTATTTTCTTGACAATTGTTTCGCTCTGATGACAGGCTTCGTCAGAATTAAATATTAAACTAAATACTAAACATCTGAATATATTATATGGTGTTGTAAGATAATAATGCGTATATAGGTAGAAAGCACAATATGTTTACTGTATAATATTACTGAAGGTAAATATTATTAATATAATTTGGAATTTTGTATTATGTAAGTATATTAAGATTAAGTAAAGGAGACATATTTGTATCAGTTTGGTCATTTAAAAAATGTGGTGCATTTTTATTTTAATTGATCTCAAGTGATTCTAACACAGTTAATTTTTTACTTTTTTGTTCTAGATGTAAAATTTCGAAAGTAGTTTGTGGAATATGATTTTCATTTAATAAATTGTCGGCAAATTTAGATATTTTGTATTTCTGATTTTCATAGGCTTTTAAATGTTCAGACCATCTTGTTTTAAATGACCTTCCTGGATGACCGATGTAAAATTTTGGGCAACTACCACATGTTAACTTATAGACTCCAGAGTTTTCATACTTATTAATTTTATCTTTATTATTTTTTATGTATTTGGCTAAATTATTGTTGGTTTTAAAGGCTGTTTAAATATTTCTGTTTAGTAGAAATAGAGAATTTTTTTCAGATGGAGAACCTATAAATGTAATGGATTGGTGAAATTTTGAGTTAGAGTTGGGAGAGGAAGGGTATACTTGTTCTATAGCTTTTTTCTTTAATTTTCTGGATAATATGTTATCAATGATTTGGGGGTTGTAACCATTATTGATAGCAATGAGTTTTATCCTATTGAGTTCATTGTCAAAGTTGACTGAAATATTCATGGACAACCTAGAATCTCTAATATTTAATCATGATTTAAGTAACAAATTCTTATATTGGTACCGATACGTTGATGATGTTTTCGCTTGCTTTACTGGTACACAGAGACAATTACAATTACTACATAATTACATAAATCACCTCCACCCCAATATTCAATTTACACTAGAAACAGAAAGAAACAACACAATAGATTTTCTAGATTTAACTATAAAAGTATCTGATAATAAACACAATTTTTCCATATATCATAAAAAGTCCCATACAGACCTCACTATTCACAATACTTCATGTCATCCAATCCAACACAAACTTGCAGCATATCACTCCATGGTACACAGATTAGTAACTGTCCCGTTATCTAAACCTAACTTTGACAATGAACTCAATAGGATAAAACTCATTGCTATCAATAATGGTTACAACCCCCAAATCATTGATAACATATTATCCAGAAAATTAAAGAAAAAAGCTATAGAACAAGTATACCCTTCCTCTCCCAACTCTAACTCAAAATTTCACCAATCCATTACATTTATAGGTTCTCCATCTGAAAAAAATTTCTCAATTTCTACTAAACAGAAATATTCAAACAGCCTTTAAAACCAACAATAATTTAGCCCAACACATAAAAAATAATAAAGATAAAATTAATAAGTATGAAAACTCTGGAGTCCATAAGTTAACATGTGGTAGTTGCCCAAAATTTTACATCGGTCAAACAGGAAGGTCATTTAAAACAAAATGGTATGAATATTTAAAAGCCTATGAAAATACAAAATATCTACATTTGCCGAACATTTATTAAATGAAAATCATATTCCACAAACTACTTTCGAAATTTTACATCTAGAACAAAAAAGTAAAAAATTAACTCTGTTAGAATCACTTGAGATCAATAAAAATAAAAATTCACCACATTTTTTAAATGACCAAATTGATACAAATATGTCTCCTTTACTTAATCTTAATATACTTACATAATACAAAATCCAAATTATATTAATAATATTTACCTTCAGTAATATTATACAGTAAACATATTGTGCTTTCTACCTATATACTCATTATTATCTTACAACACTATATAATATATTCAGATGTTTAGTATTTAGTTTAATATTTAATTCTGACGAAGCCTGTCATCAGAGCGAAACAATTGTCAAAAAAATAATAAATTTGTGAAAATTACCACAGTGGTTAGTGTTTTAATATAATATCTAAAAACTTTAAAAAGGCATTTTTATGTATTTTTGTCTTTTTAATCAAAATGGAGGAGGTTATAAACTCGTCTGCAACTTTTTTTATATATGACGACCGATTATTTAAAAACATTTGGGCAATTTTGAAGATTTAAACTGCATTATATTAAGGAACATTACAAAAAGGTCCCATATAATTGTCTATAACATGAGATTTACGGTTTTCCAGAAAATCAGAAAAGTAATCGACTAGATTTCAGTGAATTTCAATGACTTTTTACTGTTTTCTCCAAAATCGCTCAAGAAATTTCAATATAATAAATTGTATTCTACAAAGATACAGCTTGATTCCCTATATTTTTCTGTAATCTAAAACCTACCATTTTTCTGAAAGTCGGAAAAAATATGGAAAAAAAACTGTAAACATCATGGTAAATGTCAAATTTTCATCATAAATATCTAATTTAAATGTCAAGATATGCCATGAAAATATATCGTACATGGTGTTTGTAATGGTTTTCATTTTGATTCATTTGAAGTAAGTTTCGATTAGACACGAAGTTAAGTTAGGGGGCTTATAGTGGCGTGAAATGGCAGAAAGTATTCCATTAGTTTATCCAAAGGAAAATTTGTTATGTCGGCGAACTCTTCTATATGGAACACAGTTGTATATTTGTGCGTGTATGCATATGATATTAAGTGATAAATAGCAGTTGTATACATAGGATGGTTGAAATATAAGTTGGACTTGAATTACAGGGTGGTTCTAAAAATATTATTTTGGGTGGCAAATAAGTAGTCCGTATACAAAGTGGTTGAAATAAGAGTGGAGCAAAACTATAGTTATACAGAGTGGATATTTGCGTTATAGTACGAAGAATAATTATAATTATAAAAAAACTTTGAAGATTGTCAGAAGGAGTTGAATATATAGATTGGTTGAAATATAAGGTGGAATAGAATTACAGTTATACAGGGCGGTTTAAAAAATTAATAGTTTGGAACAAAAGTAGTTGCTTTTACAAGGTATATAAGGGTTGGGTAAAATTATTATTATTCAGGGTGTATTAAAAATGTATTACATAAGTATAAGCAGTTAGGCTATTTAAATTATACGACGTAAGAAGGGATATAATTATAGACACGGGTTCAAAAAATTTTAGAAGCAGTTATATATACCGGGTGGTTGAAGTAAATGGTAAAGTAAAATTATAGTAGTTTGAAAAGGTGAATTTTGTTATATAGGGTAGACCATGAGCAGTTGTATAAATGGAATACTAGACATATGGGAAGTAAAATCATTGGTATACAGGAATAATTTAAACAATAGGAAAATACAAAGGCAATAGTGTGGAGAGGATTTATACTTATACAAGGCGGTTCTAAAGATATCAGGACCATTGTAATATTGTGTTGAGTTGAATTATAGTTGTACATGGTGATTCAGATAGTGATAGACCAATAAGTTATATAGGAGTGACCAATACACAGAAGCATATACAGTGTGGATGTGGAAAAAAAAAGAAATATGAATACGCTAAAATTAGATAAAAAAGAATATATGTCTGAAAATAGTGATTGATTTCACAAGGTTTCTAAACGGTTTTTATTTTAAGTCAGCGGAAGTCAGTTCTTTTTTAAACATAAATGATAGTTCTATATATTCATTTATTGTGGTTTTTAATTCCTTGTAGTCAATAGCCTATAAAGACCATTAAAACGAAAACACAACAAATATAATTTCTCTATTCTCAAGAGTGATAGAAATAATCGGACGTTCTAAAACCTAGCCTGTTCCTGATGAACTTTAAATCCAGTCACTAAACCTAAATCTCTCTTCGATGTATCCCCGAACCGAACGGATTCAACGTTCGACACAATATATTCCGGAAACTTTTCATTTTTCTTGGAAAAACTTCTTAAACTTTGACAAGGTTATTCGATAAAGAGAAAATTGTGTGCCTAATATTTTGCCGTTGTTCTTGTTTTTTCACTTCTTTTTCTCTTCCAGAAGGGAAAGTGTGTTAGGAAGGTCGGAATAAAAGAAATATAGGAATCAAGAAATCGTTGAGAAGTTGAACTCATTTGTTCTTTATAGAAGTTGTGTTTACGGATTCGGAAGAATGTAAATTATACAGGGAATTACGAATTTGTTTAAAAAAAGTAATTTAGTTATGTTTCGATATAATAATTATTGTAGAACAAATATATTTAGTAGTTTTGGTGTTTTTGTTATTGATAACCAAATGATCTTCTGAGCTCTAAATTATAAGCGAATTATTTAGAAATGTCAATTGCAGTAAAACATTGGCGTAATAGCCGCTGTTAGGTAATCAAATTTTTTATTAACTACAAGATGTTACTTTCATCCCAAGACAACAAATATAACATCCGATTAATATACAACACCAACATAAAATTTGCATTTCCCTCTAATAAACATTCCAATTCTCTGTTTGCCATATTTAGTTAGAAAAAAGGTCAAATTGATGGATTGTAGAAACAAACTAGGGGATTAGACTGAAAAAGAGTCCAGTCGAAAGTAATAACTATTAAGTTCAAGTAGTGACCAGAATGACACTATTATAGAATTAGGGAATTGCTAAATTTAAAATAATAATAATGTTGATGTTAATCAAATAAATCAAACTTAGTGCTTTTGTGTCCCCTGTATCATTGTATGGATTTATGTTTTATTTATGTTGTTATAACTACATTGTTTTTGTTTGATAACTTTACTAATTTTATTTATTTTATTTATTTATTTATTCTCTCTTTACAAACACCAAATAGGTACTTACATGTGAAGGGTTAAACAGTACACAAGTATTTGACAATGTCACAGACATGCCAATATCATGAAGGGATTGCATCCTGATGCAGCAATAATATGCGCCTAAGCTCACCAAATTTGATGTTAAATAGGTCAGGAACTATGTTATTGGACAGCATATCATTGCAGACACTGAGTAGATAAGTGAATGGCGAAGGGCTTCCGTTGTTAATGTAGAAGAGATTAGATGAGAGTAGTCTTAAGCTAATTTTGGGGACCCTAAACTTAACGCTATTGATCAAGCCACAATCGAAATATTTTCTGTTATTTAAAATGTTATATATAAAGATAACAGCATGGGTCTTTCTCCTCGTACTCAAAGAACAGAGATGGAAGGTTGCCAACATTGATCTATAAGATACCATCAACTGATATATGCCATTCTCTTTGATATAGAGATAGCGCAGAAAACGTTTTTGAACTTTTTCAATTTCGTTACTTTGGGTGTACCAATTTGGTGACCAAATGTTAGAGGCATACTCAAGGTGAGGCCTCACCATAGATGTATAAAGTCTTATGGTTGTTTTTACACTCAAATTTTGGCTATTACGTATGACAAATCCAAGAACTTTGTATGCTTTGTTTATCAGGTAGCTGAAATGGGTATTGAATTTGAAGTTATCTTGAAAGATTACCCCCAGATCTTTAACCTCTTTACACCTCTTAACCTTACAATTTCCAATGTAATAGTCTTCCATAGATATATTGACTTTTCGGGAGAATGAAACAACACAACATTTTTGGGTATTAACAAACATTTTGTTTTCTCTAAACCAATTAAGCCCCAAATTTAAGTCGTTTTGAAGTCCAACAACATCATTTATGCCATTAATGGGTTTAAATAGTTTGAAATCATCAGCAAACAACAACCCAACGCAGGTCTTCAGGCTATCGGGTAAGTCATTGATAAAAATCAAAAACAAGAGAGGACCCAAGATGCTACCCTGGGGTACTCCTGAGGTGGCAATATAATGACGGGAGAAGACAGTACCTATCTTTACCCTTTGGGTTCGTGCGACTAAGTATGAAGTTATGAATGACAATACTTCACTTGAAAAACCAAGAACCGACAGTTTTTTTATCAAGACACTGAAATCCACCTTATCATATGCATTCGCACAATCTGTGTATTTGTCAGGAAAAGTAATTTATGTGTATTCAAAGTTAATTTGATGAATCCTGTAATATAATTTGTGGATATAATAGTTATCATTAATTCACCACTGCCTTTCAACCAATGTTGAGTCAAATATTATTTTTCCTAAATAACTAATATTCCATCATCCAATCTAATATAATTTAAAGTGACCTCGTTATATATTACCAAAACCATGGACAGCAAGATAACAAAACACGGAATGTATATTTCGTAAGAAGTTTTTGCTTCCATCGCTTAGTCGCAAATGACTCAAATGACTTTTTGTGTTGTTGTGTTGTGTTTTTAGAAGCTTTAGTATTCCACGGATTAAGCAATTGTTTCTATTAATAATAGAACATGGGCTTAGGCATGTTAGTCTATTAACGAAATGCTGCAGCTGAAGAATACGCGAAGAATGCAACCTGACCTGATAAAGGTTGACATAACTCTGCCGAAACTTCGTAAATTCAGCATCGATTCCAAGAGCGATCAATTTTCAACTACGCTAATGAATAATCAGAAACTGATAGATATAGCGTACGTGAAAACTGTTCATGTATAGTGGGTACCCTCTACAAGGTTTATTAGTTGATCATTTTTGATGCGATATAGATAATTGCAAGTCATTCAAATGTATGTTTTAAACAGAGATTAGAGATTTTAATTCTGACGGGAACGGCCTAGCAGGAGAAAATTGCCAAACAAACTTTTTAAAAAGTAGGCTGGGTTTTTTTTTATTCAAAATTAGAATAAACCGTTGTATTCTCTGTGATAATGATTCAAAAAGGCTTGCTAACACAATATAAAATTATTTAGGAGTACCAAAGCAACTTGTTTTGTTAAAATTCTGTTATAAGACCGAAAGACGTAGAAACAAATAGTTGAGCATAAGTCTGTTTTATATAAGATATGTCAGAAAAAAAATTCTTAAAATTTCGTAATAAGTAAACTTTGTTTTTTAAAAAATTATGAGCAGTTCATCAGTCGTAATGGCAACGTTGTACCGATCGAAATGGACAGACAAAAAAAAATATTTTTGACTTTTAAAATGAATTAAAATAATACTTATTGACAATTCACCACCACCATTATGCTTTAAAATGTGTTAAATAATTATTAACTATTCTGTAAACATTCTGTAATTGAAAAAAAAATTAAAAATACAACCCCGTCCAATTAATTGGGAAGTAATAACTAGTTTAAAACCGTTTTTTTTTTGTATTATAAAGGGTGTTTTTTTAGAGGTATAGAACTTTAAGTTGGCAACACTCTTTTAACCGGCGGCCATCTTGTCAGCTGTCAAGTGATTAATGTTTTATTTGGTTTGGCATTTCACATGAATAGTTCTGTTCGAAATACATATTGCTCACTACGTCCATTTTACGGTCAACATAATCGTCCATCAGAGCAATTAATTCGGTTAACTATGCAACGTTTTCGCACCACGTTTACTCTAAATGATAATACGCATCCACAGAGATGTCGTACAGTGCGTACAGAAGAATATATTGCTGCTGTAGAGCGTAGCGTAGAGGAAAACCCAAATCAGTTTATCCGCCATCGTGCACAAAAGTTGGATATGTGTCCATCCACTTTATGGAAGATTTTGAGGAAAGATCTTGGTTTGCGTGCTTACAAAATTCAACTCGTGCAAGAATTGAAGCCACACGATCACCTAGCAAGGCGTACATTCGGTGAATGGGCCCAAAACAAGATTGCCGTTGATCCCGATTTTCATAAGCGAATTTTGTTTTGGTTGAATGGATACGTCAATAAACAAAACTGCCGTATTTGGAGTGATGATAATCTTCCACTTCATGTTGAGGCACCGTTACATCCAGAAAAACTGACTGTTTGGTGTGCTTTATGGGCTGGTGGAATAATTGGTACTTCTTTAAGAACGATGCTGGCCAGAACGTTACAGTCAATGGTGATCGCTATAGAGGCATGATTACTAACTTTTTCGTTCTTCAGTTGAACAATCATGATGCACACGAGCTGTGGTTTCAACAAGATGTGGCAACATGTCACACAGCTCGTGCAACAATTGATATATTTAAAGATAGATTTGGTAACCGCATAATTTCACGTTTCGGCCCCGTGAATTGGCCTCCAAGATCGTTCGTTTAACGCCGCTTGACTATTTTCTGTTGGGATACGTGAAGTCGCTAGTCTACGCCGATAAACCTGGAACGATTGACCACTTCATATTCATATTCAAATTTCATGTCACTTTAAAAAAAAACATCCTTGCTTTATTCCATTTCAAAGTTCTATACCTCTAAAACTCTAAAAAACCAACCATTATTATACCTTCAGCAAAATAACCAATCAAAAATCTATGAATTTTATGCAGAAAAATAGAGTACACTATTAGTTTTTAAATGTTAAGGTGAAATTAAAGACATATTTGTCAATGCATAAGTCCTCATATCATATACGAGGGCGGATCAATAAGTAATGCCTCCATTGCCCTATATATTACTACTTTTGCAGCTACATCACTGTCTATGTATGTTATTATAATGCTTTGTTCTACTCATACGGTCTATTCTTTTAAGGTTAGCTGATTAGAACAGTGGATCTGAAGCAGAAAGAAAATATCGATATAGAATATCTGGCAAAAGAAATTTGTCCAGCTACATCCAGTTCTTCTGGATGCAGTTGAAGCCAATCAACAGGGTCTATTCTAGAACATAATCATTGGGATGAGACCTGGATGCACTTGCATGACCCAGACAGCAAAGATTATTCTAAGGAATAGCGCCACAGTGGTTCTCCATGCTCCTAAAGAATTCAAATTCACCAAGTTAGCCCAGACTATTATGGCTATAATATTTTAGGACACACAGTTGATTTTCTGTAACCTCGTGCCACAATCAACAGAAAAACCTATGTGACCACACTGATCAGGCTACATCATGAAAATGCAGGCTTACACTGAAGCAATAGAACCTCTCGAGAGAGATGTCTTGGCGATATTGTGCCGGTAGGCTGCTCAGTTTGTATCCGGTGGCGTGAGTTCGTTCTTTAATTGGCAGAAGGACTATGCAAGGGCGCCAGGCCAATGGACACACACAGTTAACAAGAAAAACGACAATATAACGAAAAATTTACAATTTATTTATTTAAATACAAATTAATCAATTTTTCTGTTGTTAAGTTGGTAACAGATAACCAACTCTTAAACAATCGAGGTATATAAAAACTGTTAGAGTGAAGTTACAAACAATCTATAAATTCTTGCCTTACAATATCCTCGGTAGGAATGCCTTTCCGTTGGTGGGTTTGCTGTCCAAGGTCCTGATCCTGGAGCTATATGCCAACCAGCAGATGGGGTTCCAATAACTCAGGGCGGCCAGGAGTTGCCACTGTCCTACCAGAGGACAAGTCGAATCAGGTAGTACTGCCAGAGTTCTGCTCCCTTGATATGAGGCTAGTGGTTACGTATCTGGGCACTCTTAGCCCCGGTTGATGGCATACATGAAAAAAATTTATTGGCCAATTAGTTATAGCCCTTAGAGTATCGATACTGAATTTTCCCCCTGACTAGTATAGGCGTATATATGCTCTATAGGATCGATTTGGCACGTGTATGAGGTGAGGCACCCTACCTTAGTTTTCCCTAACTTCTTCACTCTAAATTAACTATTTAAATGCTACCAAAAATGAATGAAAAATACTTTAACTAATAAAAGTAAATTTTGAAATGCTTCAAATTCTAGGTAAAAATATATAACGATAAGACTTAAGGTAAATTGCAACTGCTAAGTTACAGTTTCAAATTAATTTAGATTTAAATAACAAATCAATTATTAATTACAGGTAAAATTTAACGGTAAATCAGATATATAAACAATTATGTTTGAGAGCTAATAATGTGTTTAAAGATAAAGATATGAAAAAAAATTATATTCAAGATCTAATAATGTGCCTTCTAATCCGACAAACCGTTCGACGACTGAATGAAAGCGAATTTCCTCCGAGATAATGGGAAAATTCAGTACTCTAAATTAATGTCAATGTACGGTACTTTAAAAATGATAAGGTAATAAACGATAAAAATGATTATTGCATCTATATTCATAAATATAATAAAAAATCAGATGTGAAATCTGGTCATAAACACCTCCCCAAGTTAAACAATTAAAATAAAGAAAACGAGGCTTAGCAAAATGCTTTAGCTCAGAACCTGCTTGGCTCTCTACTGCAAACTCAGAGAAAGGAGAAATTAAAATGTGATTTCTTTATAACTAAGCAGACAAGCAACCAATCTGGGCCAATGAATAATGAAAGATCAGCGAGTGACTTAAAAAAAACTTAATATATTTACTGGTATATCTATATGTAAATCAAATTTAATAAAATAGAAACATATATATGAAATACTGAACGAAATGCAAAGAAAACAAAATAGAAATTTTAAGTCACTCACATGATCATTCCCAGTCACAGTCGAACCCAATTGGGGAGCTTCGTCAGCTACTAAATTCAGGCTCACAGGAGACCTCGTCTAGTGGATTAATTTGTCCTTTCCTGATCCTTGGCAGATATCGTCAATCAAATTCTCCAGATTCACCAATACCTAAAAATGCAAAAGAGGCCAGCAATACTTGTTCCCTTTTTCCTTATTTCTTTATCACGATACGTGTGAAAACTCTAGCAACTAACGATTGCTTATCGATGCCAACTACGTCGCAGATGCAAAGCAAAAAAAAATTACAAAAAAAAATTAATGAACTACGCAATTAAGCCACCAACTATTTATCGTTGCAAGAAAACGCGGTATATCGATATTAAGATGAATATGAAACCAGACTCATCCAAAGTTTCTTTCCAAAATTATTAATAGATACGATAAAATATGCACTATAGCCGATAAAAAAACTGTAAAAAAAAATTCATTCGATAAATCAACTATAACGATAAACCGAATTTGCTTAATTACAATCAAAGGTACGATAATAAGGAAAAACGATAAATTAAGCAAATTCTAGCAGATATTTTCCCGATAAAGATAAAGAATTTTCCCAATAAAAAAATTAAACTCAGAACGAAATTCGCCTACATACCCGTCTTTTCCGGCGGTCGAAACAGAAGAGAGAAATCTACTTCCTTCGACATGCGTTAATCCCACTTGTCCAATCATAAAAGTGGGGAAAGGAAATGACATGTTAAAATTTCGAATTTTATTAAGCGCGAAAGCAGGAATATTAATCAATAGTTGGTCAATACGGGAACTAATACAATATAATTTCGATAAAAAAATAAAGCAAAACTTTACTGATTAAATCATAGATAAAATTTTATTAATGACAGTTTCCTTCTTCCCAATAAAATTATATTAATTTAATATTTCCAGTTTGGAGGGAGGTTAGATCAAAATAGCACGTGATGTTCTTTCTGTCAGACATTACCGCGCCAAATCAAAGGACAGAGTTGGACTTAGAATACCTTCCAAACGAATTAACTGTGATTTAGCAATTAAAAGCGAAAAAAGCGATTGCATAAGCGAATAAAATAGGAATATTTACTTACGTGTTTATTTATTAAGGTAAAGACACTGTTTTATTACAGTAGAACTCAGTTCAGAAAACAATATAATTAGAAAAGTGATTTGAAAAATATAAAAGGTACTTTATTAATGCGACAAATATTAGTAAATATCAATGTAACGGGGAGAACGGCAATTCACCCGTTACACACCCCTCTAACCCGGAGTAAAGAAAGGTTTTTTGAGAAGGTCAACCTGAAAAAAAAACCTTTCGTAAGCTATAAGAAAACCTACAAAATAAGTAACGATATTAGATTTCCGAAATCAATTTCCTAAATTTTACCAAGATAATACAGTTCTGAAAATGAATCGAGAGACATGGGAAGCTAAATAGAATAACTATTCTTAGATAAGATATGAAAATATTCAATTAAGTTTATAAGATAAAAGGTACCTACTTTAAGTGGTCCCTGTATGTGAGTTATGAAACGTTTGACCAACTAAATGAATAAGATAATGACTACTAAGTTCAAGTCAACAACAGAAAGTCGATATCGGTACTAAAATGCGGAAAGGTAGACGGTAGATAAAAGGGAAAAAATATTTAACGGTATAAATTACAAAGTCGGTAGCAATAATAATAATACAAGGGAATGATCCCAAGTCAGTTAGCGAGAAAAAAAAAATTGATATAAGCCTTAAGTCAGGATAACCCAAAAAAACAAGACACGGTAATATTTACAATGCAAGCTAAATGCAGATAAATTGATAAAGTTAAAGATATAATACAATAATGAATTGTTGCCATCAAGATAATTGTGTTACTTAACGATTGTGGAAAGCAAACGAGATAATTCATAAGGTACAAACGGTAAGGTAAATGCATAATCCACAATCTAGCAAACACTTAGGCATCAAAAGTACACCTGGATAAGGGCTCCCTATTAGAGGGACGATAAGTGAGGTAAAGCATACTTTTCTAATGCCTATACAGATAGAAAAAAAGGTAAAAGCCTAATTATTACGAGAAAGCTAAATTCATAATAACGATAACGATATAACGGAATTGGTATGGCAACAAGATAATAGGTTTTACTCTACACATACAATGCGGAAAACCCTTCAAAAGATACACGAGACAATACAATTCTTTTTATTACACCTAAACGAGACTCGAGATTGAATTCTTAATAGGATAAGCACTGGTGGCATATGCCGAAAGGCGTCTCTCACTTCTCCTAGTTCCAGGAATGAGGATCTCCATCGCACCAGGGTACAGGCACTCTTCTCGAGTCAAGATGGAAAACGCTCGCCATCGAGCTGCCTGTATCCACCACATCCCCAGTGCTTCAGAGAAACCCATTCCCCGAACACGGAGAAGTAGATTTGCCACGTGGCGGTCCACCAGCGGAAGAGAAAAATAAAAAGAAAGAAACAAAAAAACTCTAAAGGATACTCCCAATTTAGAGCTGTAGGCCAATCCTCCGGCATGGCGATTCATGGGGCTGAGAATGAGCACAGTAGTAACCCCCCAGCATAGATATTGCGGCCCCGTAGGTAACACAACGGTCCGAGTGGTACGCCCCCGTGCTCAATCCTCCCACGAACCTCAGCCTGCCGGAGCATGACCCACACACCTCTAAAAAGGGTCCTGTATACCAAAATAACGATTAAACGATAGAATTCTCTGGAATTCCTATCGAAGATAACACCTTGTTTCACCAAGGAAGATACTAATTATAATTTTACCACAATATTCTGGACATGGAAAGTAAATAAGAGAATGAGAGAACGGTATGTTACGATAAATCCCAGGAAGAAAATAAACGATAATAGAAGGTAAACCCAAAAATAGAAAAAGGAAAAGAAAAGATTCAGAAAATATACCTTTGTATATGTCATATTGCTGAAAATGGAAATCACAAAAATATGGTAAATAATCTGAGAAAAATTAAGATATAGAAAACGATATACTGTCACAGGTCAGATATCCAGAAGGATAGTGAGTTCCAAAAATTGTTCTACAAGGAACATCAAATCTAAAAAAGAACTTCACATCCAATAAAAGGATAAGGTATTGAAAATCGATAACAGCTTTCGCTAAGGTACACCTAAATCAGATATCAAAGAAAACCTGTAACTTTTCAGAGGAAGATAGAAAAAGATAAACGAACGGTAAGGTAGAACGGTAAATATTTTTGAAGCGGGAAAAGTGAGAAAATGCAGCTCTAACACACTGCGCAAAACCTCCATCCTCTACATAAACACAGAACCTAGGACGGCAACACTGCACTAAATGTCCAAGTTCCAAAATAGAGCAACTCCAGCCTACAACCAAAATAACAGCCCTAACACACTGTCCAGAGCCTGGAGTCTCTCCAAAACAATAACTGGCTTCCATCGCCACGGTAAGGTACGATACGATACACTGCTTCCTAGCAGTCAAACGGTAAGAGGATAGACGAGATTACAAGATAAACGATAAGATAATTCACTTCATCATACTTCAAAAAGATAATTCCTCTGAAAGTTAAACATAGATAGATTATAAGAGATATTTACCATAAAATAAGCAAGGTAAGTGAATGCCAATAGGTAACGTTAACAACCTAAGTCAAAGAGGAACAGATAATATTTCAACTATACACGAGAAATTGGGATATTGGAATTCAAGATAATTGTTCTCAAAGAACAGCAGATAAGGCAAGAAAACCAAATCTCCAATTAAAAATGCAGTTCATATCGGTAAGAGCCTACGCCCAAGAAAAGTTGCATTAAACAAGGTATTTTCTTTGAAAAGTTATCATTAACGGTACAAAGGTAGCGATATCAAAATTAGAAAGTGATGACAATATAAACTTTTCATCCTCAGGGACGGTATCACTAAAAGGTGGCAAGATAAATTAACTATCAGCCCTAATTCCTAGACAGGAATAATTCAACTAATTTAAATAAGGTAAAAGCAATAAGCCACGGTATGGATCTTCTAGAAAGATAATACCTAGTGAAAATAATGAGGATTAAAGAAAAGGGAACCAAAATTAGATATATGCATAATATTTAACGATACTATCAAAGATAAAAGAATGTCATCAGCTTTGGCAATCCTGAAGGGACGATAATTTCCAGATAACAGCAAATCAGCATGAAACGACAACGACATGGATGTTATAGATAAAGGCAAGTGACCATTTGGAAGATTTTTACTCCCTAGTTGGCAACATGAACTACCAGAAGTATTCTCCAAGCCCTCCTGGAGACTTAGAAAAATGTAACTTAGTCTTACGAGACCTAGATGGTAAAAGAAAAGATATATAGGGCCAGTTAGGGGACTTTTACCCCTGCGCATGGTTTCACCGCCTTGGGGTATTCGTCGGCCCACCCAAGAGACCAATGAAACGATAGATAGGAAAGATATGAATTAGTCTACAGAAGACCTGGATGTTATGGCAATAATTAGAATCCAGTTGGACGACTTTTACGCCCGCGCATGGTTTCACCGCCTTGGGGTATTCGTAGGCCCACCCAAGAGACCATGAAACGATAGATAGGAAAGATATGAATTAGTCTACAGAAGACCTGGATGTTATGGCAATAAATAGAATCCAGTTGGACGACTTTTACGCCCGCGCATGGTTTCACCGCCTTGGGGTATTCGTAGGCCCACCCAAGAGACCACTGAAGCGATAGATAGAAGAGATATGAATTAGTCTACAGGAGACCTGGATGTTATGGCAATAATTAGAATCCAGTTGGACGGCTTTTACGTCCGCGCATGGTTTCACCGCCTTGGGGTATTCGTAGGCCCACCCAAGAGACCACATGAAAATAGATAGAAGAGATAGGAATTAGTCTACAGGAGACCTAGATGTTGTGGCAATAAATAGAATCCAGTTGGACGGCTTTTACGCCCGCGCATGGTTTCACCGCCTTGGGGTATTCGTAGGCCCACCCAAGAGACCACTGAAGCGATAGAAAGATAGGAAAGATATGAATTATATGAATTAGTCTACAGAAGACCTGGATGTTATGGCAATAATTAGAATCCAGTTGGACGACTTTTACGCCCGCGCATGGTTTCACCGCCTTGGGGTATTCGTAGGCCCACCCAAGAGACCACTGAAACGATAGATAGGAAAGATAGAAGAGATATAGATACGATAAGATAAAGAAAGATAAGAGATATGATAATACAAAATCAAAGTCCAATAACGAGAAGATAAGTCGGTAATGAAGATAAGTCGATAAAGAGAATAGGTACGGTACAAATTAGTCCAGAGCAGAATCATGTTCGGAGTCCGAAGAATCATCCGATACATATTCATCCTCAGTGTCAGGGTCGGAAAGATATGGTTCTAAGTCCTTTACACAGTTAATAACCCAATTTACTATTATTACTATATACTGATTTTTCAATCGGAAACAAGGGTCCGGACCTAATAAATCAGCTGAAAATTTCTGAAAAGCAAGGTCGATATTTCGATAAGATCCCTGAATGGATGTTTTAGGAATGGGCTGAGACAAGGAATCAACAACAACATTAGGAAAGCCCTTTAGAGATACTTCTTGTTCTTTATAATCAGGCTGTAGACTTCTGGTTAAGTCTGAATCTGTTGGAACGGTATTAAGGGCAGAAATTTGCGAAATCTTATAAGATAACGACGAGAAGTTAGCTTTCATCTGAAACAGTTGAAGAAAATCCATTCCCAAGACAAGAGTGTGCTTAACAGACGGAATAACATAGACCTTAAGGGATTTAACGACATTATTTACGGAAATAGGTAAGACAACATATCCCAATAGGTCTTGAGGTTTCCCATCAGCGGTAGTTATTACCACGGTATCATGATATTGAATCGGTAACTTGAATTTTTTTAAGATAGAGAACCCTGAGGAACCTAAAACGGAAGAGGTACTACCACTATCCACTAAAGCGGTGATTTTACGGTCAAAAACGTTAACAGATAGATAAGGCCTGTTGTCCTGAGGTTTATTGACGAAAAGAGGGCTTAAATTACAAGAAGGACGACAAAATTCTCTGACTTTTTCAAGCCAAAGATTCCACTCCTTGCGGGTGGAAGAGATAGGGGGTTTTACGCGGACTTCTTTCCTTTGCCCTTGCCTTTTCCTTGGGCATCGGTAGGAGGAACGGAACTGATTCCTGGACTTTGGTTGGAGGTACTGGCGACGGCATCCAGATGACCATCTCCAGTCGGTACTACGTTTTTTGGAATCCTAGATAGGCAACGATGACAGTTTCTCTTCGTGACTTCTTTAGCACCACATCCAAAGCAAAATAGCTTCTTAGGGCGGCGGCAATCGGAATAAGTATGTCCCACGGTATTGCAGTTCCAACAACGAAGGCCAGATACGGTAACGGTACTTATATTGCGAGATGACGATAGAATGGGGGAGAAACTTTGATTACGATAAGAGTTATTCTTGGGTAGACCAGGTAATGAGACAGAAAAACTTAAATCAGGCTCCAATAAATTACTAGAAGTGCTTGGAGGTGGTTTATAACGTTTGCTCCACGACATAGACTCTTCTAACTGTCTACAAATGTCAGACAGCTGGTCAACGGTATCAATTTGAAGTAAAGCGAGATGGGAAAGAAAATGAGGAGCTAAATTTCGACGAATTTTATTAACGATAGTTTTCTCATCTAATTTGACGGTAAGACGATTAAACAAACCAACCATACAAGCTATATATAGGGTGACCTTTTCATTAATTCCTTGAGTGCGAGAGTCAATTTCCCTATGTAGGTCTTCTTCATAAAAGTACGGTAAGAAATCTCTTTTGAGTTTCTGAACTAGTTGGTCCCAAGTGCTGACTTTATCCTTAATGCTGTTATACCAAGTTAGGGCTGTCCCTTTAAATAAGTCACAAGCGGAAGTAAATAGCTCATCTTTGGTGACACCTCGAGCAATACGGAGAGTCTCAACCTTTTCAAGGAAAGAATGAACGGATTCCCTTGGATTGTGTCCGGAAAAATGGAGATTCCACTTATAAGGTGCGATAGATCGAGAGACAGAAGGACTGGGAGTAAATTCATGGCCAGAAGAGGTCCTTTGTGGAGTAGAAGCAGAAGGTACTAATTTGAAGGCTAAATCTCCCTCTAACATTAAGATTTCAGTTTGCAAGTCGGCCTTTGTCCTTTCTTCTTCTTCTGAATTTTCTGACAGCCTATTGATTCTACCTGAGATATGAGTTAATCGGGACGAAATTCTTTTATACAATGGACAGGAGATAGAACCAGTAAAGTTAGCAATTTGGGTGTTCAAGTCATTGATAGTTTCCCTAATTTCGGCGGTATCTACATCAAAGGAAAGAGGGCTACCAACACTACTCTGCACAAAACTTCGGTTTGCAGTTTCTTGACTTAAGGCTCCTCTAAGTAACTTACGTTTAGAGTCGACATCCCCAATGGGCCTTATCCTCCGGATCTGCAATTCATAATCCAATTCCTTAACTCTCAAATGGTTGGGTTCCATCGCAAGAAAAATGGACATGAGATAAAAGATAAATAAAGAAGAGAAACCAGTAAGATAACAGAATTACGAGATAGGGAAGTATTTCAGAGGTATGCTTACCCCCACGGTAATTAAATATTGAATGAAATGGAAACGATAAATTAAGATACGGTAAGATAATTCCAATTCACTCAACAGCGATAAAAGATATAGAGGGTGCAACGATAACTGAAATAATTCTTCCACACGGTAAATAAGATAACGGTAAATTAGATCAAGATAAGATAAACGGTAAATAATATATTATATATATATATATAAGGTACGACAAATAAACAATTATTAAATCTCTCAATTTTGTTAGATAAATGGTTCAAGTTAGTTAATTCGATAAAACAATATGCTCAAAATATTTAGGTTATTAAACGATACTGTTCATCAACATATGATTGAAATTTGCACGATAATTGAATCTGATAGATTACTAGATATTCGATACTCAAAACTGGAACTCCAGTTGCAATCAATTTTTTTCTTGTTTCAGCCAATGTACCAATTTTTGAAGCAATATATTCGAGAGCCCCACGTTGGGCGCCAATTTGAAGCAATAGAACCTCTCGAGAGAGATGTCTTGGCGATATTGTGCCGGTAGGCTGCTCAGTTTGTATCCGGTGGCGTGAGTTCGTTCTTTAATTGGCAGAAGGACTATGCAAGGGCGCCAGGCCAATGGACACACACAGTTAACAAGAAAAACGACAATATAACGAAAAATTTACAATTTATTTATTTAAATACAAATTAATCAATTTTTCTGTTGTTAAGTTGGTAACAGATAACCAACTCTTAAACAATCGAGGTATATAAAAACTGTTAGAGTGAAGTTACAAACAATCTATAAATTCTTGCCTTACAATATCCTCGGTAGGAATGCCTTTCCGTTGGTGGGTTTGCTGTCCAAGGTCCTGATCCTGGAGCTATATGCCAACCAGCAGATGGGGTTCCAATAACTCAGGGCGGCCAGGAGTTGCCACTGTCCTACCAGAGGACAAGTCGAATCAGGTAGTACTGCCAGAGTTCTGCTCCCTTGATATGAGGCTAGTGGTTACGTATCTGGGCACTCTTAGCCCCGGTTGATGGCATACATGAAAAAAATTTATTGGCCAATTAGTTATAGCCCTTAGAGTATCGATACTGAATTTTCCCCCTGACTAGTATAGGCGTATATATGCTCTATAGGATCGATTTGGCACGTGTATGAGGTGAGGCACCCTACCTTAGTTTTCCCTAACTTCTTCACTCTAAATTAACTATTTAAATGCTACCAAAAATGAATGAAAAATACTTTAACTAATAAAAGTAAATTTTGAAATGCTTCAAATTCTAGGTAAAAATATATAACGATAAGACTTAAGGTAAATTGCAACTGCTAAGTTACAGTTTCAAATTAATTTAGATTTAAATAACAAATCAATTATTAATTACAGGTAAAATTTAACGGTAAATCAGATATATAAACAATTATGTTTGAGAGCTAATAATGTGTTTAAAGATAAAGATATGAAAAAAAATTATATTCAAGATCTAATAATGTGCCTTCTAATCCGACAAACCGTTCGACGACTGAATGAAAGCGAATTTCCTCCGAGATAATGGGAAAATTCAGTACTCTAAATTAATGTCAATGTACGGTACTTTAAAAATGATAAGGTAATAAACGATAAAAATGATTATTGCATCTATATTCATAAATATAATAAAAAATCAGATGTGAAATCTGGTCATAAACACCTCCCCAAGTTAAACATTAAAATAAAGAAAACGAGGCTTAGCAAAATGCTTTAGCTCAGAACCTGCTTGGCTCTCTACTGCAAACTCAGAGAAAGGAGAAATTAAAATGTGATTTCTTTATAACTAAGCAGACAAGCAACCAATCTGGGCCAATGAATAATGAAAGATCAGCGAGTGACTTAAAAAAAACTTAATATATTTACTGGTATATCTATATGTAAATCAAATTTAATAAAATAGAAACATATATATGAAATACTGAACGAAATGCAAAGAAAACAAAATAGAAATTTTAAGTCACTCACATGATCATTCCCAGTCACAGTCGAACCCAATTGGGGAGCTTCGTCAGCTACTAAATTCAGGCTCACAGGAGACCTCGTCTAGTGGATTAATTTGTCCTTTCCTGATCCTTGGCAGATATCGTCAATCAAATTCTCCAGATTCACCAATACCTAAAAATGCAAAAGAGGCCAGCAATACTTGTTCCCTTTTTCCTTATTTCTTTATCACGATACGTGTGAAAACTCTAGCAACTAACGATTGCTTATCGATGCCAACTACGTCGCAGATGCAAAGCAAAAAAAAATTACAAAAAAAAATTAATGAACTACGCAATTAAGCCACCAACTATTTATCGTTGCAAGAAAACGCGGTATATCGATATTAAGATGAATATGAAACCAGACTCATCCAAAGTTTCTTTCCAAAATTATTAATAGATACGATAAAATATGCACTATAGCCGATAAAAAAACTGTAAAAAAAAAATTCATTCGATAAATCAACTATAACGATAAACCGAATTTGCTTAATTACAATCAAAGGTACGATAATAAGGAAAAACGATAAATTAAGCAAATTCTAGCAGATATTTTCCCGATAAAGATAAAGAATTTTCCCAATAAAAAAATTAAACTCAGAACGAAATTCGCCTACATACCCGTCTTTTCCGGCGGTCGAAACAGAAGAGAGAAATCTACTTCCTTCGACATGCGTTAATCCCACTTGTCCAATCATAAAAGTGGGGAAAGGAAATGACATGTTAAAATTTCGAATTTTATTAAGCGCGAAAGCAGGAATATTAATCAATAGTTGGTCAATACGGGAACTAATACAATATAATTTCGATAAAAAAATAAAGCAAAACTTTACTGATTAAATCATAGATAAAATTTTATTAATGACAGTTTCCTTCTTCCCAATAAAATTATATTAATTTAATATTTCCAGTTTGGAGGGAGGTTAGATCAAAATAGCACGTGATGTTCTTTCTGTCAGACATTACCGCGCCAAATCAAAGGACAGAGTTGGACTTAGAATACCTTCCAAACGAATTAACTGTGATTTAGCAATTAAAAGCGAAAAAAGCGATTGCATAAGCGAATAAAATAGGAATATTTACTTACGTGTTTATTTATTAAGGTAAAGACACTGTTTTATTACAGTAGAACTCAGTTCAGAAAACAATATAATTAGAAAAGTGATTTGAAAAATATAAAAGGTACTTTATTAATGCGACAAATATTAGTAAATATCAATGTAACGGGGAGAACGGCAATTCACCCGTTACAACACTCATCATTTTTCACAACCCAGGAGATTGCAAAACTAGGATGTTCTGTAGTGCCTAACTCACCTTACAGTCCTGATTTGACATCTTCTGACTTTTACTTCTTTGGACATAAGAAAGACAACTGTTCTAATTAAATGACAGACGAAATTAAAACAATGTTAAAATTATGGCTCAGGAAACAAAGCCATGATTTTCTTCAAAATTGTTTTGAAGCCTGTGTTAAGTTGTAGCCCAAACGGTGATAGTTTACGCTATAATCTGTAATAATTTTTGCTGTTAAACGTTTGTTAATGATTTTTTTATGACACATGAGGCATTATTTATCCACCGTGATATATTCTGTATTTCTGATTCTGTTGCAAGATTAAACAGCTACGCCACTGAATTTTGCCTTTCGTTGGTTCTCATTATTATTTAAAATACTGATTTCATAAAAAAATATTGTCTAGAAAACTTTACAATAGTATAAAATGTAGGCCAGGAATTGCATTTCATGGATATAAATAAATTCAATCACACAATTCAAATCTCTACATCATAAAATCCATAATAGAAATAATTATAAATCCGGATATTGCAACGCATGACCTACCGTTCATTTCTTCGTCGCCTTTTTCCGATACTATTGTTGTTTTTAGTGACACTTTGCGAAGAAAACTAACATTGAACCTACAAGTGATTTACTTAAAAGCTGTAAGAAATAACGAACGCAAGTCATTAACCCGTTTCACGGCAAAGAATTAACTACATTTGTTATATAACAGGCGAGTAAAACATGGTTTAAAACCTTTAACACTGATATACTTTCTCCGCGTTAGCATTTAGTTGAAACTAAAGTCACGATTGTCTGCAAATTATATATCATATCATCATGATTTCATAGAAGGCTTCATCGGAAATCAATATTGCTCTAAGGCTGATTGATTACGTTATATGGACAGTTAATTATAAGAATGCGTGTATAATTATTAATGTTTCATTCACATTCATTATTTTATTCCCATTAGCAGGATACTAATTATTTGTGGTTGCTGGGGTGGAGTGGTCTGATTCAAGTTGTCAACAACATTTACTGGCCATCGTTTACACAAAGTGAGTTGACTGGAACAGCAGAATGAATGTTGATTTGTTAACTAAATTCTTCATGGATACAACTAGCAACAAAGGAAACGGTAACAATAATTAAGTTAGTACCTAGCTATCGAAAATTTTCACTTTGTAATATATTTTTTTGTTTGTTCAAGCGAAATTTAATTAAAACACACTGTGATTGATAATGACCCAGATTAAGGGTCGAAACGTCTCTAAACATAGTATCTCACAAAATGTAAAGCGCTATTTATACACAGGAATACTGGTACACATTTTCGAAACTGCCCTACTACACTTTGTCACACTTTCAAGTTTCTATCTTACTTGCTGTAAGCAAAGAATTACCAGTTGCTGTCTTGAATTTGTCAAATTGCACTTCGGGTTCATGATCTGCGAATTTTAAAGCAAACTTATAGGAATTTGGACAACCATATTGGATACGCCATGTTGAATATATATACAGGGTGAGTTTTTTTCGATGATCAGTATGGGGATCTCGGAACCTAGCTAGTTCTTCATTTTTTCTTCTCCTCCACCCACTTTTCGTTCTTATGTCTCCATAAATGTTCCTTAATATACAGGGTGAGTTTTTTTATGATCAGTATGGGGATCTCGGAAACTAGCGGAGATAGAGCAATGGTTAAATTGGGAAAGATTTGCAGTTTTACTGGCCCAATTTAATGACACTTTCGGATTTTTGTAAAAAGTCATGCCTTACTCGATATTTTGAAAAAACGAATTTTTATGGCATATGATATAACATTCCACAATATTCAAAGTTTCTTCGTTAGAATATTTTATTTTATCACGAAAACTTGTCAATATCGAGTGTCAGTTCAGCATTACTAATGGAATTACTCTCAAATGAGGAAACGTCAAAGTGAAAACAATCTTTTTCATGGCTAACTACGTTAAAAGTGAAAATAAGGGAGAAAAGCACCCATAACTCCGTTATTTTTATGAATAACTATATCGAGTATTATATCGATGAAAAGCTCTAAAAATGTCCGATTTTTTGAGGTCATAGCCAACTATGGTTTCTATTCAAAAAAAGATAAGTTTTTGTCATATCTCGAAAACGAGATCTGCCACGCAAACGAGGACATGACAATCATATTCGGGATACAATTCCCTTCAATTTTGATATTTACACTTTTTTTATAAAATCAAAAACAAAGTAGCTAGAGGATTTGACTAAATCGACAGAATTTCGTTTTTTCAAAATATCTAGTAAGCCATGGCTTTTTACAAAAATCCGAAAGTGGCATTAAATTGGGCCAGTAAAACTGCAAATCTTTCCCAATTTAACCCTTGCTCTATCTTCGCTAGTTTCCGAGATCCCCATACTGATCATCAAAAAAAACTCAACCGGTATATACATATATTCTACAGCAACTTGACGTCCACATAACCAGAACTCAGACCAGACTCCTAGAACACACCTAATTACAAAAAACCAACACACACTAATAGATATCTGAATGCAGATTCCCATCACCACAGCGCGTAAATACAGTGAGTTGCCAATACACTAATTTCGAGGTCACTAAAGCTCACCGATGACAAGCGAAAACGCAAGAACTAAAGAAAATTACTGCTGCTCTTTAACAAAACGGATACACCCACAATCAAACAAGCAGTAGAAAACAACAAGAAGCAGGATACGCAACTGAAACAGTAGGAAGATGTCGCTGAAAAACCAAGAACCACCCTATCGTACATCAAAGGAACAACCGACAGAATCTGCCGAATTCTCCGAAAACACAACATAACTACCGCGTAAAAACCACACCACCCCATTGGTACAACCTTGAAAAATCCTAAGACTAAAATCAAGTTAGGGTGTATACAGAATTGCGTGTGAAACCTGTGACAAAAGGTAAGTCGGCCAAACAAACAGGAGAATATCTGCTAGATTAGAAGAGTACAAGTTATCTGTCAAAAACCAACAAACAACGTCTGCTCTATTTCAACGCCATCTACAGACGGGCTACAAAATAGATTTTGTCAGCTGCAAACAAATAGCTAACACAACAAATTATAAAGCAAGGATTGTACAAAAGACAATTGAAATTGAAAAAGCCGGGAAACAGAACCGAAAAGATGACGCCCTGCATCTATCCAATACGTTGAAAACAGTAATCAGATATTGCAAAACCGATCTCACAATACACACCGCTGAACTGAGGACTGGACCAGTGACACAAACGACAGCGGAGAGGGAGGAGCCAATCCCAACCAATCGGCGTCGCTACAACCTTCGACAAAGGCATATAAATACTGAGCGCGGATACAGCAACTCTCAGTCTATTAGCGAAGTTTCGTCAAGTGAGACCTTGGCGAAACATCTGGAGGTTTTAAACAAATGTCTGGTCCTAGGCTTTCACGGATGAAACAATATGAGAAAATATTGATCCAGGAATAGAACAGTTCACATAAAAATCTATTTCGATAGTTTTACCTACATCGCACAAACAACCCGTAACAAAACAAGCCTAATACGGGGAGCTATTAAAATCGAGAAAAGCGGACAACTGAACAAAAGAGATTGAAGTCCATGGAAGACAACAATCATTCAACAACGAAGTAAAACAGAATTAACTACACGAAAGCGACCCACCCGGCACGACAACAAAGGGGGCGAAGTCAACACCGTCCAATCAGAAGTGATACAAACTCCGATGGAGACATATAAATATAAAGCCTAGGTAGATTACCTCTCAGTCCGCCGTGACAACACCTTGAAAATGTCAAGTGAGACCTTGGTAAAACATCTGCCAGTTTCAGACTCGATTCATACTAACGAACAGATGTAGTCCCGGATAAATATTTCTTCTTATATAAAGCAATTAGTCACAGTTCTATTTTGAAGTTCACATTCTCTTGGCTAATGCACTCTGTTGTCCTAGACAAGCTGAAGCATAAAATGTAGCAAATTTCACTATAACTTTGACTGGAAATACCGCCGCAGAAATGTCGCAACACTTCGACCATAAAATCTCTTACGTTTCTCAGCTCGTCGGCCATTTCAAGAAGATGATTCGATATATGATGTATTTTCCATTCCGGTCGAATTACTCTAAAACACGGTTTTCCTCTTAAGTAGGAGCAGCGAAACGTGCAAGAGACGGCGAACTGAAATATCGTTGAGCCGGTGCACTTTTTTCTATCAAAAACTCTTCAGCGACATGAAGAAGTTTAGCGAGACCCAAAGGAAAATATTTATATAGTTGCCTCGTGGTATGAACCAAAGTTTATGCGCTTTCGGGAACGAAGGCCGCCGCCTCAGAGTGCATGCGGTTAGATGGATATGTTAATGCGATGCATGGAAGTTTGGAAAAGCGTCGCGTCGAAAGCCGATAGGGTCGAAAATTTTGAATGAATTTTATACACACCGGAGAAATGCCCATTCTTCGTGCCAACTAACGAGCAAAAACTTTTTAAAACTTTTCCCGGAAAACATAGTTTGCCTGCACTGAGCGTACGTACACAACTATATTTAATATATGTAAACCGCAGTTTTATGTAAAACGAGTCGTTTGAAGTTTTGATGAATAAACGAGACAAAAAATAATTAAAGCAGGTTCAACATGTTTCGTAAATTTGAAGGATTGTTTAACATATAAAAAAAACTAATCTAGTTTTATGAAACTTCAATTTGAATAACTGTTACCTCTTTAGGAAGGAAGAAGTTACCCTTTTCAGCGATACCAACTTTGTCCACAGTATTGAGATTTTTCATTCGATATTTGATGCTTTTGCAGAAATCTCATTTATACAGGGTGTAAACGGTTTGAGTGCAAAGATTTTGAGGATCAATACTTCAGGTCAAAACAAATCAAAAAGCTTTATAAAATTTTCAGAAATAAACTATAGTTTTGCCAAAAAAAATTAAAAAGTTAGAAGTTCTGTAGCCTTTATTACAGTGAGTAATAGATTATTTCCGGCTTCAAAATGATTGTAAAGCTAAATATGTAAATACTCAATAGCGTATACACCTTTAATAACTGTATTAACAAAGAAAATAATTATTTTAACTCTAAATATTCTGTTATAATTTGCCCTACATTTCTCCGATCAGATGTGGCAACATAGCACATACTCAGTACTACAGCTGGCCGCTGGCATAAATGCTTTTTTGCTGCCCGGTTCTTTTAAGAAAGTGAAAGTGATTTTTGCGTGACATTCGATATAGCGTAAGTTATTTGATTTTCATTTTAAAATATAAATTGGAAAAATAAATAAAATCTGTTGTGAATTGTGAGTTCGAGTGTATTATTTTGTGACAAACAGTGACAATCATACAATAAGGTAAAGACCTGACATGCTATTAATTTGTTGGGAAAGCAAATGTAATAAGAAGAATTTTGAATTTTGAATATTTACTATAAATAATCCGTTTGCTCGCCAGAGCTTTATCATAATGACATCCTGCAGGTCAAAGGTTTTTATTTGTCTAAGATAAGTAATATTAATTTCTTATAACAATTATTTCTCGAAGAATTTAACACATAAAAGAACTACATATAAGAAATGTTTTGTTTAATATAGTTTGTATCGCATTATTTTTGTATCATAATGTAAACAAGTTTGTATCCTCCCTTCTTCAACTTGATGCATAAAATAAATCGCCAAATATAAATATTCATTTCAATACATAGTTATTAAAAGGGTACATTTTTGAAAATAATATTTCATAAAATTTTATGTACCTAAATAAATCTACCGGCACTCGAAACTATAAAATTATTTAATACAAAAAAATAACAGGTGTTCATTTTTTGTGGTGACTCATTCCTTTATTATTCATGCTACAAGCAAATCTCATTTTTAGCGCGACGTTGCCACATTGACAATAATTTACTTAACATGTATTTCAAATTTTCTTGCTTATTAAGGCCTTTAGACCATAGTTTATAAGAGTTTTTTGTTTTGTTTGGTGGGTACTATCTGCACCTAAAATATATGCAGTCAACCTATTTACACCCTGTATTTAGAGTTGTTTTTTTTTGGAAAGACAATGCTGTTAACGTGTCAACGAGAACTTCGAGCATAAGAAACGGTTGCGAGAGCCCAAAATGCTAGATAGCATGCATGTATATGCTGAGAATTTGGGAAGAAGCTGTTCTTACAGAAAAATGCAATAAATAGCGGACTTGGGAAGCCCTGAATGGATAAGGCAACAATTAAATTGCCCTTGTCCAGTTTTCGAAACCAGCAACTTCAAAAGTGCAACTGAATGCTAAATAAATGCAGAACAGGACTGGGTCATATCTTATCAAAAGAAGAATCGTAAAATCTACGGGTTACAGCCACCGCCATCCCGACAATGGCATAATAAGTCCAATCGATCTAATCAAATTTTTTAAGCTCCCAACCACCAATCGACAGCCTCCACAAGAAACAACTCGCTGTTATGCAATAGGTTTGCAACATTTTTCATTCAAGGGGAACCAATCAACTTCTTCTTTAATACGAACTAGTGGTCACCTAGTGGTCGAAATTCGATCCTATTTCATGAAATTGTAAAAAGTATATTTTTATAAAAAACATAGTTGTGGAGAAATCGGAGAAGTAGATTTAATTACCAAAATTGTTCACTCATATTGACAAATCTATTGAAATAAAAAGAAAATAAAAATGTAATTCAAATATCGGTATTCGAAATATTTTTGACAAATGATTGAGCCCCGAAATTTTTGGCTGGAACCGCTCCTGGCAAATTATTCGATATAATTATTGGAAGATTGTTCTTTGCAACCTAAAAGTTTTCGTCGTTTGCGGTTTCAATCAAGTTCAGGAATATTAAAGAAAAGAGACGACCAACAACCCTAGGAGAATTTAATTATTTAATACATTCTCTATTGTCCGCTATCTGACAATTTTTTTAATACAATTTCACAATACCTTCGGAAAGGTTGTGATAATAATATATTAATCAAATAATTAAATTCACATTAAAAACAGAATTTTTAATATGAAAGTTACTGCAACGCGTCCGAAAAATCAATACTGATCTTACTACATTGACTATTTTACCACTAAACAATAACAACGTTTGGATGCCAGTTCCAGAAGTACATGCTCTATGAATATAACTGCATCTAACGATCGCTCCCTCCATATATAATTACTGAATATTTTGAGTTTTAACCGTCTGGCGGCGGCGGCACTGTGAGTTGTTTGGCGTTGACAGTATGGACGTAAATAATGAATTTTGATTATATTTTATTTAATGAATGAACTAATATTATAAATCAATATTATCATTCTGCACTGAAGGTCGTCAGTAGCTACTAAATAAAACACAAATGAAGAAAATCGGTTGAGAGACAGAGAAAATGGTAGCTGATCATTTTGTCTTTGCCTATTTATATATAGATTTTATACTATACCAATAAAGCACCAGAATAATGCACGCAGTTAGAACATTACTACCTCTGAAGCAAACCAGTCAAGCTGGAATTCTGACTAATTACCTATTTACCTTCTTAAACGGTTTTATTTAACTTGCCCTCTTTATTTATTTCTTTGTTAGTTTGGGCCAAATCTAGTAATTAAAATATCACCCTGTTTACGGATTGATCTGATATTTAGCCCACACATTTAGTTCTGATGACAATACAAATTTAATACATTTTGTATCATTGTAAATCCAAGATGGTCGCCACTACAAAACGGCGGATTGCAGATTCGTTCACAACTACCTCAATATCAGTATCAAATGAAAGAGCTAGAATAACAGAATAAATTTCACTATGAAAAATAAGAAAATACAACATGACCGCCAACAAAATGGCGGATTAAGTATATATTTTTTTCACACCACTTCAATATGGGTAATAAATGAAAGAGCTTTGATACAAGCATGATCTCTGTCATCCAGTGAGGATTCTCATTAGACCAATAGCGGCAATTGTGACGATAATATTGAAGTGTAAATGTGCTGTCATCGGAACAAAATATCTTCTAATTGGATCACATTGTTATCTAACTTTGCCATCATTTGTTCACAGAAATGCGTTCTTCTATCGAAATCGTCTTCCTGAGTCGGCATGATTATATAGGGATGCATTTTACGTTCCTTTAATACTCGAAAAATTGATGAGTGGCTTGCGTTGAACAGTGGGGCTGCTTTTCGAACAGAATTATGTGGGTTTATTTAAAAGTCAAGCATAATATTCATTTTCATATTATCACTTACAACATTGGCAGCTATTTTTTATCTGTCTTACATGACAAAGCTCGCGAAACTGCTTTTCTATTTCGCTAATTGTTCCTTGGGATACAGGCGGCAAATTGGAAAATTTTCGTGCAATAAGCGAGAAACTTCTATTTATGTCCGTGTGTTATCTCCATAACCTATGACTTGAAGAATGGTTATTTTATGCATTTCTGTTAAATGAACCAGTTTTCTTATATTATGCAGGCAGACAACAAGATGTTAAGGCTATGAGTATTGGCGAAAATAAACAAAATTGTTTTTTTTTAATCAGTAAAAAGGAACGCAGGAATTGTTTTTGCTTACTATCTCAACATCCAGAGCTGAATGGGAATTAAGTATTGAGTCTAATATAGCTCATTTGTAAAATAAAATAATTTTCATTTATTAATATTAATTTTTGTAATAAATCTAAAAACACTTAATATTTCTTAAACAGTTGAAGATAGGTATAAAGCATGAATTATGCTTAGAATTTTCTAGGAATCTAAAAAATAAATAATATACAGGGGCTTGTATTTAAAATAAGAAAGTTGGTATTGGTCACTGTCACATGACACACCCTATATATTATTTTATTGAAGAAAAGAGCATTAAAAATTACAAATCGACATGTCCAAACGTTTTTCCCTACAAGCCCTCCTTTATTTGTTATAGAATTTCATTTGGCTAAAATTAAAAAATTTTGAGAACAATTTCAGCATTTTTCTGAAAACTATGTCCAGCAAGACATAATTTTCATTTAATATTATTTTCAACTAATATTTATGGTAACTTCGAGAGCCTGTATTAATTTATAAGTTTAGTTTTCAAACCGTTTAGAAGAACATTAGAACTAAAAATTCTTATCCCTATCATCAAATTTGCATGAACCTTTTCAGCCGACTGATGACTTGAGCGTCAATTTTAATTTTTTGACATAATTTAAATGAAAAAGCTATTTACTAATTAGTGTTATCAGAGTGGCAAGTTATAATACACAAGCAGAATACATTATCTGTCCAGTTATTATTAAATAAAAGCTTATTCGGTAAACTTGGCTTAATGAAATTATCTTTCCCTGACGGTAGTCGCGAAACGAAGCAGGAATAGAATGGCCAGACTTTCTCCAGTTTGCATAATTTTCATAAAAACCGGAAAAAACACGGAACAAATAAATTGCGTGTTTCTGGAGGTAGATGGAGTTCTTTTGTTATGCGACTACTTAGAAATTATGTTGTGTAAAAAGAATAATAAAAGTTTGGGTAATTTTCGAACAAAATTTTTTTTAAAGCATTTAAAAATAGTTTTAATAACTATTCTTCCAATATTTTCACTTATTCTACCACTTATACTCTTTAAATCACTTGTTACTAATTTAAGTGAATGGGCTCTTCAGTCGAGGACACTGAAACTTAAAATTATATTGCAACTGAAAGGTATTAGCTTTATTCGCGGTAACAATTCGTTATCGATTCATTATTGATCGCATGCGCAGTTGCAATAAAAGCATTCGCGGTACAGAAATTACTGAACTTGATTCATTATTGATTCGTAACCAGATTATCAGTTCTTGAATTATAGCTAGGATTCCTCGTTCTGACATGCGCGTTTGAATAATTTTTACTCAAATTTAGTAAATTGTTATTTTGTGTTGCCTACATCGGTAAATTTACTTATTGTTAACTATGTTTACGTTTAGACTTAAAATTGTTTACAAAATTTGTTGACATGGACCACTTAATTTCAAGTGACGGGGATTTGGAAGAACTTTTGGAAATTGTGAGTGTTCCAAACAATTAATTATTTTGAACATATTCTACCACAATTTAAAAATCATCAGTTTGAGTTTCATTTTCGAATTAGTCGTGAAAGGGTGGAGGCAAATCGTTTCGCTCGTCAGAATATTCAAACCTCTACCATAAATAGCAGTAGCAGAATGTAATTTAATTGACACATACGTATTTATATAATTTGGCAGCATGAAAAAGTAGGTATATGAGATTTCTAGGGTACTGAATTAGTTGTAATGGCATTCGCGGAACACAAGTATCTTTTACTAATTCTGAATCAGGCATGCGGTCTTGAGTAGAACTGAATTGATAATTGATTTGAACTCTAAAATTCGCCAACCTCACAGAAACACTTAGGAAGAAATAAAATTAAACCACAGAAAACACATAACTTAATTAATGTAAACATTTCCTTTAAATTATACTTAGCCATGTTTAATAAAAAATTGTTAGTGTTAATTAAAATATTCTTGTATTTTAGTTTGTCACTTCATGGTAGTTCTAGGTCAGCCTTCTTGTGGTATTGTTGCCTAGGTATCTTTCCTTCTTTTAAGTTAGCGGGTAATTTCCGACCCTAGAGTTCTTTCATTTGACATTTTTTCTATCTGTAGATCTCAAGCTCTCTTCTCCAGTGTACCTAAATTACTGTATCTAGAATTCTACGTTCTTCTCTAAATTCCTCATTTGCGTTAATGTCTCTCAAAAGGGCCTAGATATAATGCACAGATCTCCATATTATATTTTCTTAAGTCTAGGCCTTTTGAATTCCAAAAATATTTTGTTCACAATAATGTTTGTTCATATCCTTGTATGTTGTGTTTTGTATTTTGTTTCAGAGTTAAATTCGTCAATGAAATTACTATTCTATTCTAGGTTTAGGACTGTATTCCAGAGCGTATTTGTAAATTAATTGCTGTAAACAAATGTAATTGGCTGCCTCAGTACCGGTCAGTGAGTTAAAAAAATTCCTAGAGGATAAATAAAAACTAATGAAGTTGTTAAACACTCTTCTCCTAACACGCCACCCTGAGCAGTTGCCTCCTATGCTCTTACGAAAATACCTCCCTGGATAAATCTATGGTCAATCGTTTGCTAGAAGTCCAGACCCGGACTAACATTGAGAGCGTAGATTTTCGCGGCCAGAGTCATAGCTGATTCTGCTTTTTCCGGATTTGGACGACTCCATTCGTTTAGTCTTTTTCTCACAAACACACTTTGAATCGTCACTTTGCATCTAGACAACGAAGAAATAGAAATTTCCGAAATTTCATGTAAAAGAAGGGCAGGAGGCTATGTGAGCACAACCGTTGTTTGAAAACCTGCTGTTAAACTCTGCTGTAGTTGAACATCATCACGAAACGGGCCACTAAATTGTCTTCAACAGATTCTCTGTTGTGGCCAAATCCCCGTATTATTTCACCAGAAAATTCCGTGAGGCCGTTGAAATCACCAAAAATCCTAAGAATTTCAATTGAGACAAAGGTTTCGAACTTTCACACATATGGCAACCCTGTATTCACATTTCAACAGAAATCTCCTCAACAAAATAAATCACTTACATTACCTACTAATAAAAATCGAGGAACCTATACAAAAATATCATCACAACCATAAAACCATCCAAAATAATCCCATTAAGAGTCTTCTACCCTTCTTTTACCTGAAATTTCGGGGGCCAATTATGATTTCTTCGTTGGCTAGTTCGAAAGTATTAGTCATTTACAATTTGTGCGTCAGTGTGACACGTTTAATAAAGTGAAAGTGAAAGTTTCAAAGTGTGTTTGTGAGAAATAGACTAAACGAACATTGTTCAGAAGCTTATTGGTTCACCCCGGGGGCTCCCAGCGACATCTGTTCAGAATATCACATTGTGTCCGATCTTCTCTACTGTCAAATATTGTAGCCCTGTGCTGCAATAGTGTTCATAAGAGTGTATTCTATGTAGAATTAAAGCACATCATGCACTTAGGAAACACAGACACACAACGGTACACCCGAAGCTAAGATACTACGTACCTGTGATGAACTAAACGAACAGGCTTCACCCAAGACGTCCCCGCCAGAGAACAGATGTCAACTTATTAGCGAACAATTACAGCTCCACATTCCAATGAAAGCAGGAGAGGAATCAAACCATTCCTCTCGAATCAAGTTGGTTGCTTCACACAGACGACACCTCTAGATTTGAGTTAGAACGCCACTCATGGATTAGGCTAAACCAAATTAGAGACAATCAAGGCGAATTTAATTTTCAAGTAAAATACAGCTTCGTCCTCACATTGAGAGTTTGGAAACGTATTTATTTTAAACTTACACTGTACTTTACCATAATGTTGTTCTTTTATTTTACATACATAACTTTATTATATTTTATCCCTAACTTAGAAATTATGTAACAGTCTAGTTTTGTATCATACCCTCAATAAATAAATCATTTTTGATAGACCTGCCTGACTCAATTTCTTTTCTTGTTTCGTAGTTGGATGCATTCGCCATTTGTTTGCAGCTGCCAAATCTAAGTTCGTGTTTTTTAATTGGTTAAGTTATGTTCTTCTAGTCTATTTGAGATCTTTTGGTTTGTTTGTCCAAAACTGTTCAACCAAACTACCATATTTAAAATTGAAACGTTTGGATTCTAAAAAAAAATAATTAAGTCTACAAAGTTTAATCAACTAACAAACAAGAACTCCAAAACGAAACTACATCACGCATTTCCATTAGAATATAAAATGTGATCTGAATACCAAACACAAATTTCCACATTATGATAGTAAAATAAATTTCGTTGAAATATGGTCAACATTGACATTTTCCTCCTACACACAGTGAAATTCCTTCGTTTCCCTTCAAGCGGCAGCAGCGCAGAATATTTCCTGTGTGCATGAGGAATTTCCCTCACTCGTCTCTAGCCGTTTCCTATGCAAACACATAAGACCTCAAACAACAACAAATATTCGCTTAACGGCTTCCTCGGCTATATTACCCGACCATTTCCTTCAAACTAGGAAAAAGGATTCCCGTTTCCGACTAATGCGTACACTGTTCAACTTAATTCATGGATCAAATCGGTTTCGGCATTTTTGCATGTAAATGGTTATATCTGCAATTTAGATGATTTAAATAAGAGGAGGACTATCTGATATGGTGCTTAACAGCAACAGCAACTAAATGAACATAAAATATGAGTAACACAATCATCATACGAATTTGAATGAAAGTGAATCGAAATCTACTATGTATATTTTTTGTTTTGTTTTAGAAATATGAATCGATTCTTTTAACATATTAAACACTACTACTGCACCCCAATAGTCATCAGAGACCACCCTGCCTACCGAGCTTTGGTTTCTCTATTACAATTAAAACCAGGAAATTACCATGTCCCCTCCTTCAATCCGTTCTCAATCTCCCAAGAATCTCGTTTCACATGAATCTCATACAATCTATCTGGCTAACGTGGAAGATAATAATAATGAAGAGCTAGTTCTCATATTCTATACAATACTAAACTATGTAGTTTAGTATTGTAGTCTCCGAAGGGCATAGATGGGACACTACCGCGTGTAGGTTCTTTAGGAGGAGACTGCTCGAGGAGGAAAAAGAGAATGCGTATACGAGAAGGAGAGAGAGCGAAAAAGAGGGTGAGGAAGGAAAGTAATCCTGTGGGGTATTAAGTTCCTTCAAGTGAATGTGGGGCGTGCAAGGGCTGCGCATAATCTGGCGGTTGAGACGGCTGTCCGGATCAGCGCGGACGTTTTGGTTATGGCCGAATCAAACGTTAGGTACGCGAGTGGTAGCAAGTGGCTGTGTGACAGTAGAGTGGATGTCGCGGTCCTGGTAGTAAACAGGAACTGTGGAGTGAAAGGGGTGAGAGTGAGAGAGGGGATTTTAGTGGTCGATTTTGGGTGTTTGAGGTTGGTGGCCTGCTACCTGTCTCCGAACATCGGGATGGGGGAGTATACTGCCTTGGTAGATTGTATTTCGCGAGGTCCGCGCGAGCAATGGGGAGTACCAGGTGGCCGGCGACTTCAACGCGAAATCAGCGTTGTGGGGGTCAGCCATAAGGGATGCCAAGGGTCTCCTGTGTGAGGAAGGGATTGCGGCACAGGATGCCGTGGTCCTGAATAACGGCGCTAAGCCAACATTTGTCAGGGGCGAATCGCGGTCATACATCGACGTGACACTGTGTTCGCCGTCGCTCGCGAGGGGTCTGGGGAGCAGGGAGGTCCTCCTTGAGGAATCTCTCAGTCTCCACAGGTACATCGCGTTTGACGTAGGAGCCTCAGTGAAGCGGCGATGTCGTGACGGGCTCTTCCGGGGTAGGGGTGTGAATGAGGACCTTGTGGTGGATGCGTATGACATTCTCCGCGGGGACGTTGGGGGGTGTTATGCGGGTATGGCGGGGATCCTCAGGCGCGCACAGGCGCTTGGGATGCGGAGTGAGAGAGGGGGAACGAGAGGAAGTGAGAGGAAGTATTGGGTAGCACTTATGTGCTACCCAATACAATATTTTTAGAAGCACCCCTTATAAATAATTCAATTCCAACTTATATTTCAACCATCCTGTGTAATGTAACTGCTTATGTACTACCTAACATTAGATGCACGCACGCACTCACCTACAACCCCACCATATAGAAGAGTTCGCGGACATAACAAATTTTCGTTTCCATAACGGAATATTTTCTGCCATTTCACGCAACTATAAGCCCCCTAACTTAACTTTGTCTCTAAAAAAAACTTACTTCAAATGAATTAAAATGGAAACCATTACAAACACCCTGTACGATATACTTTCATGGCATATCTTGACACTTAAACAAGATATTTATGCTGAAAATTTGACATTTACCATGATGTTTACAGTTTTTTGGATATATTTTTCCGATTTTAACGTTTCACGTTATAGAAAATCATATGAAATCAAGCTGGAACATATCTTTAAAGAATATAATTTATATTATTCAAATTTTTTGAGCGGTTTTAGAGAAAACAGTGAAGATTCATTGAAATTCGCTGAAATCTAGTCCCTTATTTACGTTTTTTTTTTTCTAATTTTCTGCCAAGCCGTAAATCTCATGTTATAAACAATTATATGGGACCTTCCTTAATATAATGCAGTTTAAATCATCAACATTGCCCAAGCCGTTTTGAATAATCACTTGTCATACATAAAAAAAAGTTGCACACGAATTGATAACCTCCTTTTTTTGAAAGTCTGTTAAAATGATTTAAAATCCATTGTCAAATAAACAGATAATTTCCAAAAAAAATGCTTGGAATCTGACTTTTTTCCAGCAGTAATTTTTCAATCTGAACAAATCTATTACAAAACAATCTTTCCTACCCATTATATCGACGAACAAAAAAAAACAATTCAGATCAATCCAAAACATGTTATTAAGCAAAAAATTCCTTCAAAGCCAGACGAAAAAAAGTCCCCCTTTCTTCTGTGTTATTAGGCCATTCCCTCTCACTTGAGACAAGATAAATGGGAACATAAAGCATATTCCCATCGACGATGAAACCTCCTGTGATAGACATCGATACTGATGCAGAACAACAAACTGGAAAAAAGTTCCATCTTCTAGTGTGGAAAAGTTGAAATATAAATGAAAGAATCTTTGTATCATATATTTTTGTGACAGATTCGTCTAAAGGGAAGACAAAAAGGCGAGAGGAATATGTGGATGTCGAGAAAAACGTGCCTTCCATTGTCGATCCCGACGGAGAGATAGGAATGATTCATATATTCGAGTTTATATGCGGATGTCTAGCTTTAGTAGATTTTCGATATGTCTGATAAAGCAGCGTGGATGTTGTGGCATGTAGATGCGTGGGTATTTTTTTCTGTGTGTGTGGTTTTCTTCAGAATAATCATAGATTTATAACAAAAATATATAAACACTAATAAAACTTTTTTTCAATAACATAGCTTGTACCGTTTTTTAGAAAACTTTTTAGCGACTTTCTTATACAGTTGTTTTCTGAAGGATATTTATGGCATATTTTTCAACGTTTAAGTACTTTTTAACCGACTTCCAAAAAGGAGGAGGTTATCAATTCGTCGCGTATATTTTTTTCGCTTTTTTTTGTATGTATGTTACCTGATTTCTTCTCCAGTGGTGCACCGTTTTGAATGAATATGGTCTTGTTTAATATATATAGTATATATCCGGATTGGTGAAACTTCAAATTTTGGAAAAGAATTCTATTGGTAAAGTGATAAAATTTGTGAATGAACACATGCGTGCATGGAAATCGACCAATATCCCTAATATTTTAGTCGATTTTTCGATAACTCCTTATGGATGTGTATAGTTTTTTAACGTTTAATCTATTAAGGAAGATCTTTAGGTGATCTCATATACTTTTCTGCGACGTGCAACTTGCAGTTTTGCAGAAAATCGCTGAAAAATCCAAAATTCTTATCAAACATTTCATCGAAATAACATAACGGACATTTCCTCATAAATATTTTAATTCCAACGTAATAGTGCGGTAATTTTAGGCACTGGAAATTATAATTGCGAATTTGAAAATTTTCTGTGTACATCTCAAGCATATAGGTAGTAAAGCATGGTATTTTCGGTTCCTTAAATTAATGAGTACCAAGCTCGTTTTGTTTGTATACCAGGCAAATACCTATTTAAATGCAAATTTTTCCATTTTGCGAAGACGGTGCTTTTGGTTGCCACATTCTCCCGGTCTAATAGAAAATTCAGTGACAACACATGTCAAACTTTAAACTGCTATTTGATGCGTTTATAGACAGGGTGTTTAGTTGTAGCAAACAAAATCACAAAGTAAAGTGGTAGAAGGAGTTGCATTTATATGAAGATTGAAATATTGGACGGACTAGAATGATAGTGGTCCGTAGGCAACCGTATATACAGGATGGTTGGAATATAGGGTGGACTGGACGTTTGGTGGTATATAAATGTTGGAAAAAATGTGAAATTAAAATTATATAGGTTACTTCGCGAGTAACTAGAAGCGAAAGCAGAAGGCTACGAGAATTATGCGAACCGACCTGAAGAGGGCAGATGTGACTCTGCCGAAACGTCGTCATTTTACCATCGATCCCGGCAGGGATCAGTTATCAACTACGCGGATGAATTCCCGGAAACTCTTTCAAAAGTTATTCAGTTATTCGAAGTTCACATTCGAGAAAATCCAGAAAATTTGCCTCAGATGTTTTTGTAGAGAATTTAATTTGGTTCAAAAATGGGTATAGTTTATATTTCTAAAAGGTTTTAGTGAAAAATGTGTGTGGAGAAAATATAATATTATAATTAAGCGCTCACATTTTGACGTCAACCTTTTATGTCATCCTAAATACTATTTTTGGCATCCCATTCAGGAAAATTGGCTATCTTTGGGACCTAGTCTAGTCATTATAGCAGGTCACAATATAGAAGCCCCCTATGAGAGTGTTTGTTTAACACAATTATTCACATTATGCAAAGTTATTTTTTTAACGCGAGTGTTGCCTGTAGAAACTCTATTATTTACTTTACGTTTGTAAGTCTATTCAAAACAAATGCAATATTTTTTGCAGGCTACTTAGAACATCCAAAATGCACGCCGAATGAACTTTCCTTTGGCCGCAGTTGTTTGTAGCACAATTAAAAGCATCGTTTCTTTAGAAAACTACATCAGATTTAACAATTACATCACGGGACGGCCATCTCTTTTAAAACAATGGCTTGCAAGCGTTCAACGGAGCAAACATTGAAGTTTTGTTCAACTTCGTTATTCTGCTTTCAACTTTTTTTTCCTCGTTGTTATTTTCCTTTATCCCAGCAGCTCAGCCGAACTGAAATTAAACAAGGGAAATTTTCTAAAACTCTTTGCACAACTAGAGGGCTAATAAAATTTAGTTGAAAGGACGTTGCAGCTTTGGATCTGCTTCGGCAAGACCAAGGAAGAAGGGGTAGGAGGGTAGGGCGGGGGGTGTTGTAGTGATGGCAGTTGAAATTGAGATTTTCAAGAGTTGGAAATGATCGTGTAGAATTCTCTTGGTGTTGATAAAGTTTCGCTCGTTTGCCTTGTGGATTTGTTGTCGTTATTTTAAGAGGATAAACTACAAGGATTATTTCTAATCTGAATACGTTCTATAGAATTACGTATCTTCGTTGAGATAAGGGAATGAAATTTTGAGAAGGAAAGTTTGAAAATGAATTTTCCACAGGTGCTATTTGAAGCGTTAACAGTTAACAGAACAACAGTAATTTGGACTATATACACCAGTCTAGAGCAAAATTGAAGTCTTCATGGGACAAACACATTTGCAACAACTCGTTATAACATTACTTCAGTAACAGTGTACATGAGATTTTAACAGCAAATTCCTAGAAGAAAATTGTTTGAATAATGAAAAAATGTGAGCATTGAAGCGAAACTTTCTTAAAGGAGGCCCACATTCATAACATACGAAAATCCATGATTATGGTGGTGAAATATAGAAATATAGAAAATCAATAAATAATTGTAAATAAACAAATATAACATCCAATTAATATACATTACCTGTGCAAAATTTGTTTCGTTCTAATTAGCATTGCAATTTTCTGTTTGGGATATTTTTAGTTAGAGACATACTTACACGTCAGAAGTGAGCACAACATAAAAAGTTTATGGTTGATAAAGACAACGACAAAGTAGAACTCACCAAAAACGGTCAACGTGACTAACTCTATGGATGGTAAAGACAAGGCTAACTTATTTGAGGATTTGGCTGAGCCCAATTCAATGTATTAAATGACAAGTTCCGGAGGTAGCCAGAAAAGAGAGTATATGTATTGCTATACAGGGTGAGTTTTATATGATGATCAGTATGGGAACTCGAAAACTAACGGAGATAGAGCAATGGTTAAATTGGGAAACATTTGCAGTTTTACTGGCCCAATTTAATGACACTTTCGGATTTTTGTAAAAAGTCATGGCTTACTAGATATTTTGAAAAAAACGAAATTCTGTCGATTTAGTCAAATCCCTCTAATTCCTTTGTTTTTGATTTTATAAAAAAAGTGTAAATATCATAATTGAAGGAATTGTATCCCGAATATGATTGTCATGTCCTCGTTTGCGTGACAGCTCTCGTTTTCGAGATATGACACAAACTTATCTTTTTTTGGAATGGAAACCATAGATGGCTATGCACTCAAAAAATCGGACATTTTTAGAGCTTCATAAAAATAACGGAGTTATGGATATTTATCTCTCTTATTTTCACTTTTAACGTAGGTAGCCATGAAAAAGATTGTTTTCACTTTGACGTATTTGAAAGTAATTCCATTAGTAGTGATGAACTGATACTCGATATTGACAAGTTTTCGTGATAAAATGGAATATTCTAACGAAGAAAAACTGAAAATGGTGGAATGTTATATCATATGCCATAAAAATTCTGTTCGTTCAGCTGAGGAATACTATCATAGATATTTTAATCGTCGTCAACCTGCTCTATGTACATTTAAGAGGCTTTACGATAGTTTACGCAGATATGGATCTTTTACTAAACCACGAAAGGAACGTAATCAAATTAACGAAGCAACACAAATAAATGTTTTGGCTATGGTAAATCAAAATTCAAATCCATCTACATCAACTCGTGAGATTGCGTCAGAAGCTGACACATCTCAACGAGCTGTAGTTAAGGTACTGAAAGCGTAGAGTTCCACCCATACAAACTTTCAGTTTCTCAGACTTTGCATGCTGGTGACGAACATCGACCTATTTTGTTTTGTACATGGTTTAGAGACATGTGCCTTGACAATCTACGGTTTCCATTAAAGGTTTTATGGTCAGATGAAACTAGATTTACTAACTGCGGTATGTTCAATAGACACAATGAGCATATCTAGGCTAAAGAAAACTCTTTCCATGTAAAACAAAGACGACCCCAGATAAAATTTGTTTTTAATGTCTGGTGTGGTATCATAGGGTCTACTATTCTGTGGCCTTTTATCTATGAGGAATCACTTACAGGGGAGCGCTATTTGCATTTCTTGCAATACACTTTTCAAGACATGTTGCATAATTTCAATATGAGATCTCGTTTAGAAATTGAGTTGGTCCAACATGATGGAGCACCTGCTCATTACTCGTTATTAATAAGACAACACTTAGATAATATCTATCCAAACTCTTGGATAGGAAGAAATGGTCCACGCGAATGGCCACCACGGTCTCCCGATTTGGCAGTTATAGACATCTATTTTTTGGGGTGCGCTAAAAAAAAAGTATGCAAAAGAAAGCATGAAACAGTTGGTGACCTAAGAGAGGTGGTATTACAAGCAATTGAAGAAATTGATAGGCAATGCAATTTTTGTCTAAATAACAATGGTGGACTTTTCGAACATAAATTGTAACCATTATTATGTACTTTAATTTCTTAAGTTTTTAGTAAGTACTTACTTATTTAGTTTTTTCGTTATATCTGATATACCTAATAAAAAAATCGTTCAATGTTTTTTGGAATAGTTATTAATAAATTAATCTATTTCATGGCTAACTACGTTAAAAGTGAAAATAAGAAAGAAAAGCATCCATAACTCCGTTATTTTTATGAATAACTATATCGAGTATTTTATCGTTGAAAAACTTTAAAAATGTCTGATTTTTTGAGGGCATATCCAACTATGGTTTCCATTCAAAAAACATAAGTTTGTGTCATATCTCGAAAACGAGAGCTGTCAGGCAAATACGCAAACGTGGACATGACAATCATATTCGGGATACAATTACCTTCAATTTTGATATTTGGACTTTTTTATATAATAACAAACAAAGGAGTTAGAGGGATTTGACTAAATCGACAGAATTTCGTTTTTTTCAAAATATCTAGTAAGCAATGACTTTTTACAAAAATCCGAAAGTGTCATTAAATTGGACCAGCAAAACTGCAAATCTTTCCCAATTTAACCATTGCTCTATCTTCGCTAGTTTCGGAGATCCCCATACTGATCATCAAAAAAAACGCACCCTTTATATAAAATAATATTAATATTAAGCCACTGGTTTGTCTGTTTGTTACAATACATATATTTCTTCCTAATATTTATGAAATATTTTGACAAATTTTTCCTGCTGATTAAAATCCACACTCTTGCTACATCAGCGCCACCATAATGTAATGCATTTTGTCGGACACTTTTTAATCGACTTCCAAAAAGAAGGAGGTTATCAATTCGTCGGCACAAGTATGCTCAGTGATTATCCCAAATCGGGATCAAACCCGCACATAAATTATATTAACGTATTATATTAAGCTATACTAAAATAGCTATTTTGAAAAATAACTTAAAAAATAACTACTTCAATAAGTTTCCTATAATTTGATCTGTTATAATCAAAGTGGCCTCTTTATATATTACCAGAATACTAAATAGGTAAAGTAGGTTTGATTTTATATTATAATTAATAATTTGGTCAAGTGCGAGTTGGACTCACATACTAAGGGTTCCGTACTACCTTCAAGATTCTAATATTCCAGTTTCAGACAAGCAGGCAATTAGTGCATTTTCTTATATTTGCCATAATATCTTTTAAAAGAAGCGTTTTAAATTTATAAAAAATATACACTTTCATTTTCCACACATAGACTTTTTATTTTATCTGCTTCAGGATTCTCTTGATTTTTATCAGAATACGTATGCATTTAATTTTCTAATTTGACCCCCAAAAATTAACATTAGAGTTTTATTTTAGTAACAAATTTTCAGGAAAGCTTTTTATAATCAACTGTCTCAAGTTTGGGGCTCTGTAGATTAAAAGATATAGGGCAAAATAGGTCAAGTTTTAAATTATAAATTATTAAATATATTATTCAAATTATTTAAAAATACAAATAAAATATACATTTCAAATTTAAATAGTGTAGTTTCTAAAGTGGGAATTAAGTGGATATTTTCATATTTTGTATGTATTTTAAACAAATGGTTTAAAAATATGATATATTTGTAATTCACATAATGAGCCTTTTGAAAATTGAATTTTTATTTTCCACTTAATTGTATAATTTGTCCCTAAAATTACTATGGGGTTTTCTAATATCTTTTCTTATAAATTTCAAGTGAGCACCAGTACCACTAATTATTTTCAAAATTTTAGGTAGTATGGTTTCGGAAATAAAGCGAGGAATGAAATTTTTTTATATCTTTATGTTAATATTTTGTAGACAATTAATTTTAAAAATATGAAAAATATGTATTTGCATTCCTCATAATAAACCCTTTCATTTGATGTATTGCATGATGCGTTAATTTTTTTTTTTATTTTCAGTTGAATTCTATAATTTGACCTCCAATATTAATATTAGGATTTCTTTGTATTTTTCCTGTAACAAAAAAATTTAAGTCTTATAGTTTGGGGAATAAAGGGGGAAATGGGTAATTTTTTAAATATATTTTTTAATATATTTTACAATATTTAATTAAAAAAATAAAAAATATATTAGTATTCGTCATAGTGAGCCCTTTGATTTGATATATTACTTGATCCGTTAGAAACAATTATAATTTTTATTTTCCACTTAATTCTAGAATTTGCCCCCCAAAATGAATATTAGGGGTTTCTCCTTATTTTCCAGTAAATTTCAGGTGAGGCGCTATACCTGTATTTTTTTCAAAATTTTACAGCTTATGGTTTCGGGGGGGGATGGGTATTTTTTTTTAATTTTTCTTAATATCTTTTAATTATTTAATTTTAAAATATGGAAAAAATATATTTGTTTTCGTCATAATGAGCCCTTTCATTTGATATATAACATGATGGATTAGAAAAATTTAATTTTATATTTTCCATTTAATTCTGTAATTTGCCCCAAAAATTAAAAGTAGAGGTTTCTCCTTATGTTTCCAGTAAACTTCAGGTCAGACCCTATGCCTCTATTTTTTTCAAAACTTTACTTTTTATAGTTTCCGTGATAAGGGGGGGGATGGGTAAATTTTGGTATATTTTCGTTAATATCTGTTTGATTATTTTTTTAAATATGAAAAAAATATATTTGTGTTCCTCAGAATGGGACCTATCATTTGATATATTATATGATGCGTTTGAAATTTTTTTTATTTTTAAACTTTCATTTAATTCTATAATTTGCCCCCCAAAATTAATATTAATGGTTTCTCCTTATTTTTTCTGTAAAGTTGTTCAAAATTTTAGGCTCAGTAGTTTCGGTTTTCAGGGGGGGAATGGTCGATTTTTTTAGTTTTTCCCCCCAGAAGTACCCCTAAAATCAAAATTTCTTCATTTACGATATGTGCTCCTGATCGGGTCACCAAACTATACATTGATACCAAATTTCAACCTCTTCCGTCCAGTAGTTTAGGAGAAAATTGCTGTGATGTGACAGAGGCAGAAATACGGAGTAATATAAGAGTATCCGTATATTGTATATACGGAACCCTAAAAATTAACCTACACGTCATACGTTCATTTGCAGTTATATTTAAATTAACCACTAAATTATACATTAGGATTAATACTTGAGTCTCAACAAAGCACTGACCATTATTTTAATTAAAATGTATATCCATTACTAATAATGACAAAAAAAAGGAAACAGAGACAGGAAATAAATTACGTAAGAAACTTTGGCTTTCATCGTTCAGTCTCAAATGACCCCTGCTCTATTTTATCTTACTCAACAGTGCGTGTTTCACTTTTTACTTCCTTGTAGTTAGCATATGCTTACTCTGTCTTATGCTCTAAGCATATAAAACGATTAATTTAGAAAACAACGATTTTCATATGACTTAGTTTTTAACAAAACGCTAGAACGTTAAGTAAAACGTTTTTGCAACTTTTCAACTATCTAACTCCACTGTCATTAACCCACTGAGTTTTTGCTTCACTGAACTTCTTAATGAGATCATCTAAGTACGCTTGACTTTTCAGTCGGTTTAATAGTTGGAAACCTACAAATAACTAAGGACCAGGTTATACTAAAAAACACCAGGATTGGCAAGGTACCAAAGCACCAAAGAAACGATTTCGAAATGTCAGTTTCTCATCGTCATTAGAAACTTCATTTAATTGTATGGGAGAAAAAAAACAACGTCATAATGTGCATCTTTTTAACGAAAGAGATAAGTGCTGCTTATTCAAAAGGGAACATTCCTTTTAAAGTTTTATTCGAAGAGTCGGAACAGTCTGCTTCATTTTAAAAGTATCTTTCTGAATATTCTTTTAATTATCAACATTCGTTAACGAAGGATTTATTTTTATATAAAAAGGATCTCATTTAAATGCTTAATGATACTCCGTGTTTCAGAGTTTACTTTTATCTTACACTGATAAAATACATCTGAGCAAGAGAAACCAAAGTGCTAGTTACTGAAAAGTGGTATTAAGCCCCTACTGAAAATATTAATTATGTCACAAAGCGTGGCTTCAAAAAAAAAGGAGATTCTCAACATGTATTTACATACAGTGAGGTCTTAAATAAATTATTTAGTGTTTTAAATCATCAATATTACTTGCTTTACTTTTATAGATTTTTTATTTGAAATAGCCTCACAAAAAATAATCTAGTGGATTCAGATTGTAAGAACGGGTTGGCCATTTGATTTGGTCTACCGATTCATCTATGTGAAAAAACTTGATTGAGTTAAAGTGCTACAAAATGTTGTGTAGCTCTTGTTGAAACAATATGTTTCCATTAATATCTGCCGCGACAATAGTATAAGGAAAAAGTTGTCTTAATTTAGGAAACTCCAAGTAACTCGCTCCACTTAATGGCACTACAAAAATTATTGTAAATTTATTCTGTTATTTATTATACCAGCCCAAACGTTGAGTAAACATTGCCTCACCGGAAGAAAAATATTTTTGAGGACCATCGGATTCTATTGGCATCTAATATTAACCTTTTTATAAAATTTTAATCTATTTTCAGGATCATAGTAACTTAGTTCCTGAATCAGTTTAATTTTATATGGATGGTAATTTTATTTTTTTAAACTTCTCAATACAGTTGTTTTACTTTCATCATTATCACCAACTCCTTCTCTTGTAGGTCTCTGTGGGTTTTCCTTAACAAGCCTTTCATGCAGAGTGACATTTTTGAGAAATCCATCATGGCTGGATCCAATATGGACGCCGAAAGCTGGAGGAAAAACCTAGTGATCTGCAAAATAAGCTTGTAAAAAAACTGGCGAGTGTTTTTTGGCTTAAACTGTAACTAAATGACGTCCTTAAAAACTGGAGCAGTTAAATAAGAAATCCATCATAGTGGTTCTTATATGGCAGTCAAACACCCATCAGTGCAAGAATCTTCAATAATCAACTGATTTTCGTCAAATTCGGTAAATGGGGATTTTAGGAGTTGATCAGATGTCAGATTTACGAGATTCAAGAAGGCGGATTATATTTCGGCATATACAGGGCTTTCATTTTAAAACTAGCCACACAAAATAACTTTTAAAATATCTTTAAAAGAAAAAGATTAAAAAAAACGTTAATTTATATTTACGCGAGAAACATTTTACAAGTATCGTTCACCCTACGGTTTCAACCCCTAAGCGGTGGTGAATATCACTTCTACAAGTTTAAATACAAGCATGTATACCTGTTTTTAAAGTTTTTTTTTTTGGTAATCATTTTTTTAAACCAGATTATTATTTACAGTTTTTACTGAGTAATAAACCTAGAAACTGTAAAATTACACCAAAGATTGTTAAGGGTGATATTTAGACTCTCTGATCACGAATCCGAGGTCAAATTTTCAAAAATTAAAAATGGCTAATCCAAGATGGCGAATAAAAAATTAAAAAATCAGCCGTTTTGCACAAAACTTCTTATAAGGAAGTTTTGGGTTCACGATTCTGATAGACAAAATTCAAGATAAGGGATCCAATACGAACGATATGAAAATAACTCACAAGACGAAAATTTCTTCTGCCATCTTAACTTTTATAAATTCAGGACTCATTATCAGAGATCCCAAAAATCCCCATATTTCAATTTTCGCGTATATCGTTTGATTTTAAAAAAATTTCATCCGCCATATTGGATCCGCCATTGTGAATAATGCAACTCTGACCTCGGATTCGTTATTAGAGACCCTAAAAACCACTCTAAACCAACTTTGTGTAATTGAAAATTTTTTTTGAATTTATTTTATTACGGTCTCTAGGTCTGTAAAGAACAATCTGATTTTAAAAAATGATGTGTCAAAACATTCGCAAAAAAGAGACAATCACTTGATACCCCTTTGTATTTAAACTTAGGGATTACCGATACATGTAAAATGTGTCCCCCGTAAATATAAATTAACTGATTTTTTATATTTTTCTTTTAAAGAAATTTTAAAAGTTATATGGGTTACTAGTTTTGAAACGAAAGCCCTGTATATGAAAATTTATGGGGTGTCTGATCATGAATCCAGCGTTAGAATACGAAAATAACGAGAATGAGATTTACTAAAATCAACTGATTTCTACTTCATTTAACAAATTGCATATGGTTTTTGAGACTCGCTTAACGTCAGAAAACATATCGGATTATATATGGCACATAAAAATATTTGTGCAATTTTGAATAGTATATATCGAATTTTGCAAATTTGTCATAATCTGCGACCCCGAAAATTCTCATTTACTCAATTTGGAAATCGGTTAATTTTTGAAAATTCCTTTCGCCATCTTGAATGAATGATCGCAAAAACCCACCTCTATATGAAATTTAGTCGGCTTCGGTTGATTTGTAGGAATTTCGTCAGCCATTTTGGATTCGCCATCTTGGATTTTGTAAATGCGACTTCGTATTCGTAATTAGCGTCCCCGAAACCCAATTCTCAGAATTTTTGTAAATCAGTTGATTTTCACAAATTCGTAAACCATATTGGAGTTTTACCGCCATAATGGAACCGTCATGTTGGTTTTTGCATCAGCCTAAAAAGAAAATTACTCGATTGGTACCGATTTTTTTATTTTACACCCTTTTTGTGGGACGTTTGAATTTTTTCGGCTCTCGATTTTCCATTTTGAATTTTATTGCCAAAACGACACGGTTGTGTTTTCAAAAGCTGGTAAATCGTGGGATTCTCGCGAATTAAAGTTTGAATACACGAGCTTACCATCGATAATGTTGGTATTTTACAAGAAATCATTTTACTAGTTCAAATTAAATCATCTTCGATGCAAGCAAAATTCAGCGTCCATTTTGTAAGCTTTCTCATAATATTAAGGGGCAATCTGTGTTAGAAAAGTGTATTTAATAAACTATACTTTGACTTGTTGACTTTAATTTGTAAGTGCACTTCAGGTATATACTTTATAAATATCAGCGTGCCAAATCTGCAAACTTTGGTGGCTGCTCAATCACTTCTCTTGTCCCTAGTCATGCATGGAGAAGCATCTGAGAAGAAGAAACATCCGTTGTGGTACCTGAGAAATTAAAACTGTGGTCAAGCTTTCATCATGTGGTCATCGTTCTGACAGTGATAGTTATTAAAAATAAAAATATTCAGCTGCTCCTATATTTGTCATTTTATTAACCGATACTTTTTTTTGTGTATGTCCAGCGATTATTCAAAAACGGCTTGGACAATTTTGATGATTTAAACCTGAAGTCTATAACATGAGATTTTGCGGTTTTCTAGAAAATTAAAAATGATTTCAAATGCTTTACTACACTATATGCTTGAGATTTTTCTAGAACGTACATGAAAGTCGGAAAAATATAGAAAATTAATCATGGTAAATGTCAAATTTTCATTCAGAATTAAATACAGACAGGGTGTTTATAATGATGATTTTCAACCAGTTTATTTTAGAAGTGAAGTTAAGTTACAGTGCCGTGAAATTACCGCACCGAAAATTTGTTATTTATGGAATAAATGCGTGCGTTCAATTAAAATATTTACAAGATGGCTGAAATGTCCAGAGTGGTTGTAAAAACATTGTATGCACATATTTAGTTGCCTTATCAAGGTAGTTGAAATAAGATGAAATTTGTTATAAGAATTCTGATTTTTGGCGATTTTACAGAGCGATTAGTTTCGGCAAAACTGCAATAAGCAGTTAGGATATTGCATAGGCAGTTAGGATATTATAGGACGTAGGACGCAGAAAAGTATATGAGATCACTTAAGGATCTTCCTTAATAGATTAAACGTTAAAAAACTATTACATCCATAAGGAGTTATCGAGAAATCAGAGAAGAATATAGAAGCAATAAGCGTGAATTTGTTCAGGTAACATACATACAAAGAATAAAAAAAAAAAGGCGTAAATTTTCAATTGAATTGTAATAATATCAGATAAAACGACGAATTGATAACGTCCTCCTTTTTGGAAGTCGGTTCTTTTTTAAATTTAAATTATTAGAAATTCTACCTTAGCCGCAATATATGTTGTGCTGACACATTTGTCCAACCCTAACTACATTAAATCGAATGAAATGATTTTGTATTCACCAAACTTCAGCCACTTACTCCTAATTCCCAACCAATAAAAAAGCAATAAATCAAACATCGTAATTCCCTTTTTGTGCTCCATAAAATACATGCTCACAACATAGAGCTATTAACCCCCCACGAGCGAGAGGCAATACCTAAAAGAAGTGGGGAAATATTTTTACTTTTTCCACAGCCTTTAATGTGGTTCATTTTAGCATTCAACCGGAAACCCAATCGTCTTGGTTTTCTACTTATTCAAGCTCATTTCTCTGTGCGATCACATACACACGCTAAAAGCCCTTCGGCAATAAAATTCCCTTCGTATCTACATCGAGAAAAGCGATTACTTCACCGCGTTCTCTCCCCGGTCAGGACAAAAGAAAAAAAAATAGCAAAACCTTTGGAAAATTTTAGTCGATACGATGGAATTGCTTTCTATACTGGAGATACAATAAATACCCTCCATACAAAATATAATGCCTACGTCAAAAAGGATTGGGAAATGTAATGTATAAAACTATAAATATATTGAAGTTTGTATTTACCAATACAATGAGAAATTGAATTTTGCAAACAGATTAAAATTAATGAATGAAGACAAACATTTCAAACAGAAATTATTAAAAATATGTCAATCAGTGACTAATAAATAAAATAAACTCTTCTTAGTCTCTAAGTAGCAAATTACAAGAACGGCTTTTCTAAATTTCTATATTTTCCAATGTTTCAATAAATGACTTAAAATTGTTACCATGAATGATTTATGCTTCTTTTAATTTTGAAAAAGTAATGCCTTGTAGTAAGAAAATGATTACCAAAACTTGCATCAGTATTTAATCTTAAAGAACGTGAAAGTGTTCGTGATACAGAATTCCTACATGTCATACCAAGATAAAAGCTATTGCACTCTGAACTTTTTAACTTATACAGGGTGTTTTGTAGAATGTTCTTCAAACATGGAGGGCAGATAAGTGGACTCATATACTATATTATGTAGCCCATATAACATCTAGATGGCTTACGGTTTTTGGTTTTTTTTTAATTCAATTTTATTTCATAATTCTCAGATTTTTACATTTGAACTATTTTATTTTGGCAGTATCTTCACCGGATATTATATATTCTGTGAGTACCGTAACTCTTTCATTAATCAAAAAACAGATTCCAATTATGCCGAACATTTAGTAACAGAAAATCATCTTTTCGAGGAAAATTTTAAATTATTACATTCAGAAAATAAAGGTAATAAATTAAACCTTTTAGAATCATTGGAGATTAATAAACTTAAAAATACCAGTAATTTGTTAAACGACCAGACAGAAATAAATAATTCCCCCTTAATAAACCTCTTTTCCCTATAATAAAATTAAATAATCCTGTTCAAAATTAAGTATGTGGTAATTATATCACTCGTTAAATATAAATAGAACTTCCTCAAGAAATACCCAGTTAGTCTAGTTCCTTGACAAAGACATTAGTTGAAAAGCGTCGGATAGTTTTTTAAAAAAACGTAAATTGTGGAAATTGCAATTGTAGTATCAGTTAATTATTAGATTTCTAATGCTGGAAATCTGTTACCCAATATAATAAAGCTCCATGATCTCTTATTTTATTTTCTCATCAAGTTGTTGTGTTTTCTATGTAGAGATAATCGGTTTAACCAAGTCCGATGATTTAAAATGGGTCAATCACTATCAATAATTTAAACCACATTATGTTAAAGCATATCACTAAAGGCTACGATAAGTTTTCTATATCTAAGATTTATCGTTTACCAGAAAATAAGAAAATCGAAACATTTAGTTTTATATGCATAAATAGATAAAAATTGTAACATTTATCGGGTATTATGAAAAGAATGACAGAATACCAAGATATTTTAGGGAATATGGATGGATGACATTATAATACATTTCAAATCCAGAATTCAGACACATATTGAAATAACCTTGACCATTTTAAATGTTTGTTTATCAACTGATGAAATTTAAGAAGTTTAAATGAATTATTGATTTCATCCTCTAATTTATATTCAATACTGGTGAATTTATTGCAAAAGAAACATTTTTCCTTCAGTTTTTCTGTTTATCTAACCTATCCGACTGTAGATATTTCTTGAAATATATGCCCAAAAATGACTTTCAATATTTTTCTAAAATAAATATAGTTTACAATTTACGTAGCTTGTAAAACAAAAACAACATCAGCTTTTAGATCCAGACAGTAATTATTCAAGCAAAAGAAGGCAGAATGGAAATACAATTAGATACCGATAGAAACTGGATTTATTCTAGCACATGAAATTGTGCTTTACGGTTGAGCTATAAGATTGCAGTAGAACAAAAAATAGCAACCAACGACTTGTCTATAATAATAATTGTAATTCTATATTCTACTAAACCTGGAACTCACAGACTTCATGGGATTATGTTGCCAGTTTTATATTATGATTACTTCTGTCATTTATAATTAGCTCTTCTTGAAATATTTATGTTCCAATATAGTATGGAATGGTAAAAAGATATGTCCATACAGGCAATCGTCCTAGTTTGCGATATTTAACTAGTTTTAAAAAAAATTCAGCAAATAAATACTCGAAAATTAATTTTAATTTTTTGAATCAATAAATGAATGAAATGAACTAGTCCCTGATAACTAACAATTAATTAAACTAAAATGCCAAAAATATACTCACTAGTTTTTCAATAGATAAAATCAATAATTTACCTTAAGCCCTCTACAATCGCATAATGAATGCGATAACAAAGGCAGTAAATAAAGGTAAAGGATATAAGAGAAGACACAAAGAAATCAAAATCTTCTATTAACGTGAAGTGAAGATGACTTACGAAAATTAGCCTACACATTTAGCACAGAGGCAAAAAACTTCACTATGGTAGTCTCAGCGTATATGACGAAAACAATTGTTATTAGTGAACAACCGATTAGATGTAACATAGAGTTTGATAGCATCAACAGATTACGGAAGGCCACTCACTCACCTTAACCAGCTGCGGATTTATAGAAATAGAAGTATAACACCAAATGCTGAAAGCCAACAGAGCAGCTGGTTGACCAAGTAGCACAATAAAGGGAAACAAATGTGTTAGTACAGAGACAATGACAAGGATATACAAAGATACTATAAGACCAATAATGACATACTGAACAGAAACCAGATCTGACTCTTCCAAAAGACAAATGATGCTCGAGATGATACAGATGAGAATACTAAGCAGAATAAACGACTGAATACTCAAAAGAAAAGGGGAGTAAAACAAACGCATAAGAAGAATGACAGACGACAGGGTAGTAAGAATTGCACAAGTTAAATCACCAGCAGGTTGACAAAGTATAGGCCGACCCCAGCAAAGATGGAGTGATAATATAATAAAAAGAGAAACTCCCATAGAGAAACAGGCAGAACTGTGTAAAAAGAGATAGAAGAAGTCTCAAGTGATTGATTATAAGTTTCTTAAAAATAGAGACTTGTAAATTTTGCTGCTAAAGTGTTTGATTTGCATCCCCTTGACCAATGGAATTTTGAGCAAATAATATTATTTTATTTTACGAGGGCTGCCTTTTATATTTCGGGATTAGAGAACAAAAACAAATATTAATCATCGAAAATCGCTTTATTGTTTTTCAAAATATTCCCCATGAAGATCTATACACTTTTGCATGCGTTTGAACCAATTGTCGAAGCACTTTTTCCACTCTGATTGAGTTATCTCCAAAACATGCATTCTGAACGCAGCAACCGCTTCTTCAGGTGTCTAAAAACATTGACCTCTCAGTTTGTTTTTTACGTACGGGAATAAAAAGAAGTCATTTGGTAACAAGTCAGGACTATACGGCGGATGACTCATCAAATCGATGTTTTGAGTGGTCAAAAATGCAGTTGTTTGAGCCGATGTGTGTGAGCTCGCATTGTCGTGGTGAAGATGATCCGTCTTCGGCGGTTGGTTTTCCTCATTTCTTGGAAGACAACTGACAAACAAATGGTTGTGTACCACTCAGAATTGACTGTTCTGCGTTGTTCTAGTGGTACGGTTGCGATGTGTCCAGTTTTTCCGAAAAAACAGGCGATCATTTGCTTGGAAGTGCTTGGTGCGCGAAAAACTTTTGTTGGATTCGGCTCATCTTGAAACACCCATACAGTCGACTGCTGTTTACTTTCGGGCTCATACGCGTAAATCCACGATTTCATCACCTGTCACTATGTCATAAACGTGTTTTGAAGCACCGCGATCGTATTTTTGAGACCAATCGACACGAGCCTTTTTTTGAACGATTGACAAATTGTGTGGGATCAAACGCAAACAATTTTTTTGACATTCAAATGTTTATGCAATATTGAATGTATGCTGGTCCCACTAATGTGTAAGGTTGACTCAATCTCACAATAGGTCACATAACGAACTTGCAATATCAGTTCGCGCACAGTATCAATGGTTTCCGGAACAACAACTGTTTTTAGACGACCTTCACGAAATTCGTCTTGGAGTGAACTACGACCTCGATTGAATTCACCATACATCGATAAACAGTGGTTCTTGATGGAGTTTCATTGCCAAAAATTAAATTAAGTTCATCCATGCACTCTTGCTGACTTAATCCACGTCGAAAATTGTAAAAAATAATCACACGAAAATGTTCACGATTTAATTCCATTTTTTGGCCGAGATGAATCTTTAAGTTACTGTAAACAACACATACCGCTCGTATGTCAAAATGTTCTGAGTACGTATAACCTCAAAAATGTCAAACTTTACGATAGAGCTGTCAGTTGTCAGATTGCAACACTAGGGTTGTCCAATCATGAAATAAAAAAGGCAGCACTCGTACTTTTTGGGCTGTATATATCATCTTGTTTTTAACCGCCTTCCAAAAAGGAGGCGGTTATCAATTCATCGGCATTTTTTATGTATACTCAGTGATTATTCAAAAACGGCGTGCGTAAATTCCATGATTTAAACGGCATTGTATTAAGGAGTATTACAGAAAGGTACCAAATAATTTTCTATAAGGTGAGATCTAGGGTTTTCCAGAAAATAACAGTAATTAAGGGACTACATTTCAGTGAATTTTAATAAATCTACACTGTTTTCTCTAAAACGGCTCAACCAATTTGAATATTTTAAATTGTATTCTACAAAGAGATGTTCCAGCTTGAATCCAACTGCAATATTCCAACTTATTGTAATTTTGGTGGTTATGGAAACCTCTCTCTCGTTATTTGACATCAAATATTAGTACCAAGTACTACGTTTTTTTTTTAAAAATTACTTAATTGCTCTCTTTTTGTTGAAGCAGTTTTGGTTCATTTCTTAACTACAGTTATTTAATTCTGATAAATTCACGGGAAACAAGTGCCGTGAAATAATTGCCAAAAAATTTATAGATTAAGTAAATTTTAATGATTGCTTCTGGGAAATAACACCACAGTTTAAAGCAAATTGCTGTATATCAATTATTCAGCAATTACGTCACTTCAAATATTTTATATTTTAATTACATCTTAGAATTGTGCCTTTTTAATCCGTAGTTTCTTAAATACGTCAAGAAATTTTTATAGATTACGTTTTCTTAAATTCTTTTTCTCTGTGTAGACTCCACATGGTAGTAAAACGCGCTTCCTGAAGTGTTATACCAATTTGAGGATAGCACATTTTTACAAGTTCTAAATGGTACATCTCTCCATCCCTTCATATAGGTTTTATCCTGATTGGAAGTGAATGGTTATATCTTGTGTAACTTAGCCGCATACTGGAACTCGGAGTTTTACGAGAATGGAGCTATACGAGAAACAATTCATTTGAGTAGAACATAATTAATTTACAGAGTTTGTAAAATATGATATAGAAATTTTGTTTAATAACGTGTTAAATCAAATTGAGTTGGTTAATATTAACAAAGGAAATAAAGAGCATTGGACAAATTTAAAAATTTAATAATCAAGTATCTAACATCTGGGGTTATTGTCTTCAGAGGCAAGACGACGCTAGTCTTTGTCAAACTGTCATTTGTAATGTTTGGTTTTATTCGCTAGTAAAGTATCTTTGACTATAGGCATTTGCGCCATCTCGTGTTTTATTTGTGAAACTCTGGTTCTGTCAAGGTCGCAATTTATGTTTGCTGTGTTATAGATTAAAATTTAGTTAACCCATAAAATGGAAAGAAAAACATCAAAACAAAAGTGTGGTGTAGTTGTAGATTTTGAAAATACATCAAGGAAAAATCAAAAATTACAATTCTATCGTTTCCTGGATTTCCATAGCAATCGGAGAGTAAGGAAAAAATGGATTACAGCAGTTCGTCGTCAAAGGCAATTAAATTAAATTTCCACGTTTTTAGTCATTACTAAATACATAAAATTAATCACAATTCTTGTTCTGTTAACAAAAATAAGATTCAATAACGCTTGTAATCCGAAAAGTTAATTATGTAAATATTTTCTTTCCAAAATCAAACAATGTAGATACATACCAAAGTTTACAATTCAACTATCTTTCCTGTAATATATCAATATTTATACTCTTTTAAATAAATTGCACTTTTTATTCTCATTATTTTTATTTTTTTATGAGCGCTTCTTTATTATTAGTTATTACAAAAGCTATAATTAATATATAATCAGTATTCATTTCTTTGTGATTTAATATGTATATTTGCATCTGTTGTTGCTTTATTATCCTTGTTCCAACTTCAAAATTTTTATCTTGATCCATTAAAACTTCATCGTCAGTGAAATTTACCAATAAATTATATATAATGAATAAAGTTAATTTTTTTTTTCTTATATATATTTACTTACTATTCTTAATCTCAACTGGAGCTTCATCGACTCCTAAGATGCACTTTATCTTGTCGTAAGTTCTCGTAATCTTTCAGCCCACAAACCAGCATGAAGATTTTGAGTTTTTATATACATATTGCAGGAAATATAGTTGGATTGTAACTTTTGTTATGCACATTGTTTACTTTTTTCCAAAACAATTTGACCACTGCAAATCATTGAATTTGTTTCTGGTTGAGACGGATTGCCCCACTATTGTAATTTAAAAATCTCAGTTTTGTTAATAGGACAACAATTGCGATTAATTGTATACATACAATAATAACTAACAACGTGGAAATCAAATTTGTTTACCCATTCTTCATCTCTAATTGCTATAGTAATCCAGGAAAATGGTAGAGTTGTAATTTTTGATTTTTCCTTGATGTATTTTCAAAATCAACTAAACGGTTCTGATGTTTTTCTTTCCATTTTATGGGATAAATAAATTTTAATCTATAACACATCAAACATAAATTACGGCCTTGATAGAACCAGCGTTCCACAAATAAAACACGAGATGGCGCAAATGTCTGTTGTCAAAGATACTTTACTAGCGTATCTGACGAGAACTCCTGGTTCGAAACGGCTGTTATACGTTGAATGATATAGTTCTAAATATGTGGATATATATTTGTATATATATTTACTTATGTGTTTTTATATAAAACACTCGATCTGTCAAGAGTATGTATATGTTATAGCATAGTATGCCTTCATATACTTAAATTAATTAGACGGTAGATGTCACCGACATCTATTATCAATACACCGACTGTTGTCTTACTGATGTGTATTACAGATTTCACTTTAGAACTTATTCATTCAAGGAAGCGTATGACAGCCGTTTCGAACCAGGAGTTCTCGTCAGATACGCTTCCTTGAATGACAAGTTATAAGTAAAATACTTGGTTCTAAATATGTGGATATATATCTGTATATATATTTTTAGTTATGTGTTTTTATATAAAACACTCGAACCATAAAGTCAAGAGTATGGTATATGTTATAGCATAGTATGCCTTCATATACTTAAATTACTCACTATACGGTAGATGTCACTGACATCTATTAGGCTCAATACACCGACTGTTGTCTTACTGATGTGTATTACATCCAAGGATTTCACTTTAGAACTTGTCATTCAAGGAAGCGTATCTGACGAGAACTCCTGGTTCGAAACGGCTGTTATACGTTGAATGATATAGTTCTAAATATGTGGATATATACTTGCATAACCATTAATTTTCCTGGGGGGACAATCTGGCATCCCAAAAGCAAGGTAACATGGAAGTCTGGAAGTCTTAGTTGCTTTCCGAACAAAACATGAGCTGGTGTAAGCTCAGCACTGTCATGTACAGCGGAACTGTACGAACGCAGTACAGATGTGTGCTCATCCCAATCGACTATCTATGAAAATATAAGTGATGGGAATAACAAAAAGAGAGCGAAAGAATAGAATGAAAAGAAATGATGCCAATAAAATAAATTCAAAAGGTCTGTCTATTAGTCTATCCTCTCCAATAAGCAACTAGCCACAGACAATGAAGTCACTTCACCAGTTTGAAAAAATAAATGATATTTCTCAATAATTCCATTATATTATTTATAATAAAGATATTGTTTATATTTTTGTAGTTGAATTTTATTTCATGAGGTATATTTGCAGTACTTGGCACCCGTAACATTTAAACAGAGAGAATACATCCGAACTCACACTCACCGAATGTATATTGAACGACTCTGAGCAAAAAATATATTACTTCTCGTTAAAACAAAAATGGCGCCCAACGGGGAGCGCTCTGGCTCGTGATAACTTTCAACATTTTTGGAAACATCTATACTGCAATTTTCTGATAATAACCAAGTGTGAAAAACCAGCAGATACAGAACGCAAGGTTATTAGTATACAGAGTGTTGGGTGACTTGGCGCCTGTTGTTTAGTTAATGGCCGGTTTAAATGACTAGTATACTATTATTGGATGCTTGGCCTCCCAAGAAACTGCATGTATACTGGGTGATTCGTTGTGATAAAATATAGTTTGATTTGTCGTCGTAGATAGAGAAACAAGAGAAACAAGAGAAACTGGGAGATGGAGAGATAGAGAGATAAAGAGAGATAGAGAAATGGAAAGATAGAGAGATTGATAGATATAGTGATAAAGAGATAGAGAGGTAGAGAAATGGAGAGATAGAGTGATAGAGAGATAAAGATATAGAGACATAGAAAGATGGAGAGATAGATTGTTAGAGAGATAGGGAAATAGGGAGGTAGAGAGATAGAGAGATAAAGAAATAGAGAGCTAGAGATAGTGAGATAGAGAGGTAGAGAGATAGGGAAATAGCGAGGTAGAGAGATAGAGAGATAGGGATAGTGAGTTAAAGAGTTAGAGAGATATATAGTAAGACTGGGAGATAGAGAGATGGAGAGATAGAAGGATAGAGAGACAGAGAGATAGAGTGATAGGGAGATAAAGAAATAGAGAGCTAGAGATAGTGAGATAGAGAGGTAGAGAGATAGGGAAATAGCGAGATAGAGAGATAGGGATAGTGAGTTAAAGAGTTAGAGAGATATATAGTAAGACTGGGAGATAGAGAGATGGAGAGATAGAAGGATAGAGAGACAGAGATATAGAGTGATAGGGAGATAGAGAGAGAGAGAGAGAGAGAGAAATAAAGGGGTAGATATAGAGAGATAGATAAGTACAAAAAAAATGGGAGATATAGAGATCGGCAAATGGAGATGGAGAGATAGGGAGATAGAGAGAGTAATAGAGAGGTAGAAAGAGACAGATATAGAGACATTGATTTAGAGAGATAGAAAGATAAAAAGATAGGGAGATAAACAGATAGAGATAAATAGCACAGTGCAAGGTACTTCCTTCCTATCGGGTCTCCTGCGCCACAACATTCAAAGAAACAATATCTTTGAATATCTTTTGCCTTGGTTGTTACATTCTCAAAATTATTAAACTGTCGAGACGAATTGAAAGGGTTTCGAATACAAGACGATATATGCTTGCTAAGTGAGCCTCATCATCAGTAGGTAAGAGCCGGGGTGGAGCTAACGTACAACGATGTTTCCATTGGAAATTTCCCAATACATCCAAAGCAGAGAACAAAGATCATTGCCATTTATGTTATGGTTGTTGTTCATCATATCATTAGCAGCAATTTTTTTCAATCAGTTTTGCAAATGAAAATTTACGCCCTTTACGTCTATTCATTTCCCCACAAAACATTTCGTCCCAGACATCGTCCCGTGCACTCCACACAAACAATTTCGCAGCGCCTGTGAGCGATTAACTAAAATATTTAGCAACTTGTCGTCTGTATGTCGTCGAATTAACGTTGGAGCCGGTATTACACGAAGAACCCTAATTAATTTTCGAGCTTGATCCGTATAATATTTCAGCTCGACTGACCGAAATGCGCGCATTTTATCTAAGGACATGCGAGGGACACGAGACTACGACGGCCGACAATTTTGTTTAATTCGAAACCATCAAGCAAGTCAAATATAAAAGGGGAATAAGGTCGCAGTAACTAGCAGCCCTCTGGTCGAGATTGTGTATGTGTGTGTGTATGGTGACGTTAATGTTCGGGCAATTAATTGCTGCCCAGCATGGAAATCGTATAATGGACATTTGATGAGATTCCAGAGCTACAAAAGGAGCTTATAGATGCTCGTTTGTTAGATGCTGGAAATAAATCACTGCATCCGGAATGCGGTGTCAAAGCATTGTTTCTTCAATCGAAGGAAATTGCAGGCGTTAATCGTTTGAAGTTAAACGCGAACGATAAAAGAGAACGAATTAAAAAGTTTATTGAACAAGGCAACCGTATTTTCTGTGCAGAAAATCTCAATTTTAATTCAAAGTTACTCTATACGCTAAGAGAAATTCTGTCGAAAAAAAATTTAACAATACTTTACAATTCATTGGTAGAATCCATTTTAAGATATTGTGTAGTGCCGTGGGGCGCTACTTTTAATACAGCTTTTAGAATTTTACAAACAACACAAAACACATTTCTAAAAATTATTTTCAAAAAAAGTAAACTCTATCCCACCCGCAAACTTTATGAAGAAAATCAAATATTAAACCTTAGACTTACTTTTATTTACCAAAGCATTTTAAGATTATATTCAAACCGAACCCAATGTCAGTACAAAAATAATCGAGTAACCCGCCCGACGGCCAATATGGACTTAAATGTCCAATTCTTCAATAAAACCCTAAGTCAAAGGTCGTTGTTTTACTTTGGACCTAAATTGTATAACCTAATCCCTATAGAAATAAAAAAAATACCCAACTTCAGAAAATTTAAATTAAAAGTAAAAAATTACCTGTTATTACATCAACACAAATTTTGTGAGCTACTTTCATCTAAAGTTTCATAAACAAGATTAAAAAAAAACACTAAAACTGTTTGTAAGTGACAATTTCCCAACCATCTACACCCTAAACTCATTTTTGCATTGTATAATTGATGTCTCCCTTAATTTTAATTTTTTTTTTCTGTTAACTCTTACTTTGTCAAATTACGTTTTCTTACCAGCAATCTATCATTTATATGTACATTTTATAACAGAGGCATAATGAACGGACACATAGCAAAACAGACAGTCATGCCTAGGCAAAGTGTCCTTCCATCGTGTCTCTGTTAATTATTTAGAAGAATCAGCCCTATATTTTGAAGTATGATTGTACATTTACTGTGATGATGAATAAATTTCATTTGAATTTGATTTGATTATATAACAAAGGGTAACTGCTAACAAGTGCGTACCCAGCTTTGTGTATAGGGAGGGGCAAAATTAGAAAAAAAATTGTCCTAGGCGGGGCAAATCTGGAAAAAAATTGACCTAGAGACAGGAACAAATCAGGGGGGGAGGGGCAAGCCAGCAATTTTATGGGAAGCGTATGACTGCTAATAATGGTAATAATAAGGAACACAGTTGTGAAAAAGAGTCCGTCAAATGTTACCATTGGAAAAATTATTCAAAAATTTGTGGAAACTGGTTCAATAAAAGATGAAAAAAGCAAAACATATCATCGTAGTGGACGTTCAGAAGAAAAAATTGCAGCTGTTACTGCCTAGTGTTGTTGAACAACCAAAATCATCAATTCGTCATCGTGCACAACAATTGAACATTCCAAAAACCACTTTATTCAGAATTTTGCACAAACATCTTCATTTCAAGCTAACAAGATTCAGATAACACAAGAAATAAAGCCAACAACAGACTTTGGTTTATGTCTTCAATTCGTTAATTGGGCCATACAACAGAAACTTGAAAGTGAGAATTTTTTCAAGAAAATCTTAGCAAGCAAAATTGCCGAAATCTGGGGGGAAGCAAATCCACGAGAAATAATGAAAAGACCGATGCATGTCCACAAAAATCACTCTTTGGTGTGGTTTTTGGACTGATGGAGTGATTGGTTCATACTTTTTTGAAGATGACAATAGAAATACTGTTACTCTGAATGGTGATCGATATCGAACGATGATTACCAACTTTTTGTGGGACGAATTGGCGCGTATTGATGTGCAGAATATGTGATTCCAACAGGACGGTGCAACATGTCATTCAGCAGCCGAAACAATCAATCTTTTGAAACAGAAATTTGGTTATCGAATAATTGCTCGAAGATGAAATATTAATTGGCTTGCAAGCCAAGGAACATTTGTTTTGTTTTTTGTCTCATCCTTGAAAAAGCCCCTTATAAGTATTGGCAAAACGTCGAAAAACTTTGTTTATATGCGTGTTTAGGTACATAAATAAATTAATTCGAAAAAATAACGCGGTCCAAATCCGGAAAACGTAGAATCAGCTATGACTCGCGAAAACCTCCGTTCAACTATAGTTTAAGCACCTTTTGTGGTGTTATTTCCCTAAAAGGTGCTTAAAGATTGAAAAATATGCCACAAATATTCTTCAGAAAACAATAACTGTGGTGTTTCTGTACTCAGGATCATAACATTTATAATGCCATATTGGAGTTTATATTATCATATAATTATTTTTTACAATTTTCTTTGATATTGAAATTTATTAAGTTAGTTTTATCAGTGGTATTTTCAATTTGAATTATTGTTTATGTCGCTTTTACAATTTATTTTATCTCACTAAAATTTATATATTTTTCACATATATTTATTTACCTGTAAACTGCTAAAGATTATATTCAAGAGATTTTTAGGTTGGAGGGAATATAGTAGGAAAAAAGCTAGGGCTCAACTCTCCTTTGCTTTTTTTTCTGGAATAAAATGATCACTGCATATGTGATTATATGGCTTGGAAATCCATAATGTTCCATCAATAATTAAAAAAATACACAACCACTAGTAAATTGTTGTATACCGAATATGATTGGCCTCGTTTGCGTGACAGCTCTCGTTTTCGAGGTATGACACAAACTTATCTTTTTTTGAATAGAAATCATAGTTGGCTATGACCTCAAATAACCGGACATTTTTAGAGCTTTTCAACGATATAATACTAGATTGGATGATTTTCTCTCTTATTTTCACTTTTAACGTAGTTAGCCATGAAATAGATTGATTTATTAATAACTATTCCAAAAAACATTGAACGGTTTTTTTATTAGGTATATCAGATCTAACGAAAAAAATAAACAAGTAGGTACTTACTAAAAAATTAAAGTACATAATAATGGTTACAATTTATGTTCGAAAAGTTCACCATTGTTACTTTGACAAAAATTGCATCTTTTTAAGATTGACATTACTGCTTATCAATTACTTCAATTGCCTGTAATACCGCCTCCCTTAGGTCACCAATTGTCTCATACTTTCTTTTGTATACTTTGTTTTTTAGCGCACCCCATAAATAGAAGTGTATAACTGCCAAATCGGGAAACCGGGGTGGCCATTCGCGTGGGCTATTTCTTCTTATCCAAGAGTTTGGATAGATATTATCTAAGTGTTGTCTTACTAATAACGAGTTATGAGCAGGTGTTCCATCATGTTGGAACCACTCAATTTCTAAACGAGTTCTCAAATTCAAATTATGCAACATGTCTTGAAAAGTGTATTACAAGAAATGCAAGTAGCGCTCCCCAGTAAGTGATTTGTCATAGATGAAGGCCCCAGAATAGTAGACCCTATGATACCACACCAAACATTATAACCAAATTTTATCTGGGTTCGTCTTTGTTCTACATGGAAAGGGTTTTCTTTAGCCCAGATATGCTCATTGTGTTTATTGAACATACTGCAGTTAGTAAATCTAGTTTCAGCTGACCATAACACCTTTAATGGGAATTGTGGATTGTCAAGGCACATGTCTCTAAGCCATGTACAAAACAAAATACGTCGATATTCGTCACCAGCATGCAAAGTTTGAGAAACTGAAAGTTTGTACGGGTGGAACTTGTGCGCTTTCAGTACCTTAACTACAGTTCATTGAGATTTGCCAGCTTCTGCCGCCGCAATCTCACGAGTTGATGTAGATGGATTTTGATTTACCATTGCCAAAACATTTATTTGTGCTGCTTCGTTAATTTGATTACGTTCCTTTGGTGGTTTAGTAAAAGATCCACATATCTGCGTAAACTATCGTAAAGCTTCTTAAATGTACATAGAGCAGGTTGACGACGATTAAAATATCTATGAAAGTATTCCTCAGCTGCACGAACTGAATTTTTATGGCATATGGTATAACACTCCACCATATTCAGTTTTTCTTCCTTAGTATATTCCATTTTATCACGAAAACTTGTCAATATCGACTGTCAGTTCAGCACTACTAATGGAATTACTCGCAAATGAGGAAACGTCAAACTGAAAACAATCTTTTCCATGGCTACCCACGTTAAAAGTGAAAATAAGAGAGAAAAGCATCCATAACTCCGTTAATTTTATGAATAACTATATCGAGTATATATCGTTGAAAAGCTCTAAAAATGTCCGGTTTTTTGAGGTCATAGCCAACTATGGTTTCCATTCAAAAAAAGAAAAATTTGTGTCATATCTCGAAAACGAGGGCAATCATATTCGGGATACAATTCCCTTCAATTTTGATATTTACAGTTTTTTTCTAAAATCAAAAACAAAGGAGCTAGAGGGATTTGACTAAATCGACAAAATTTCGTTTTTTCAAAATATCTAGTAAGCCATGACTTTTTACAAAAATCCGAAAGTTTCAATAAATTGGGCCAGTAAAACTGCAAATCTTTCCCAATTTAACCTTTGCTCTATCTCCGCTAGTTTCCGAGTTCCCCATACTGATCATCAAAAAAAACTCACGCTGTATACTTTTGCCTTTTTAGAATGACTACAATAAATTTTATCTCTAGTAACAGTGAAAATTTCCGCTCATTTAAATATCAAAAAACAGATTCCAGATTTTCAAACCATATCCTTGATTCAGGCAACTCTTTTAGTGTCTTCTCAAAACTTTGAGTCCTCTATTTACACATCTCTTCAAGTTAAGTGAGGCTACATCATAAAAACTTTGTTGAATATGGCTGTATTTAATGATTTGATTCCCTACATCCTACTCTATGCGCATGACTCAGTAGTAGATAATTGCACAGGATACACAAGATCTAGAAAAGACGCTTCTAGTTTTGTACACACACATACACACACCCCTTGCGCGAGCCCGGGAACTGAGGATACCCTTTGGTTTATTCGGGGAGCACCCCCAGCCCTCTTTCCACCACCCCCTAGACTAAAGTCCAGGTCCTCAAGCAACTCAGTTACCATCCTGTACAGCGCCGTCCTCTCTTGCGGTTTCTGTAGCTTGGTTTGTTGTTGGCTTTAGCCTTCTAGGGCTTTAAAGGACTTCCCTTTGCGGGATTATCGTCTGTTGTTTGTTTTTGTGTGTGTGTGTGTGTGTGTGTAGTCCTCTTGGATAAGGACCCGAGTTTGCAGTGTGTCTATAATTCATGAAAGAGAATCCTGAAAAGAAAATTCTGGAAGGGAAAGTCGTATTAATAAATGCCTGACCCTAATCGTCTTGGTCTTGGTGGTCGTCTTCAAAGTGTAGTTGGTTCTTCGGCCTTTTGTATTTGTCGATGAATCTCGGATCGTAGTCTAGCAGTTGTCTCAGGTGATGATTCGGATGGTTCTCCAGTCTATCGAAGGTCCTTCTGGTTCTTTCCCTCGCTGATACAAGTACCGGGGTGTACTTGAGGTCTCGGAAGATGGTGTTGTTGCTCACAAACCATGGCGCATCCACGGCTTGCCTTAAGCTCAGGTTTTCCTGTCGCGATATTTATCTTCTGTTGTGTTTACAGGTGTGTCCCCATGCTATCCAAGCATAGGTTAGTATCGGTAGGACGATACTCTTGATTATGGTCAGCTTGTGTCGTAGGTTTAGTTTACTATACCTGCCCGGCTCTTACCGTCCTGGCTTTTTGTCATGTTGCGTCTGTGTGCTTCGTGAAGATTAGGCCTTTATCGATGGTGACCCTTAGATATTTGACGTCGTTTTCCCAAGGTCTCCGTAGAGCTCTAGATGTTGCGTTGGTGCTGTTCGCTTCCTGTCTCTGATGATGATCGCTATCTTCCATTTTACGCACCATTCTGCTATGTCGTGCAGTGCCTCTTGTACTCTTCTTACTGCTATATCAAAGAACTTCGATCGGCTCCCGATTGCGGAGTCATCTGCGTATTGTGCATCCTGCCTGGGGATGTCTGCAGTGTAGATGGCATATAGTTGAGGTCCTAGGACACTGCCTTGCGGGACACCTGCTTCAGTGGGCCGGTATCCTGACTTCTCGTTGCCTACTTTGACTCGGATGAATCTACCCCTGAGATATGACTTCATTATCTGCATGATGTTGACGGGGTATCCTAGTTCAGTCACCTTCGCTATTAGTCCTTCGTGCCAGACCCTGTCGAAGGCCCTAGCGACATCTAAAAAGGCGAAGACTGAGACCATCTTTTTGTTCAGGTCGTGTGCTGCGTATTCTACGATCCTTAGCACTTGCTGTTCGGCAGAATGTTGTTCTTTGAAACCAAATTGTTCTTTAGAAAGTATATCTAAATCCCTGGTGTGTTCCTGGAGTCTATCCAAGATGACCCTCTCTGCGATTTTGCTCATTGCTGGGAGGAGGCTTATTGGACGGTAGTTCTGGGGAAACAGCCTATCTTTGGCTGCCTTCGGCAGCATGATGACGTCGGCACGTGTCCATACTGAAGAAGTATCGCAGTCTTAGCATGGCGTTGACGATGTTGGTTAGGGGGCCTCTACACCTTTCTTGGTGAATCGCTTGAGGATGCGATTAGAAATCTGGTCGTGGACGGCTGCTTTTCTTTTCTTTGCTCTTTTGATGATGTTCCTTATTTCTTTTGGGCAGGTGTGTCTGATCCCTGGAGCTGCTTGTCTGCAAATTCTCCTGGCTCGTCTCCCGATTTCTTCTTCTTCATCTTCGTCTTCGTCTAGTATCTAGTTTTGTGTGAACAAAGGGTCCTAAAGGACAAAATTTTGTTTGGCGTATTTTATGAACGACCCCCAAGTAGAAAGTACATAACTTGAAAATCGCTAGTTATACAATATTACAGTTAGACGTATAGCTTACCTTGATTTAGATAAAATGAACTATTTAAATTCTGTCTGAAAGTTAACGAGGCAGAAACCTAAGGCACCGACTAGTTTTATGAATTCAGCTTATTCAGCGCTTAAAACAGGAAGTTCGTTCTCCGACAAACTAGTAATCTTGTTCTAAAATTCCAAATCGACAATGAAGTGAAATCGCACAGTTTATATCTTTTCCGGCTCTCCTCGAAAACTTTCAACCTACGACGCGATAAAATGTTTCATAGCGTCTGCACCGTTCTGAGAATACGTATTAGCTCTGTTTCGTAAATGTTAGTTACGAAGTTTGCACACCAGGAAGTAGTTGAGAGAGAACGGCGAACGAACACCGTAGAAGTTTTTCATCTTTGCCTTTGAAGTTTCGATTCGCAGTCGGATGAAGTCTGTATCTTCTACGGATTCTCTTCTGTCTCGCTCTTTCGTTGTGTGCGACTTTTTGTTGGGGACACAGTTAGGGTTTGTGTTTGTGCAGATGCGACTTTTTGTCGGTTTGAGACTCAACGCTAAAGCGGAAATGCGGGTGAAACTTCAAAACTCCCTTACAGCTAATAACGCTGACCGGAAAATCAAAATAAACTTCCAGAGAAGTCTCGATAGTTTTCAAACTCATACTTTTTCAAAGCAAACTGAAAAGTTTCTGAGAACATAAACAACGTGTATCTAAATTAATCATTTTCTAAACTTTGTATGTTATACTTGCTAACGGAAAAGCAACATAAATATGTAGTCATTCAGTTTTTGTCTACCAAATCAAAAACTCATAACTAATAAACTATGGGTTGTAACAAAATTGAGATTATACCCTGTTTAAACAAAATTAAAAGATAAGAGTCTCAACAAATTGACTACAAATTATTATATGACAACACTAACCCTTTCATACAAATATATAATAGACAAATAATGCACTAGCTAACCCATCCCCACTTCGCACAGGTTATTAATATTTATGATCATTAGTGAAACGCGAATAGTTGAGACATTCTTAGTTCTAACGAAATTTACATGTTGGACATTTTTGACAGTTTTGGCATTTTTAACATTTTTGACATTTTCGAAATTTTTTACAGTTTTGACATTTTTACATATTTTTACATTTTTGACAACTTTGACATTTTTGACATTATCGACGTTTTACATTTTGACGTTTTCACATTTGAAATTTTTAACATTTTTGACATCTTGATATTTTGACATTTTTTTCTTTTTTGACATTTTTGAGTTTGGGCATTTTCGATATTTTTAACATCTTTGGCATTGTGTGTCTCCGGTATTTCTGACATTCTTAATAAATTTGATTTTTTTGTAGTTCTGTCATTTGTTTTTCTCATATTTTTGCCATTTTTTGACCATTTATTTTCCTTTTGAACATTTTCACAATATGGCATCTCACTTCTTGTCGTTTCAGGGAGATTTATTCCGATTTTCAAACTTACATAAAGTATTGTTCCCGAGAAATTGTATACTCTATAAAATGTAGAAACCTATATTTCATAATGTTACTTTATTATGTGACAATCTCTGTCAATACACTGGTACTGCCAGTCGCGTTAAGGACCTTTTGAAATTTTAACATGATTGACATTTTTTATATTTTTCCATTTTGATATTTTTAACAATTTTTGGCATTTTTGATATTTTTAACTTTTGTTTATTTTTGACATGTTTGACATTTGTTTTAGACATTTTAACATTTTTGACAGGTTTGACATTACTGACATTTTTTGCATTTTTTGTAATTTTTGACATTTCTGACATTTCTGACATTTTTGAAACTTTTGACATTTTTTACATTTTAACATTTTTGACGTTTTTTACATTTATTTTCCTTTTGGTCATTTTCACATTAGGCATCGCACTTCTTTTCGTTTCAGGGAAATGTATACCGATTTTCAAACCTAGATAAAGTATTGTTCCCGAGAAATTGATTTGCTATATAAAATGTAGAAACCTATATTGCATTTTTTTTTATTATGTGACAATCTCAATCAATACACTCGTACTGCAAGTCGTGTTAAGGTACTTTTGACATATGACATGATTTACATTTAAATAATTTAATTTACATTTTAGAATTGTACCTTTTTTATCGAAGTTTCTTAACCATTGACAACGGGGTCTCACCTAGACCCCGAAACGTTTGGATTATACAGCAATTTTCTTAACTGTGGTGTTATTTCCCAAGAAGTACTTAAACATTGAAAAATATGCCACACATATCATTCGGGAAACAATTAACATTTTTGACATTTTATATATTTTTGCACTTTGACATTTTTGACATTTTTGACATTTTCAATATTTTTGACATTTTCGACATTCTTAACATTTTTCACGTTCTTGACATTTCTGACATTTTACAAACCCAAATAAAGTAATACATTTTTTGCTATTTACCATTATATTAACACAGATAGTTAGATATATGTTCCATAATGAAACAAGAAAACAAAACTGATTACTTATAAAGGTATCTAAGAAACAATATTTATGTCTAAGTGCTTCTTGGGAAATAACACCACAGTTTAAAAAAAAATTGCTGTATATTCCAAATGTTTCGGGGTCTAGATCAGACCCCGTTGTCAATGGTGTTAGACTACGGATTAAAAATGCACAATTCTAAGATGTAAATTAAAATATTTGACAATGTGAAAACAATATTTACACCTACAATAAAACTGTTTCAAATACTTTTTTAAGTTTTGGTACAAAATTGGCTATCACTTTTCATTTCATCTCATCTCTTTAGGAGGTCTGATTTACAAAATAACCTTTCAACTTCATAGTGGTTGAATTTTGCTGCGTTTATCTGTGCCTGACATTCAATCTCCATACGAAATTTTACCAAAAAATCTAACCAACACACTTACTTTCTCTCTTATATATGAGCATGAATAGTGTAACATAATTATTAACTAATTTTTTATATATAAAAAAGACCCTGTTCAATATAAATACCAACTATCAGTATCATTTAAATCGGTATATTGCATACCTTCACTTTTTTCTCTATCCTCTTTTAAAATGAGATAGAAAATTCCAAATTTTGGTATTCAGTATTTTAAATCGACATACCACCAATATTTTGTGATAAATATTTCATTTTGCACCTACGTAAGGTGTTGTTTAATTCAATTTTCTAGCAGGCAATTTAATAAAATATTGTATTAAATATGGCCACGTTGTATTAATTTTGTGCCACTCAACGAACTCATTTGAAACCAAAATCTTTGGATCTGCAGCCGTGTGCTTTAGACTCTTGACCACTTGTTCTTTAGAGGATATAAAAGTTCCAGCTATATGTAATACATCAGTGCTTCTAGTAAGTGATAAATATACTTTGTTTATTACTGTAACCAAACGATGTAAACAAATGACATGTTTTGCTTAATGTGCATCCTTCAATGAGTCTATATTCATTGATAATATCAACATTTAATGCGAAGTTGCCTTTTTGTGTTGTATTTTTTTTTAATTTCTGCCGTATGTCAAGTCTCCAATTTAATATATCACGAAGAGAGAATTGGAGTGTTTATTAGAACGAAAATCAATGTTATATTCATTTATTTCCTATTTATTATCGATTTTCTATAACAGAAGACTCTTAATATATAATGTGGTCCCGTGTTTCTTGGACAGGGAACTAATATGAATTGACATTTCAAGATCGAGACAGTGTGTAGTGTCGGTCGGGTCGGTCGGGTCGAAACAAAGGAAATTTAAAGTTACGCATTTCATTCCCTTGCTCATCTATTTTCATATGTAAAAGTGTGGGCCTCCGTTAAGAAGCTTTCAAGCTTTCGCTTCAATAAACTGATAACCCCTGCGTTAAAAAAAATCGCATTTAAATCTAGTTTAATAAATTCTTTGCAATGTAAGAAATTCTAAACTCAGCTCGCTGTTTAAATATAGAGATTTTAATTTGTTAGACATTTCCAATTAAAAATGTTTTAGCTGCTTACTTCGCTCAAAAAAGTAAGCACATTTTATAGAAAGGTCAACTTAAAGTCTGCCTTTCACTTACCTTTCACTTTATCTCTATTTTCTTAAAAGTAAACTAACTTAATCTCGTTCCTCTAAAAGCACTCTGGTACATCTTAAGGAAACACATTTTTCTAATAAGTAACCTTGATAAGTTGAGAGCTAGAGAATAAGAGTGTACTTATTGCGTTCATTTTTAAATGATTTACTCCGCTTAAAAAGTATTAAGAAAACTGCATTAAGACCGAACCTCTGGATAATGAAAACTGAGGGAATATTAAAAAAGCTGATAATAATTTTTTGCATCGTAGCAAAGAACTCCTCAAGGGTTTTTAATAATTCTGTTCACATTTAATTATTATTTACGGACCTCAATCATTACAGGGACATGAATTTTCTCAGCTATACTACAGAGTCGATCCCATTTTAAACATTAACTAACTTAAAAAGCAAAAACTGTTTAAATACAAATTGTAGCGTTTTGACATTCGGCATATTTGACATTTTCACATTTTTCACATTTTGACAAATTTTTGACATTTATGACAATTCTAAATTTTTGACGTTTTTGACAATTTACTCACGTTTGACATTGGTTAGTGATGACATACAGTGCGTCGCATTTAAAATAAATAATTCGTTTAAAATAAAAACAGAGAAATAGTTCATATACAAACTGTAGCGTTTGTAACTCGATGGTAACCATGACCTTGTTGTTGTTCATGACAAGTTGTTTCTTTTAAATAAATCCTTATTTGTCAACCCGAAAATAGAATTACCGAATGTTTTCGAAGATACCATAATTGGCTATCTGAAGCTTTTTGATATCTTTGATGGTTTTTTAACATTTTTGAAATCTTTGCCCTTTTTGAGATTACTGACATTTTGACTTATTGACATTTTTGACGTTTTTGACATCTTTGGCATTTTCAACATTTTTGACAGTGGTTAGAAGAAAAGAACTGTTCAAATACAAATTATAGATAACCATGGCCTTGTTGTTGATCATGACATTGTTTTGTTTTAAATAGAAATTCTCAATTGTGAAAACGGAACTAACATTAGGAAAATATTTAATGTTTTTAATAGAGAACATCTTGCTAACTGAAGACTTTTGAGATTTTGGACATTTATTACTTTATTGACATTTTCTATTTTGTGACTTTTGACGTGTTCGGAACACTCTGTCTTTTTTTGGGTTTAAAAAGACAGCCTTTATATTTACATATGTATATTCTCAATTACTTGGAAAAAACTCTGCCTTAAGCGCGCAATCACAGTAAGAAGAAAAGGGCTCTCGTTCAGTACGGAGCTCCCAAGAAACTCTCAAACGTTTAATTGAGATTTACGGTTTTCCAGAAAATCAAAAAAAAATAACTAAGCGACTAGATTTCAGTGAATTATAGTTGTACAGGGTGATTTAGAAAATGATAGACCAATAAGTTATATAGAGGTGATCAATACACAGAAGCATATAAAGTGTGGATGCAATATAGAGAGAAGTAGAGTTACATTTATAGAAAGTGGTCCAAATAATAAAACAAATAAAAAAGTTAAAACATACTTGGAAAATATAGACAAAGAATGAAAATTAGAGAGAAAGAAAGAGAGAGGGAGGAAAAGAGAAAGAGAGAGATAAGAATAAGAATTTTCAATTGAATTGTACCTTAAATCAGATAAAAAAGAACAAATGTCTGAAAATAGTAAATGATTGCTCAAGGTTTCTAAACGGTTTTTATTTTAAGTCAGCTGAAGTCGGTTCTTTTTTAACTATAAATTATTAAGTAATTTTAAGTTATCTTCAACTGTTACCATAAGCAGAAGTGACCTATTGTTGAAATTATATTAGTTAAAAAGAGCATTCCTTATAAATCCCAATTTCCCAAAACTTTAAAGTCTTTAATATACTCAAAGCAAAGTCGAAGCATATGTAACAAAGAAAATCCTCTCCATTTAAAAAAAAATTGTAAAGTCCTAATATGCACTTGATCACAATTCAAGCGTTCATACGACAAGTCTTACAAATTGTTCATTATTGAATACCACGTACTACTCGTGTACCCACATCCACCACGGAAAATGATAGATTTCCATCATAAACTGAATATATTTGCAACACAGTCGCACTAAATTCATTAAGTAAAATCGCGCTGGATAATTAAATGATAATGATCTGAAATATAGTCGAGATAAATCTCAGCTTTATGTTGCGTATTCGGAGTGGGTTCGTAGCACACTAGATCTGCTACGCTATAACGTCGGAAATAAAACGAACCAATCCAAAATTTATAAGTGCCCTCCATTAATATTACAAACTAATTGGTTTCGTTGTCGGAATACGTAAGCAATATGGTATCAGCTATTAATTTGTGGAAAATCTTCGATGCCGTAATGGATAATTGGAGGTTCGGTATCTGCCGGTTGGAAATATAGGACACCACAAGCTACATAAATTTCAATTAGCGGGGGATTTTTGCCGCTGGTAGCCCTAGCAACTCAATTACAACTTAATATGTTTAATACCAGGGCGATACAGCCCCTCTGCTGAATTTAAATTTTCAGTCACACAAAAAATTAAAAACATTCTTAAATTCCAAAAACAAGTTTCACATTTAGTGTAACTTTCTAGCTAGATAGCTGGTAGCAGTTTATGCATATGAATAGCTCGTCGTTGCAAGTGATAGTTAAAAGAGTTTTGAAGCTTACGAATACTTTAAAAGAGGTGACAAAGTCAAACCTCGCTGACATTTTGGAAAAAGTATTTTCAAAATGGCATAAAAAGTGTCCTAAGTTATTACATATGTCTGCCATTTATAGATTATGTTCATTTTACTATATAAGTGTCAGACTAAACAGCCAGACATGTATGTGCAAACAGAAGGAAATTCTCAATTCGTTATATATGTTTTTTAGGGTTCCGCGTATACCCTTATATCACTCCAGATTTCTCCCTCCTGCACATCACAGCAATTTTCTCCTAAACTACTATACGGAAGAGGTTGAAATGATGTACCAATGTATAGTTTGATGCTCGTAAGTGAAAAAATTTTGATTTTAGGGGTACTTCTGAGGGAGGAATTAAAAAAATCGACCCCTTTTACTCCGAAACTACTGAGCCTAAAATTATAAAAAAAGGATCAAATTATAGAATTAAATGAAAAATGAAAAACTAAAAATTCTTCAAACGCATCTTGTAATACATTTTTATCATATTTTTAAAATAATTATTTTAAAAGATATTAACAAAAATTTACTCATCCCCCACATATCTCCGAAACTATAAGACGTAAAATTTTGAATAAAATTGGAGATATAAGGCGTCATCTGAAATGTAACAAAAAAAATAAGAAGCAAATCCTAATATTAATATAAGAGGCATATTACAAAATTAAATGGATATTATCTATATATAAATAGGCAAAAACAAAACGGTCCTGAAACCATTTTCTCCTGTGTCCCTCAACCGATTTATTTTATTTTTGTTTTGTTTAGTAGCTACTGACTATCTTCAGTGCAGAATGCCAATATTAATGTATAATATTGGTTCATTCTTTAAATAAAATACTATAAAAAATCATTACTGACAGTGCCCCCAGACGCTCAAAACATTGACTAATTATATATGGAGGGAGTGAGCGTTAGAGGCTGTTAGATTCTTAGAGCATGTACTTCTAGAGGTAGAATGCAATACACAAATGTCGTACCAAGAATAAAAAGAGGGATAATAGAGAGAGCAAGAGGCTGTCACTCGATTGGGAAATGCAGTTAAGTTCTCATAGGGTTGTTGGTCATCTCGTTTCTTTAATATTCATGAACTCGATTGAAACCACAAATGGCGAAAACTTTTAGGTTGCAAAGAATAATCTTCCAATTATTATATCGAACATTTCACCAGGAACAGTTCCAGTCAAAAATTTGGGGATCACACATTTGTCAAAATTATTTCGAATACCGATATTTGATCAATTTTTTTTTTTTTTTTTTTCTATTTCAATAGATTTGTCAATATGAGTAAAGAATTTTGGTCATAACAGCTATCTCTCCGATTTCTCCTCAGCTTTGTTTCTTATAAATATATACTTTTTACAATTTCATAAAATAGGGTCGAATTTCGACCACTGTGCAACATGTAGTAATATCTAGTAAAATTGAATATGTTTCTAACGCATCATGTGAATATATCAAATTAAAGGGCTTATCATGACGAATACAAATATATGTCATTCATATTTTTAAAATTAAGTATTTAAATGATATTAAATAAATATAAAAAGTTTACTCATTCCACCGAAACTATAAGTCGTAAAATTTTGAAAGGGACGACCTCACCTGAATTTTACAGAAAAAATAAAATGAAACACCTAATATTGATTTTGATTTGATAATATATCAAATTAAAGGGCCCATTATGACGAACTCATTTTTTTTCATATTTTTTATATAAATTATTTAAAAGATATTAACAAATATAATTAAGAAATTAACCATTCCCTCCTTTATTTCCGAAACTATAAGACCTTAAATTATGAAAAAAACTAGGCCTATATTATTAGAAAAATTAGAAGAAAACCCCAAAATTAATTTTGGGGGCAAATTATAGAATTAAATGGTAAATAAGTTTTTTTTTTCAAAAGCATCATGTAATATATCACATATAATCATTTGTTTAGAAGACATTAACAAAATTGTAATACATGGACTTAATCCCTCCTTTATCTCAGAAAGTTTATATGTATTTTTAAAATAATTTGTTTAAGAGATTTCATAACTTATTATTTGAACCTTTCCTTTCCTTTTTACGTTCCAATCCGTTCCTAAAATTCAGACAGTGGATTATAAAGGGCTTTTCTCAAAATATATTGGTAATATGAAACCCTACTGTTAATTACTTTTATGTTTTTTTGGGCAATAACACCACAATAGAAATAAAACGACGTATATTGCAGGAATACCAAACGTTTCAAAGTCTATTCTGACTTCGTTGTCAATGACTTTATAAATAAATATAACCCAGGTACTAGATTATAACATGCTAAATTGTAGGAACAATATTAATATAGATATTTTTTTAATATCAAAGCATCTCCAGAATATTGTTCAAAATATCTGGTTAAATACAATTTAATCTAATATATTAAAACAAGTTTCTGTTGTATAACAAAAGACAATAATGAAAAGTATCTGGACGACCATATTCTTCAATCCAAACAACGCTAACATTATCACAAAAAACAGTACTGTCATTTATTCTTCTGTTATTGCACAACATACTATTTCGAAAATAGTAATTTACCTGCTTACACTATTATATCTCCAACGTAGAATAACCATTATGTTCAGCTATGCAATGGAAAATTCAATAAATTTCCACATCTATTCTGGAATAATAGCCATTGCATTTATGAGCCAAGTCCATCTGATTATCTTTAATCACTCCGATGTTATGAAAACGTTATTTGATTGCCATGAAATTGACATATTTCATATGTATTTACCATAACTAATTATAAACAAACTATACATTGTCAGAGTGGTGCAGTAATTCTATTCTAGAGTTATTGACAATAGTTCGCTCTATATTCAGTATTTGTGTTTCCGTAATGAGCGAAAATAACAAATGGACGGCGGATTTATGTACTAGAAACTATAGCTTTTTCTGCTTATTTGTATCGAAGTATGTATTTTCGAGTTATTGTTTATCGTTTAAGCGAAATGTTCTTAACTGGGACCCACCCTTACAGATAAGAGAATAGATCAGTATGATAGCGAAATGCAAAAATTAGATGAAAATAAATAGCTTTTAAAAAATAATTTGGTCAAGTGCCAGTTGGACTCGCATACTAAGGGTTCCGTAGATCCTTCAAGACTCTAATATTCCAGTTTCAGATAAGTAGGGAATGACTGCATTTTCTTATATTTACCCTAATATCTTTTAAAGGAAACGTTTTAAATTTATAAAAAAAATACCCTTTCATTTTCCACACATAGACTTTTTATTTTATCTGCTTCAGGATCCTCTTGATTTTTATAAGAATACATATATATTTAATTTTCTAATTTGGCCCCCAAAAACTAACATTGGAATTTTATTTTACTAATAATCATTCAGGGAAGCCTTTTATAATCTACTGTCTGAATTTTGAGGCTCTGTAGATTGAAAGATAAAGGGCTAAATAGGTCAAGTTTTAAATTGTAAATTATTAAATCTATTATTCAAATTATTTAAAAATACAAATAAAATACATATTTTTAATAAAAATATATTTAATATATTTAATATTTATATATTTAAAAAAAATGTTTCCATTTTATTAAAAAATATATGGGACCAATCTGTAAGTATAGTCTATCAAAGGAAAAAAAGAATGAATGAGTTTCGGCATTCACTATGCCATTATCAAACGGATACAAATTGGTGTTGAATCAACTACAGACACATAAACTGAGAATTACTGCAATAAACTGAATACTACTTAAAAAGGATTACGAATACTGATAATTCTTTGACATTATGTTGGAACAAACCTAAACAAGATAACTTAAATATATCAAAAAGATGTACTCTTGCAAATCTGTCTCGTCGGTTAGGATTAAATTGAATGAAGAAAAGTCACTAATACTTTTGAAATTTTCTACTGACTCTATGATACTAATTATCGGTTGGAAAGTATGCAAGTTAATAATATCTGTGTCTTTAGGAAAAGAATGGACTGCCTATAAACAAATATTGACAAAAGCTGAATTTTTTGTTTTATTTTGTCTGTTCATTGGGTTTTCTCTCCTCCAAATTTGTTTCTACAACAGATACGTATTTAAAAATTGTATATGTAGAACAAAGTGTAGTAAGGCAATTTCGTAAAATTGCCCGGATTACTGGCTGTCTGTACAGAAATTTTTCCTCACAGTTATTCTGAGAGGAATAGATGTCTACAAAATGATCAACCAGTATTCCTGTGTATAAGTAATGTATTGTATATTGTGTAATACTTATCTGTGTATGGAGACGTTTCAACTACGAGCCTGGAGTCGTTGTCAATCGTTTAGTGTTGTTTTCGAGGTTTTTTCTAAAAAAATTTCGCTTTGATCTTGAATTTGTTGTTTGTCAAAAAATTTGACACTGACAATTTGTCGTTTGGTGATCACTTGAAGCTGAGGTTACCGTTTTTTTGTTCTGTTAGCAATACATTCCTCCAGTCCAAATGAAGGTCGGCTGAAGGTGCTCCGATTTCAGTGTTGTTTATCATCATACAGCTGGCTTCTTTAAGTTTTCTCTTTTTTAAATTTTTTTCTTTCAACAAAATCTTTGTTTTATCCCAGTCTATCATATGGCTGCCGGTGCTCGTTAATACATGATTGGCCAAATTTGATTTGTCCACATGTCTTCTGAAAATGTTATATTGATGCTGAATTTGTTTTATTAAATCTAAATGAAACTAAATGTCCCTGATAGTCGATATTAAAATGAATGTACTTCATACCAATATTGAAACTATGACACTCCTAACATGTAAGCTTATACACTCTAGAGTTAAGATATTTATCAACTATTTTAAGCTGTATTGTGCTATAAAACTGACTTTAATGTTGTGTTTGAGCAATAATTTGGCTATTTTTTCTACACATTTCCAAAATATGTAAAACAAACATATTTTAATGATCATTTAGAATAATTAATATAAGACAAAAAATAATTTTTGTACTATTTGTTGTTCTTTGTGATAAATAAGTTTTTGGTCAAATCCATTGTTATGAGCTATGTTTATAATAGTTTCAAGTTCACAATGTTAGTCCTTTTTTTAAATTAGTAATGTGTAAGCTCTGTCCATAAGAAATTAAACGAAACTAATTTGTGAGAATATAGGTTGCAGTTTGAAAAAAAAGTTGTAAAGGTGGGTTTTTGGTAAATATTAACCTATATGCTGTTACCATTGTGTATAAGGATGGGTTCTAAGAAATTAACAACATCGTCAGTTACTGTTTTACCGGTGAATGTAGTATTGGGATATAAACTGTTAAGGAAGAACAGGAAGGAATTTATTTGTCTGTTAATTCCTGTGTCGACGTGTCTTTCTTTTGTACGCAAGACAATATCTAAATATACCTACACCAGAAATGTGTATATTTTTTTGGAGATGGGGAAGGATATAATACGTTCGTCAATGTGTACCATAAAGACATCTGCTAGGAGTGGACTAAGGGTACTAAAATACCACAAAAATGGGCAACGTTACCAGCTACGATTTACCAAATTACCATTACATGTGTGTCTATTATAAATAAAACGGTTTACAGTAACACATCTGAGTAATATTTTATATAGATTTTTAAATTTCTTAATATCGGGCTTTGGAGCATATACTTCTGAATGTAGCCAGCAACGCACACACAAAATTTACACGTTATTGTCATAATTATAATAAATACTTCATATTTTCTGTTAGGTACGTAAGAGGGATTTTTTTAAAAGTAATAATCTCATGAAAAAATGTTTATATATAGCTAGGTTTGTGAAATTGGGAATTCCAGGGCGATATTTGGTCGCCCAGGTACTTTTAGTTATTCAAGTTTGTTCTAAAATAGATACTTGTTTTAATGCGTATTGTATTAAACTATATATACATTACACCAGCTATTTTGAAGCATAGTATGTTCTCTGGAGATTATCAGCGGTGAATATGATCCGGGATAAAGTATGTGGTAATCATCAAAACTTCAATACCACATGCAAAACTGCTCATCAGGAAACTTTAAACTGTAAAACACTACATATTACATCAACATCAACATACTAATGAAGTTATTTAAAGTGTGGAAAAATTTACTTATATAAAAACTACCCTTGCTGGAACATCGGACAATTCGGTGAAGGTTAAATATCGCACAACTTTTTTAGAAATTTTTGTCGTTTACTTATGCATATAATATCTAGAATTTATTTATTAAGTTGATTGTTGTTACCACCATATCAATAAATCAACAGCAGGTTGTTAAAACCATTTAATGCAATTGAAACGTACTTAGCAGTCAACTAGTAGATCTATACACTAAGTAGTTATGAACTGTACAAAATGAACTCATTCCCAGTTCTCTCCTGGCGAATAGCTGCCGACCACATATGTAGGTATAGGTAAGTGTGCTAACACCAATTTTGTGTCAGAGTTTAAAAAAATTGGTTACTGTTACCATGTCTTGTAATACGTAGTACAAAGTTCTTTTGAAAATTTGTGCAACTCGGTTTAATTATTCGTCTTTTGGCATCTCAACGGCAACATTTATGGCTCCGATTCTATTTTCAATACGTTCAAAACGAGAATAAAATGTAGATTTCCCGGGCGCATCGATATACCTAATACATACATAGGCGTATATTGACATTTGGTTTGGTGAGAAGAATTGTGTTAGGCGGATATACGCGTAAGCCCTTGAGATTTTCTTTTTTTTTGGAATGAATTATGCATACTCATGCACGTTCGTGCGTCATGCGAGAAAATATGAGAAATAGGTTTAGAAATGTTGCGGTAGCGAGACACATTCTAGTGCTTTAGAGAAAAGAGAATCTCCCTATGAAAGGAATTTATGAAAGCTGAAATGATTCGAGTTTTATGCTGTGGGTAAATCTCGTCGGGGCTACGTCGGATAACAATTCATCAGAATATGGTGAAAAGGATCAACATGGAGGGGTGGCATTATTCAAGGATGTTTTACATTAGGGTTTATCAGTTGACTCTTTCCTGATTACCCTGGCTCACAAATGCACACTGGGAAAAGGCAAATTAGCGAGATGGGTTTTAGTGGAAAAGTCATCACAACGCGCTGCTACTCGGGAGGATTATGGTTAGTTTCTAACCGCCTCTATTCTAGTAAGAAAGTTCCCGTATATTTTTTTATAACGTAAAACAATTAACACAATACGTGACAAAAGTCTTCTGCTTCTTCACAAATCTAAAGTTAATTATCAAAAAATAATTGTTAACGAGTAAAAAAACTGAATATAATTAACATGAAAAAGAAATGAAAAGTTGGTAATGGTTCAAAATATAACAGTATACGGTACCTACGCTGTACTTATTTTCTTGTTCTCATGTTAGAGATCATCTTAGCTATTCAAACGTTATTGGTAGAAAATCTGAAGACCTCAGTAAAGGTAACACCATACCATTTGGCAAAATTTGCTAACAAGAAAATTCTCCTTTTGCTTGAGCGTCTCTTTTCTCCTGTTTGAAATTTTATAGGAGACGTTATTATTATTTTTACAATATCGTCGAATTTTGTTCACGAATTTATTTCTCTGAATCCAAAAGTTTCTGTTATTTCTAGGAAACAGAAATTGATATTGGTGTATAAATAGATATATTCTTAAACTTGTTAAAATGGAAAAAATCAAATATATATATATATATATATATATATATATATATATTAAAATTGAAAAAACTTTTAAGAAACGTTAAAAAAATCCTGAAATATTAAAAATCTCAAAATGTGTAAATTATTAAATATGCCAAAAATTACGGCATTGCAAAAATGTCCACATCACATAAAATTTCGATTGATTTTTTGTGTTTTCAATCCTCGCAGTGGTTTCTGAATAATCAGATAAGTTAAAAAATTTGGAAAATCAACATATTATTTATACCTACGTCAATTTTCACAAATTATACTTTGGATACACGAATTTTAACATTTAATTAACTTGTTGTTTTTTATCATAATACAACTGTGTGGAATGAAATCCCAAATGAACACTCAAAAATTTCAAAAATTTCAAAAATATCAAAAATGTCGAACATCTCAAAAATGTCAAAAACATCAATAATGTTTAACATTACTTTTATGTTTTTTGGGGGAATAACACCACAATAGAAATAAATCTACATCAATAAATATAAAGCCATTGACAACGAAGTCAGAATAGACTTTGAAACGTTTGGTATTCCTGCAATATACGTAGTTTTACTTCTATTGTGGTGTTATTCCCCAAAAAAACATAAAAGTAATCAAGAATATGCCACAAACAACGTTTAGAAGACAATGTTTAACATGTCAAAAATGTTAAAAATGTCAAAAATGTCAAAGATGTCAAAAATGTCAAAAATGTCAAATGTCAAAAATTTCAAAAATGTCAATTATGTCAAAAATGTCAAAACTGTCAAAAAATCCTCAAAATGGGAAAAAATGTCAAAAGTATCAGTAATGTCAACAATACGAAAAGTTTGTAGACCCGAGATGTAAGATCGACATCTAGGATTTTCGGGGAAACTAGCACACAGAACTTCCGAATCTGGAGCCGTTTCGGGTAATTGCTGTTCACCCGTAACTCCTAGGACAGAATGTCTTACATCACTCGTTTACAGATCATAGTTTATAGCATTTCCTTCGTCATATTCTTTCTGTCTTCACACAGGTCACTGTAGAGTAAGTTTGAAAACCAGTAAGAAATCTAAAAAGTCCATCTTTACTACTGAAGTTTTTCCTGAGCTTTTCAAATTTTCAACAGTAATTACTTTTCAAAAGAAAAGTTATACTGCTTGAATATAAAACAACTAAGCAATATCAATTGCATCAACTTTCAGTAAAATTATAGAGCTAATGTGTGTGAGCCTTCTGATGCGTTTCATTGAGTTTTTTATATAAAGAAACTTAATTGACATGGAGTTAGAGAATCATCTTTAAAGCTGCTTAAATCATACTTTACAAATCTCTTTGAAGCCATTAGGTACTTATAACGATTCTACGTTTGAATTTATATCAACAAATCGTGAAGTTTCTTTAAGTAGATCTGTTGATATTTGCAGATGGTACAAGATTGTGAGACCGTTTTAATTAAGTAAACACACTTAACTTTCGGAACATCTGAACGTAGAAAGTATTCAATTTTCAAGTACTTAACATACATTTATTTTTTGTCTTTTATCTATTTCTACAATCATTGTTTCATTGAGTAAAATTTCTTTCCTTGTCTATACTTTTGAAGTCCACAAAAAGCCATTAGTCACTAGATGCTAAATTTGGACAGTTAGAGGGATGGGGAAGCAACGCGAGGCACAATTTATTCAAATTAACTATTGGATTTGTCGACTTGTAACTACAGGCAACAAAAACCAGATTTTATAAACTTCAGCCGACTTCAGCTGATGATCTTTTTGACTCAGATGTGTAGTAATCAATCCATTTTACATCCACTGCCAAATACCGATGCACAAATTCCTTTTCATCTTCCTTCAACAGCTCCAAACAGGGCTCTGAATCGTCAATGTTTTATTGTTTTTGTTACGGTGTAAGAGAACACGGCCCCCGCCTCATGTAATGTTGTATACATACTTTTATGTTCTTATGTCTTTTATGGAGTCAACTATCTCTCACAACTTTCAGAACTTTTTCATGTTTACGGGAACAACTGCGTATTTTGGGTATTTTGGGCGTCTAAGCGTTCAGTATTATCATTTAAAAAAATACATAGGTTACATATTACTTTATTTAATAAACTAATATATTACACATCTCCTAATAACCTAAACAGCAGCTTCTACAGAAACGGTATCGTCATCTACTGTCACGCCTGATGCTGGAGCAACACTTGCTGGGGCACTTACGACTGGGGCTTGAGCTGGAGCTGTTGGGTAACTGAATATTGGATTTTGAGCAACCACTGGAGATGAAATTACTGGAGCGCTAGCAACCGGGTAACCCGATACCAAAGAAGGTTGTGAAATGAAACCTTGGTAGATGGGAGAGGAAAGAACTGGAGAGGTCAACAGAGGAGAATAGATACCTGGGTAAGAATAGGAATACTTAACAGCTGAAGGAATTATCTTGCCTTCAAGGCTGTAGGCGCTCACTAGTGTGCTAGAAGGTTGAACGATCGTTGTGCTGGCAGGCTGAACGATGGTTGTTGTGGGAGCGATAAGTCCACAGCTAGCAACGGCCAATGCGGCGCAAAGAACTATGACTACCTGAAACAGCAGAAAATTTAAAATGCACAATTTGTTAATGGAAAGAAAAATTGAATTTTTTTCGCATAATGGAAATGCTGCAAAAGCCTGGTGGTGCAATTGGCTATGAAATTGTTGCATGAACTCACGTCGTTAAGCCATTTTTTATTACAGATTTGGGACTACTGCCATATACAGGGCATTTGAAAACCTACGACCCAAAATAACTTTTAAAATATCCTTAAAAAAAAAGACAAAAAACACATGTATATTTACGGAAGGACACATTTTACACGTGTCGGTCACCTTGCAGTTCCAACCCCTAGGCGGGGGTGAATATCACTTCTAAAAGTTTAAATACAAAGGGGTGATACCTCTTTTTAAAGGTCTCTATTGATCCATCTTTTGACAAATTATTTTTTTAAATCAGATTATTTTTTACAGAGTAACGACCTAGAAACCATAAAAATTAGAAATTTTAATTTGTAATTGAAAATAAGTACGAGTATAAATACCGAGATAGACAAGTGAGAAAAAATCCCTATTTTTTTGCGGAAGATATTTGTGACTAAATGTAAACACATTATTAGTATGGTTCAGTTCAGCAAGCAAGCCGATGACGTCATTTTGGTGATTATTTGCTGCCAGTTTTGAAATAAAATTTTCCTAAATTGCTTATGGGCCATTCGCCATTATGTTGGTAAAATTACATCGCCTCGAATGGCACTACCATGACCGATCTCAGCAACGTTGCCACTATTTCTTTACATTATATTAGAAGACCAAATGTTGTTTGTAGAATTTTTATACACTAGTAAATGATATATTTTATTTGAATAATAGTGAAAAGTAGCTTTAACCAAACATGAGTATGTAAGTTTTTCGTGTATAGGTACATTTATCTTATTCGGTATTAGTTTAATTATCATATATATTTTTTTATAAACAGAAAGTGACATTACAGTATGATGGGTTTCTGAATCGATAGTTTTAATTTTAGTTCGCATCCCCTTAGCATTGCTTTATGTAAATCCAGTATCTACTGTTAACTTATCAAAACACAAGGCATAGGTCGTCAGAAATTCTGTGTCCTAATTTCAAATTTCATATATGACAGCGATAAATGTCACAATTTCCCACCTGTTTTCTGTGAGCAATTTTGATGAGAGCATTTGCACAATTCGAGTTGTTAAAGAAAAGCGATAATTAATCTTAAATTGACTTTTTTACAGCATATACTTATTTATAACACCTGTTTATTCATTGTATTTTAGTATTGTTTCAGTTTTTAGGAATTTATACAGTAGAACAATGCCGAAACCTTTTAGTAGCCGAGCAAAAGCTATGATAGCTTCAAGTTTAAATTATTTCAAGAAAAATACAGAAAATGGTGATCCTACTGTACCTCCGAAATACGTTAGTGTTTTTATTAGATATTGTTCATGTTCAGTATTATTGAGTAGGTCAACATTTAATTTGTTGTGAGGCACTAATATTTGTATACATCATAGAGAGTTGCTGAAGCTTTGGGAGTAAGTGTATACTCTGTTGAGAGAATTGAAGCCAGAATTAACAAAAAAGAGGCGCTAAAAAGTCCCAAAAGAGTTAGAAGATCATCTTTAAAGCTGCTTAAATCATCACTCGATAACGATTTTACGTTTCGATTTATATCAATACATCGTGAAGTTTATTTACATAGATCTGTTGATATTTGCAAATGATACAAGGTTGCGAAACCGTTTTAATTAAACACACTGAACTTTGGAACTTATATGGTCACTGGATACTAAATCTGGAGAGTGAGGAGGATGAGGAAGCAATGCGAGACACAATTTATTCAAATTAACTATTAGATTTATCGACTTGTGACAAATTGTTACAAATTGCCCGTTTTCGTTTGAACTTACCATGTAGAAACAATTGAATACAGGAGAAGAACATCTCGACAGGAAGGAATAATACCGTCTGAAAATATGGATACCGTAACATACAATATGCATGATACTTTAAGCCAAGGAGAACAAGATGAATCGATAGCACGAACCGAATTATTATTTGAATTCAAAATTGTATTAATTATAATAACTAGACGTATCTATGTCAAAATATATTATTGAATTAAACAAAGAATTTGATGATAACCCAAAATCAAGAATCAGAAGGATTTGTAAAATGTATCAAAAACACTTATATGAATTTAAAAGAATAACATTCTTTTACTCTAAGGAAATGTTTAAAAACGTAAACTAGGAAAAAAACAACGTCTTTAACATAAGAACCAAACTATTTTCACAACACATCACTACGAATCATCATTCCCTGTACAAGAATAACCAATCTCATTAATAATATGCTCTCAAATAGAACATTCCAAGTGATTATGGGGAAAAACAGGAGTAAAACGATGAAACTTAACGATGGTCTCCCACAGGGCTCAGTTCTTGCCCCAATACTCTTCAGCCTGTACATCGCGGACATGCCTGCAACCGAATCACGCAAGTTTGGCTATGCGGATGACTGGACCTTGGCAACGGGACACAGGAAGATAGAGATTGCTGAAGATATCCTTACCAGAGACTTAGCAAACATCAGCGCATACTTTAAAAAATGGAGACTCCAACCAAGTAACGCAAAAACAGAGGTATCTGCCTTTCATCTAAACAATAAGATGGCAAAGAGAGAATTGAGAGTGTTCATGGATAACAAATTACTCACTCACAACAAACATCCTAAATATCTCGGTGTTACCCTGGACAGGACGCTTACATTCAAAGAGCATCTGACAAGAACGGCAGCAAAATTAAGAACACGTAATAACATAATACAGAGACTCTGCGGTACAACTTGGGGCTCTTCCGCATCCACCCTGAGATCCTCTGCACTGGGCTTAGTGTATCCAGTCGCAGAATACTGTGGCTCAATAGCAAACACACACATATGGTCGACACCCAATTAAACCTAACTATGCGCACTATATCAGGGACAATAAAGCCAACCCATACAATACGGCTGCCTATTCTTAGCAACATAGCTCCTCCCAATCTGCGCCGAGAACATGCCCTGGTTAGAGAGTTTAACAAAATTATGAGAAACCCGCAGCTTCAAGTTCATAATGATGTTCCGGACATCCAGCGAAATCGACTTCGATCCAGACACCCTCCATTGAAAACTGCTCATGTGCTTCACCAAAACAACTTTGACATAAATGAGCGATGGAGAGAGAGATGGGAACGTGAAGTAGCTCCAATGTATCACAATATGCCGTGTATAATCAACAAACCTACAGGATTCGATCTCCCTCGTCGAACTTGGACATCTCTTAACCGAATCAGAACCAACTGCGGAAGATGCGCCGACTCCTTACACCGGTGGGGCAAACGATCTTCAGCCGCATGCGATTGTGGGGCCGACAGGCAGACTATCAGACATATAGTGCAAGATTGCCCAATAAGGGCATATACAGGCAATCCAGAAGATTTCCTGATGGCAACACAGGCGGCAATTGATTATATATCAAGACTAGACATTTGTTTGTGAATTGGTCTAAAGTATCTATTTGTATTTGTATTTAATTGTTAAGTAATGTCCACATATACAATTTTATATATTTATATGTACCATATTATTAATATCATTATAAATGTACTGTGATGTAAGCCATACGCTAAATAAATAAATAAATAAATCACTACGAAAGGCGAAATAAATCAAACTGTCAAGACAAATGATAACGAAGATCAAAAGATAATGAACAACAAAATTATGTAATATTTCACCCAGAGGTATACATTTACGTAAATAACATCCACCTACCTTCATCCTGTTGAAACTGCTGCACGTTTATCGGAAGAACAAAGAAGACGCAATCACAAACAAGTCGATCATAATTTGACTTTTATATCGAGATCGATGAGGCCCCCTCTGAGCCAACACCCAAAAATAAAAAAAAATGAACCACACATACCGACGCTACAAGATCCGAAACTGGATCTTGACATTCAACGGCTTCCTTATTGTTATCGTGCGTAAATTTATATTCAATTTCGATATTGTAGACAAAGTCGAAAGATTAAACCGACATTGTTTGTGTAAACATTCGCGGTATCTTTCTCTACCCTCTTGCGATTTGAAAGAGAGATTTCCATTTTTTTATGGCTCCATCGTTTGACAAATGATTTCATTTGGAGAAACGCGTTCGTTGTGGAATACTAATTGAGTTATTATATGGCGTTTGGAATCTGAATGGTGTTTGAAGGATCGTCTGGCTGAGACGTAGGGATTGTTCTGAGAATTTTTGTTTTTTATGGATTTTATAAAAAATAGATTTAAAAAATCATTATGTAAATACAACATTTTTTAAAAAAATGTATAACCGACTTCCACCTATAACTAAAAAGCTAAAATAAAAATAACAAAATACAACACTAGCAAATAAATAACACATTCAATGTTGTTAGGTACCTACCCAGGAAGTAAAAAATGTAAACATTAAAAGGTGCTCATTCTGTACAAATTAATTACCCACCAATCTAGTATATTTTTGAAGTCGGTGCCAAGCAAATGTAAAATCCTTCATTGCGTATTTATCTACTACTTCATCAAACTTGATTGTTGCTTAATAAGCCCAAAATATATTTATGCCTTATGTACCGCGCCATGTAACCTTTTTTCAACGTTTTTTGACAACTTTATATAACTATAGATAATTCCACTCCACCCTATGTACCATCCATCCTGTACATACGACTTCCCACGGACAAGCATAAATTTGTTTGCTGCCTTCTGTAAACTATAGGACGGAGTAGAATCCATCCCATATTTACGGAGTCAGATCCGTCCTATATTTCAACCATAGTATATAACTTCTTGTGAGCTACCCCATAAATTATTTCATTTTAAATATTTTTTACTATTGTCCTGTGTAACATTAATTCCTCTCCACACTTCATGCCACTTCTTATGGGCTATACAATAAATATTTTTTTAATATCACTGTATAAATATAATTCAACTACAGCATATATTACAACCATCCTGTGTATGACTTGTTTAGGTCCATATCATATAACAGTTTTTTAATCACCCTATATATCTTTAATTTCACATATTGTCCAACATTTTTATACCACCAAGCGCCCACTCCACCCTATATTCCAACCGTCCTGTATATACGGCTAACCGGCCTTACCTATATTTCAATTATCATATAAATGCAACCCCTTCTATCACTTTACTTTGTAATTTTGTTTGCTATAAAAGAAATAATTTTTTAATCACACTGTATAAATATAATTCAACTCCAGCATATATTTCAACCATCCTGTATATGATTTGCTTATGTCCACATCATATAACGGTTTTTTAAACACCCTATATAATTTTAATTTCACTTTTTTTCCAACATTTTTATACCGCCAAACGTCCAGTCCACCCTATATTCCAACCATCCTGTATATACGGCTAACCGGCCTTACCTATGTATAAACGCACCAAATAGCAGTTTAGAATTTGACATGTGTTGTCACTGGATTTTCTATTAGGCCGGGAGAATGTGACAACCAAAAGCACAAAACGAGCTTGGTGCTCATTGATTTAAGAGCCGAAAATACTATGCTTTACTATCTATATGCTTGAGATATACATAGAAAATTTTCAAATTTGCAAATTCCACTGCCTAAAATTCCCGCACTATTACGTTGTAATTAAAATGTTTATGAGGAAATGTCTGTTATATCATTTCGATGAAATTTTTGATAAGAATTTTGTAATTTTCGAGGATTTTCTGCAAAACTGCAAGTTGCACTTCGCAGAAAAGTACGCATGTGTTTATTCACAAATTTCATCGCTTTACCAATAGAATTCTTTTCCCAAATCTGAAGTTTCACGAATCCAGATATATACTCTATTAAACAAGACCATATTCATACAAAACGGTTCACCACAGGAGAAGAAATCAGGTAACATACATACAAAATAAATACGCGACGAATTGATAACCTCCTCCTTTTTGGAAGTCGGTTAAAAAGAAAACATATTGGCATATTCGGGGTGTGCTTTAAGTAGTTCGTTATTGAGTTCTTTATTCTAGTCAAACTTTACATTAAACACAATATTTAATGCAAATCCTACAAAGGTAATGAAACCTATGCGTAGGACATGGACAAAATTATGTAAAACTACACATACATAGTAACATACAAAACATAGACATAAAGTGTGGAACAGCCAAATGGAATAAATTCGGAAACGAATAAAGGAGGTCTTGTTGGGAAAAACGCTTCGATACGTCGATTTGTATTTTTAAATGCGCATTTTCTCAACAAGAAAAACTATATAGGGTGTGTCATGTAACAGTGGCGAATACCAACTTTCTTATTTTAAATGCAAACCCCTGTATAATCTTTATTTTTTGGATTCTACAGAAAATTCTAAACATAATTCATTATACACTGTCCTACACCTATAGTTTAAGAGATAGAGCCGGTTTTTGCTCGTCATCGAGAAAATGTACAGAATGTATCGTATTAAGTTCAACTCCTGAACTACATCACATTTCTAGGCAGGCGCTAGGGGAAGTGATAACAGGGGATAGTTACAGGGGATGAAAGTGGTAATTTTTTTTGGCCATGCTCATCATCATGTAAACGTTCCAAAATTGGCTGCATACAAGATTGTGATGCATTCAAGCAAATTCCCGAGGCGTCTGCCTAGAGCCTTACCATCAAGCTGGCGGACAGGAGTAAACTTGTCAAAAATAGAGGTGAACTTCGTTATTAAGTAAAAAGAACGCCATTTGCACTTTTTTTTTGCTTGCAGAAATACGTTCTCCTATCGAAATAATCTTCCAAGAGCTCCTGAGTTGGCATCAGTTTATAGGGATGCATTTAACTTTCCTTTAATACTCGAAAAATTAATGTGTGGCTTTCGTTGAACAGTGGGGCTGCTTTTCGACCAGATTTATGTAGGCTTTCTTGAAACTCAAGCATAATATCCAATTTCGTATTATCACTTACAGCAGTGGCAGTTACTTTTTTATCTGTCTTACATGACCAAGCTCACGAAGTTGCTTTTCCATTTTGCTAATTGTTCCTTGGGCGGCAAATTTGGAAAATTTTCTTGAATTAAGCGAGAAATTTCCGTTTGTTATGTCCATAACCAATCATTTGTAGAATGGTTACCTTGTGCATTTCTGTTAAATGAACCATTTTTCTGATATTATGTATGACTTACAATTAACGAAATTCAAACGACAATAGCACTGGCACTGATCGCCATTGTCATGCAGGCAGAAAACAAGATGATAAGACTATGCCGATCCAAATTGTTAACATAGTCCTTGATACTGTAGCTCTAAAGGTATGTCAAACCATCTTCTGGGATCATTTAACCAAAAATTTTGCAATCTACCTATTGACGATTTGCCCCATTTCTTACCCTCGGTTATCAATCTCAGAAATTCGTAGTTATTGCATCTCACTTACATTCCTATATAACTCATTATCTCTTGTGTTTTTGTTTCCTCGTACGCTTGAAGACTTTTAGATTTCTCATTCTTTGTACCCATGATATACGAAGTATTTTATTTTATATTAATACAATTCGAAAGCTTTCAGATTTCTGTCTAAGCTTACGTTAGATTTCCAACTCTTGCAACCATACAGTAAAACGGAGAAGATGTATCATCTGACTGTACGAATTGGAAGTTCCAGGCTAAGATCTAATCTTGTGATGAGTATATTAGTTTGTGTGAACACCTGTCTAGCTTGTTGGTTTCTAGATCTTACCTCTTTCCTTAGACCTATCTGCCCAATATTTGAAAGAAGACACCAGTTTAAATTTCAATTCATTACAATATTGGCATTGACATCAGCTTATTCGAAAACGAGCACTTTGGTTTTATAAATGCTTAGCATGTTGAACAATGTGGCAGTAATACTTTGAAAGTCAACCATTCTGTTTGCCAGAATAACAGGGACATTCACATACCGAATGTTGTTAATTGTGATTTCATTCACTCTGACGCCTACGTTCTCTTCTCTGAAAATGGCTGCTGAGTAAATTTTAAAGAGGATTGGAGAAAGTACGTAGTCTTATCTCAAAGCTGAATTAATACAGCATACGATATTGCTTGCCCAACTATTACTTCTTCAGTTCCATGGCAGTAGAGTCTGGAGATTATCTTTAGTTTTCATTGGTCAACTCCGACTTTGGTCAGAATAATCTATGAATCAGTCGGCAACATTGACGTTCAAGTTTCTGCATCTCCGTCTGGTACACAACTAGTTTCACGTTATTAACTTTTCTTAATTTTTTTGACAGGTGTTAATAAACCTACGAATTTTCACAGGGAAATCGCGTTACTCACAGTGGGACTCCCGATTTGGAGACTCTGTAAGCTAGATTTTCCTGAAACTCCTGAATGTAGAAATTCATTTCGCGATAAAATATTACCTTCACCTCTACTATGTGTAAAAATATTTTAAGCAGTTGTGACATAAAGCTGATCATTTAACAGGCGTGGCACTGAGAGGAATATCACTCTTTTGGTAAAGCAATAAATGCTGATTTTAGTCCACCAAATGGAATTTGACGGGTGTTTTGGATGCAGTTAAATTGGATGTTAAGACAACTAGGCCTAATCGTTCTTAATCCGCGATTACTTTGATGATTTCAGCATATTATCAGGTTTAGTAGTTTTCCCTTTCTTCTAGGTTTCAATTACATGTGCTAATGGTGCTGTATCTGGTCATTCGTCATCCAAAAGTACCTCAATGTTCCTTTCATTTATGTTACTTTTTCCTTATTACCCAAAATGCAGTCCCCAAATTCTGGCGCCCCTGAATGTCCTGATTTCCTGGTAAATCAAAGATGACGAGTTATACGCCATTTTGAAACATGGAACCTTCAAAAAACCACCGAAATAAGCTTCTTGCTGTGCAGATGGCTATTAGACAAGATGTAGTTGCATATCAAGAACAGAGCATGAACGAAACTAGAGAATCAGAAATATTATGGACCTAGATGCTGCTATACTGGATACCCACAAAAGCAATTACCTTGAGAGAATCAAACATACCAGTTGGCCGAAGAAAGTTTGGTGTTGGAACTTCCATGAACGCAGATAAGGAGGTAGACCTCCATGGGCATGGAGAAATGGAATTATGGAAGCCATGACAGCCATGGATCTCCAAGAAGGAAACTGGGCTCCATCCCATTGTTATTGTGATTCAAGTTGGAATTTTGAAAACGTTTCGTCAAGGCCTCAAATGGCATTCCCAATACATTATGACGATGACATGAAACGATGATATGTTCAATATATACCAAATTCATTTTGTTACCCAGTGAACTTGTTTTGTACATATATATTATTTCGGTTAATAAATAGATAACATGTTATATCTTGTCTACAGCGCCACCTATCCTATACAAATCAAGGGTACCTCAGCGGTTCCACTCTATACATATATTTATTTTCATTTCCACTTTTAGTATTTTTCACGAAACAGACTCAGTGTTTGTCTAACACAAAAGTTTTGGCACGTTACAAACAACTAGTCGAACTTTTCGTTTTGTTGGAGAGACATTGCGGTCGAAAATTTATTTCAGAACGGAATTATAATATTTCAAATGTTTGGCGATAATAGGATTAAACTGGTAGCAAACCGCAGCTGGCAGCCCAGCATTGTAGCGTCCCTTTGACAAATCTGTTGCAACGTTCTTGCTAATTGCTTTATTTCTCTAATCGGCTACGTGGCCGTTATTCATTCGATGTTGTTGGATTTTCGGTATTGCAAGTCGGGTAATTATCATTTAAAGTATTTCATTATTTAGTTCATTAACGTTCAGATTAATTCTTGCAGTTAATAACGAGATCATTTTCCGTTTTTGATATGTAATAAACAAGCAAATAATTATTTTAAAAAACTGAAACTATAGAAGAAAATGGAAAAACAAATGCTAGGGGTGTAAGTTTGCTATAAGTTAATTTTCGATGAAAATAAAGGTATCATTGAAACAATGACTACTAATATACATGGATGGGGCACTTTTATATACAACCGAAGGAAAAATGGGTTGAAACTTGAGACAAAAATAGAAAGAAACACAGATATATAGATTTTTTGCAAATATTCCGGCTCCAGCTGTAGCGCCCAATCGGCATTAAATTAAAAGCTCATGTTATTCACATTCAAAACAATACAACTGCGTACTTACGTACCTAATCTACAATTATAATAATATTAAAATCCATTAAAAGATGTGCACAACAACAACAACAATTACTAGCTTAATTATTTATTAATGTGTAATAGTAGTTATGAAAACATTTATTTATTCAGGTAATTTGTAGTTTTATTGACAGCTTAAATGACATTTTGTAAAACTCATTGTTTATGACCTGACACTTACCGGTAAGAAGATAATTGGGCAAACGAATATGCCATTTTTCTACATATAAAACGCTGAAATACCTTTTGTTATTGCTTTTTACCCTTATACGAAATAATGAAGGTATTGTGCTCTCTCTCTCTCTCACACACACACATTTTGTGGTTCCTGTAATCACCAACTGAGTAAAAACAAAACTTTAGTAGGTAGTTCTTCAAACTGTTTCTAAATTTATTTAAACTCTAAATTTTTAATTCTTCTGGCAAGGTATTATAAGCATTGTAGTTTTGCGAGTTTTTCATTTTCTTATTTAATTGAAAACGGGTTGTTCGAAGATTTTCTGCTTTTCTTGTACGATATTCTCACTGCTATTTTTTGTAACCTGAATATCAAAACAGCATTTGACGAATTTCCCCAGATCATAATTCCATAGCTGATATTTGAGTGAAATAGTGAGATACGCAGTTCTTAAGGTCTGTAATATGTTGTAGGTGACGAAGTAGAAAGAATGAACTCGATAATCTACTTCTTAAGTGGTCTATGTGAACATTCCACGATAAGTTGTTATCTAAATAAATACCTAATAATTTTACTGTTTTTAATGTATTAGATGTGGTTGAAAACATAAGACTTTGTGACGTGTTAAGCTTGAGTTTATTAGTACTGTACCATTTTTCAGATTGTGCTTCTGTATCGTCCGATAGTTTAGTGAGGTTAGCTAAATTTGTGTCAGAATACACAACACTCGTATCGTCTGCAAATATCACTGATTTACAGTATGGGTCCAAGTATATATATGTGCAACTACTCATGATCTAACCTATATAACAAAAATTTTCAGGAGTTTCAACCAACCTGTGTAACTATAATATTATTCTACACTATATTTCAACCGACTTGTATATCCAACTGCTTCTATCATTTTTCTCACTACTACCTTTTTACACTTTAAGGAATTTGTCGACATTTTGTTCTGAAACATTTGGTATACAACACCTAATACTAAAAGTTGGAGGCACTTACAGCGGCTCTGATATCTACATGAGTATTTATACCAGAATACCATGAAAACATCAGAGAGCGGCTTTGTTTTAATCGAATTCATTCTAAACATTGAAACTATAAGCTTTACACAGCATTAAAACGAAAGAAACGCCATCAAAGTTTTACAGCGTCTTCGATCTAAGAGATTAAGTTCCGACATCTCAAAACGTGACACGAAAATACAATGTTGTTATATATTGGAAACACTAAAATTTAAGCTGCACTAAATTCAAGACTATTCCCAGGCGACTAATAAATTATTTTCAGTAGCATCTTACTTGGTTTCGTCAATAGATATATGAGCGAAATTTTACGGATTAAAGTTTTTTTTATCAATATGCATACTGAATGCCATTGTAAATACTTTTAAATGTTGTCGACTAGCGGCGCTGTGGTCGCCAATCAATAAATCATTACTGCATCCATTAATGATCATGTAACTTGTGAATGACTCAATTTATAAATTGTTATTATCAGTTGAATATCTCGGAAACAGAATGTCTTACAGGCAAAACCGTCCCATAAATGGTAGGATTTTGTTTTAAACGGTGGGGAGAGGCTGATCGGTAGGTTTTTAGTTTAGAGGGGGCAAATCACAAATTTGCTTTTAATATATATAGAAATGTGCGTTTAATATACTAGGTACTAACTGAAATAAATAGTTATAGGTTCTTTTCACATCTAGCGAAGCACCAATGATAGGCAAGAGGGGTCTAGGACGGGCAGTTGCCTTCCCTGCCCATGCCTAGCGGCGTCCTTTCATTTAAGTATAGCTATACTCACAATAAAACTGTAGTAAAGCTTTGTATACATGAAATATTTTTTCAAACAGTTTGGTGGTAGTGTAGAGCCGTCTCTACACTCGTCACGCAAACACACTACAGATACCTTACAATATGTATTAATATCAACAGTGCTAGTCAAAGTCCGCTCACACCTCGTATGTTTTGAACGGTTGTACTTATACTACTGAAATTTGGAGAGTTGCAAACATTTTAAATAAAACCTTAAGACTTCATCAATTTATGCTTTGAAATTGGCCGAAACCCAGATTAAATTCATATGGCAAATCAACTGGAACATTTATATAATAATTAATAAAAATATATATTTTTTTTATGAATTGAAATAAAATAATAATGAGACAATATAAATAACACTGGGTTTAATAGAAATCCTGTGGAGCATTTGGTGTGTCTTTCTCTATGATTTTTATTCTGCCTGCAGACTTATGATCTAAACGTTCCATCACTGCTTTTGATTTTTTTCCACGGTTTTGAAATTTTGACAAGTACCCAATCTGTTTTTATAGTTTATTAAATGATTTAAAGTGAAAATGATCTAAATTTGTGTAATGTTGTGTCCTGGATGCCTAAAATTGTAAATTTACTTGTTTCCCCACATCTAACATTGCTGATAAAATGAATCTACTTTTACAGATATATGTTTTTTTTATCTGGTCCTAACAACATCTTAATATTTTATAAAATATGAATGATATTATTTCTGGGTTTTGATTCTTAACATTTGTTGTGTCAAATATTAATTTTTGAAATATTTTCTTACTTATATAATTACTTGGTTCTAATTTTCCATTTATATTTAAATGTAATAACAATTCATTTGCATAAGTAACATACTATCATTCATTCTCTACTTTAGATCCATTTAAAACTAATTAAATGTACACATAAACTATATATTTTTGAAACTTTCTTTTTATATATTTTTATTTTCTAATGAATCTAACTTATTCAAAGATTTTCCCATAATTATTTTATATCATCTGATTTAATTCATTTATATAATATTTTATTTAGTGCCATCTATTCTTTTACAATATATTATTACAAATTGTGTAAAATATAGGGTAAAATGTTTAGTGGTTGGACTCCTTTAAACATTTTTCTTTTTATATAAGTTAAAACTATTGTAAAGTTACTTTATTTTCATATATAAATGGGCAAAGAGAAAACGGTTCGGTATTATTTTTTCATCTATCCCTCAATCGATTTTCTTTATTTTTGTTTTGTTTAGTAGTTATTGACAAGTTTCAGTGCAGAACTCTTACATTTTTTTATAATATTGCTTCATTCATTAAATAAAAGAAAGTATAAAATTCACTATTTATGTTCATACTGTCAATGCCAAACAAATAACAGTAACAGTGCCGCCAGATTGCTTGGGGAGAAAATCATAAGATGGATTGACTCGAATATGAAAGACTAAATTCATCGAAAAACTAGCAAATAAAGTTGTTCCACATCGACATGCTATTAAAATAGAACCCAGGAAATTTTACATTACTTAATAGTGGCCATTTATTAGGATTATGCAAGTATGCCAATTTCATTGCTTTGTAAATATAGTTTGTCAACTAAAATTAGAATTATGTTATTTGATCAAATTAATGCTGATAATAATTTATTAATTTTAGTAATACACTTTTAAGTTAGATTCTTTTTATTTTTATATATATTTTCACATAATGTGCCCAAAATTCCCGCACTATTACGTTGGAATTAAAATATTTATGAGGAAATGTGTCCGGTATGTCATTTTGATGAAATTTTTGATAAGAATTTTGCAGTTTTCGCCGATTTTCTACAAAACTGCAAGTTTCACGTCGCACAAAAGTATATAAGATCACCTAGGGATCTTCCTTAATGGATTAAACGTTAAAAAACTATACACATCCATAAGGAGTTTTCGAAAAATCGACCAATATGTTAGTGATATTGGTCGATTTCCATGCACGCATGTGTTCATTCACAAATTTCATCACTTTACCAATAGAATTCTTTTCCAAAATTTGAAGTTTCACCAATCCGGATATATACTCTATTAAACAAGACCATATTCATACAAAACGGTTCACCACAGGAGAAGAAATCAGGTAACATACATAAAAAAAATACGCGACGAATTGATAACCTCCTCCTTTTTGGATGTCTGTTAAAAATATAAAGAAATTCAATGCATCTACTGATTTGTGATGGTAAGTCAGGTACATTCGTAATCTTGCATAGCTGGCCTTGACGCTCAAAACATTATTATATATGGAGGAAACGTTAGATACTGTTACATTGGTTGACAGCTTAGAGCATAGACTTCTGGAAGTAGCTTGCAATGGCCATATTTCATGCAAATAGTAAAACGAGAGGGCAATAGAGAGAGTAAGAGTCTATTTCACTCGATTGCGAGGTGCAGCCAAGAAACTACATGCTGCACATAGCTCATTGGATGCAACTCCCAATGGAGTGAAATAGCCCTTGGCCTCTCCTTCTAGCATTGGCACGATATTTGTCATTGCAGGCTACCTCCAGAAGTACAAGCCTGATGTTATCACAATATTCCGAAGGTTTTCTGTAAAAAAATGTCAGACAGCGAACAATAGAGAATATATTAAAGATTGAATTTCTCTTATAAGCTCTATTGAAATGACGGAAATTTTTATATCGCAAAGAACAATATTCCAATTATTATATCGAACATTTTACCAGGAGCGGTTCCAGCCAAATATTGGGGGGACACGCATTTGTCAAAATTATTTCGAATGTCTAAATACTTCTTGGGAAATAACACCGCAGTTAAGAAAATTGCTGCATATTCCAAACGTTTCGGGGTCTAGGTCAGACCCCGTTGTCAATGGTTAAGAAACTATGGATAAAAAAGGCACAATTTTTTAAGTAGTGTAAATATTAATTTAGAGATATACCACAAGAAAATTTAGCAGCCCTGAAAACTTTATAGGCTTTTTATCACACTGTTTTTATGTTTCCCACGCAAAATTGACATTCCCTGAAAATATATTTTATGAGCTGAGCAAAAAAGATATGCATAGTCCAATATCTGAGACCCGTATCAAATCAACCGTTGAAATTTATTCCGGCAATTAGCATATTTTCTTTCTGAGCACGCCGGAAATGATATTTGGAGATCACTGAACATATTCAAATTCAATCTATTACGGGCGTTCGATTGGATCTGCATTTAATTTGACGTTAATTGATATCCTCCAAAGTTTCGGTGCAAACATAGTTAGGTCGTCGCTTTCAGTGAAACTCTGATTAGAAACTATCAGTCGTCGAGTGTTATCCAATTTGAATTTCAGTCAATCAATATTCGAAATATTTTCAGTTAAATAATTACGCAATTGGACCGTGTATCGGTAGTAATTAATTAATAACAAAACTAGCGATGTGTATGTTTTGTGTAATAGCTGAGTTTCAGATAATACGGAATATGGGGATAGTATTAAAAAGAATTTTGGTACTAATGAACCTGAATAATATAGCGAAGTTTAGGATACTAGACAATGGCGTCATTTAGTTGCAGCTATGGAGTGTAGGAGTGTAGAGTAAAAGGAGGACAAACTTATCTGGGAATAAAACTGAAAAAGTGTCCAGCAGACGGTTTCAAATAAGAAGTTCAAGAAATGACCAGAATGGCGCAAGTGTGACCACAGGGTATGTTATGAAGTTAATTGTCAACGGATTGAAATACACAAATCCTACATTTAGAAGTGAAGCGGCTGAAAAAGTGAGAATGATGTAAAATTATTAGTAAAAATCGTAAATAAAACGTAGAAAATCTGTTATGTGAACTTCTCTTTGTAAATGGTTGTCTCCGTTTTTTGTAATCTCTGCAAGTGATGAGTTTATAGTGTGTTAATTGTAATATAAATTAATAAGCGTGTGCCCCAGTTTTGACTTTTTATAAAACGGAGTGATTTTATAATTGTTATTTTCTTATAAAACTTTTTGAAACAGTTAAACATTGGGAAAAATTTGTATATTTGTAATATTTTTATACATATTAACAAATAGATGTAAATAAAAATTATTTATTTTTAAATATTTGTGTTCATATTACATATTTATTTTGAAAAGTTGGTGTTTCTAGTTCCTTGTTCACCTTTCTCTGGATAAAAGGTAATTAACAATTCTTTTCATTACTGAATAAACTGCTATAATTAAGTTATCTCTTCTGTTATCATTATGGAACAAATTTCACTTGCATTTTATGCTAGAATAGTATCTTTTTCAATGATTCTAACATTTACACACACTGGTTTTCCATATATTTTTTCTTGTCTCCATTCACTACAATTAAATGACTATTTTTGGCATCTTTCTGCTGTAGATCTATTTTAAATATTTCCAAAGGTACGCCTGGTGAATGGCCCTGGAAAAATATCTTCAGAAGTTTGTTGAAGTTCTCGATGGACAATGCCATAATCAGTTTAGTAATTATATAATAATGGGTTCTTCAGAGTTTAATTTGTGTAGGATATTTATCTTGACTCCTAAAAAAATGTACAAATAAAATTTTGCTTGCAAGTCATTTTTATCTATGTACAATGTATTTCATTGACTGAATACATTTATTAATATTAAATACAAATTTTACCAATCATTTTAAATCTGGTTCATCATTTTTTAAATCTATGATGTTTAAATTTGCAATTTTTAGATGTGTACTTTACAACACATTTTCAAAAAAAAAATTCTTGATAGGTTCTGTTCTAACTGCATAAACTCTTCTTTCGTATTAACCAATCTTGAGCGTCAGTTTTTGGTTTTAATGTTAGCTCTCAGGCATGTTACAAAACCATCTTTTCTTATTTACCCACAATTTTTTTGTTGGTTTATTTCGCAGATCATATGGGGAGAATATTTTGTGGGAATATAAGAACTGAAAATAATTTTCAATTTAATCATGTCAATAATACTACATCTATAACAAGTAAATAAAAACTTTACCGGATTTATTTTTAGAAATATTTACCTTTCATTATAAAAAAACATATTATAATCTGTTGTTGTAATTTGTAAAATGTATAGATTAGAATTTTCAATTGTCTTTTAAATGTTATTCTACGAACAAATTACCCCGTCGTCCCAGTGGCGCCCCCAAATTGATACCCTTTTGTGGACACTTTTTGATACACAGAGTGTGTCCTCCTTTTACTCAACACTCCATAGTTGCAACCAAAATTGACATTTAATTTTCCCAGGTTTCATGTCGATATACATAAAGCAGTAAAATTAGAATCTGCTCACTATACATGACCATGTTGTCCCCATTATTTTACATTTCCATTACATGATAAAGGATTTTCTGATCATTTAATCTATGTAGGTGGAAAACATACAGTGTGGAACAGCCAAATGGAATAAATTCGATAACGAATAAAGGAATGCGTGTTGGGAAAAACGCTTGTACACGTTATTCTACAAATTCGCTACAAAACACTAAAAACCTAATAAGTAATACTGATTATTTCTTAATAATATAAAAAAAACAAAAAAAAATAATGTCAATGTAGGAAATGTTCAAAATGTTCGCCGCAGACGTCTTGGCAACATGCTAATCTGATACAGAAATGTCTTCTCACATTACTCAACAGCTCAGGCGTGACTGATCTAATCGCAAGCGTGATTCATCATTTTAGGTCATCTAAGTTGAGGGTTTAAGTTTTGTATACAGTACTTTGACATATCCCCACAAAAAGTAGTCCAATGGCGTCAAATCAGGAGATCGTGCTGGACATTCTATCGATCCGCGCCTCCCAATCCAACGATTTGGAACTTGCTGAAACCATATTGTATTGGCAGCAACATGTGGGTTTACTAGATCAGGATATAAGTTTGTCAAACATGGCATGACATTATTTTGGAGCAGTTCTAAATATTAATCTCCATTCAAGTTGCCATGCATGAAAAAAGGATCTACGATATGATTTCCAACAATTCCTGCCCAAACATTAACTTTTTCAGGATATTGAGTATGTTCCTTTGTCATCCAGTGAGGACCAATAGCGAGAATTTTGACGATTAACATTACCGTGAAGTGTAAATGTGCTCTCATCAGAAAACAAAATATCTTCTTATTGAAGAGTAACTTCCACTTGTGTCCGTGTGTTATCTCCATAACCAATCATTTGTACATTGATTATTTTGTGCATTTCTGTTAAATTCTGTTAAATGATGTTTTGATATTATTACGTACAGGTAAGGAAATTCAAACGACAATAGAACTGACAAATCAGTAAAAAGGAACGCAGGAATGGTTTTGGTTACCATCTCAATATCAAGAGCTAAATGGGAATTATTAAGTATTGAGTGAGTATTGAGTGTAATGTAGCGAATTTGTGAAATAAAATATTTTTTTAATGTTAATTTTTGTAATAAATCTGAAGAACTTAATATTTACGAAACAATTGAAGATAGGTGTAGGACATTGTACATGAATTATGTCTAGAATTTTCTGGAGATTCCAAAAAATAAATAATATACAGGGGCTTGCATTTAAAATAAGAAAGTTGCTTTGGGCCACTGTCACAAGACACACCCTATATATATTTTTTGTTCAAAAAATGCAAATTTAAAAATACAAATCGACGTGTCAATGCCTTTTTCCCAACAAACCCTCCTTTATTCGTTATCGAATTTATTCCATTTTGCTGTTCCACACTGTAGATATTAGAAGTCTAAATTCATTAAAGTTGAATTATTTATTTTCTCCATTTCCTGAATAGAAGAAAAACAGTGACTTTTGTTATTTAAGTCTTTACAACCAGGATCACTGCACTTATTTATGTGTTTCGTATTTATACAGTGATGGGCAAATGTGTGGAACCAAGCAAATATCTCTGGAATTATTAGGGATATTAAAATGAAATTTGGAAGGTGGATACTGCAGTAGATTGCCTATTTGTTTCCAGTTTTTTTTTACAATTTTGAACTTCCTGTTTTACCGCAGGTAATGTCGATTTTAAAATTTGCAATGAAACACCCTGTATAGTATTTTAGTTTCTGATGAAACATTTTATTGCGAATACAAAAATATCAGGTTTGATATTGTTTACTTCAATACCTACCGAGATATTAACAGAAAAGTAACTAAGGAAAGGAAAAATTCGATGGTAGCTAAACGCGGTTCAGATTTCATTTACGCCCGATATAAACAAACCGCTCGGTAAGGATTTGTATTTCTATTGGTCAATCGTTGGCATTATACCTTCACAGCCAACAGCACTGCTTGTTCCATTGTCGAATACACGTGCATTTGTTTAAATCAGGCGCAAATTAAATCTGAATCAAGTTTAGTTGTCCGTGAAATTCATTGCAGAAGTGACAGTAGTTGTCAAAATAAGTTATTAGTTTTTTTTATTTGAATGTAAAAAGATTGCATTGTTTTAATTTGATCGTAAAATGGCCGAATTAAGTGAAAGAGAAAGAATAGAAATATTAATGATGATTGGGAATGGGGAGAGGAAAAGGACGCATCAAGAAGTTTGTGACCTTTTTAACATTCTTTATCCGAATACACAAATATCCCGTTCAGTAGTGACGAAAATTTTGCGAAGGTACGACACAAGTGGAACAGTTAGCAATTTACCAAAAAGTGGACGGTTAAAAAGTGCAAGTAATGAAGGTGTAGCTATATCTTTGGAAGAAAATCCTCACTTATCCACTACCAACCTCGCCAATATGCATGGAATTAGCTGTCGTTCAGTAGGAAGGATATTAAGGCGAGAAAAATATCATCCATACAAAATTCGCCTCTTTCCAGAACTCTCCAAAGACGATTTCGACAGACTTTTGCAATTTTGTGAAACGGTGATGGATATTTGTAACCGTGATAATAATTTTATAAGAAATGTGGTGTTTTCAGACGAGGTTACATTTTGTTTAAATGGTACGGTTAATCGACATAACTGCCGCTACTGGTCGCAAAATAACCCTAATTGGGTATACAAGAGGCTCATACACAACATCCATAAAAATTGAACGTTTGGGCCGGCATTTATAACAACAGAATCGTGGGACCCTTCTTCCTACAAGAGACTTTAAACGGAGATAGGTATATACAGCTCTTGGAGACACAAGTTATTCCGGCATTGGAGGTAAATGGACAATTACCAAATAATATCTGGTTTCAGCAGGATGGAGCACCACCCAATTACGCTCGCATTGTTCGAGATCATTTAGATAGGACATTTCATCATGGATGGATTGGAAGAAGGGGTACTTATGGATGGCTTGCACGAAGTGCCGACCTTAATCCACTAGACTATTTTCTGTGGGGTTACTTAAAGTCTAAGGTTTATGTTATAGACCAAATAATTTGCAAGAATTAGCTGCAAGAATAACTCAAGATATCCAGAGAATTACACATGAAGTAATAGCTAATGTGACTTGCTTATTGTCAAGACGTAAACGGTGCTCAGTTTGAACATCTAATACATTAAGTTTAGTTAAGTTTCAATGTTTTGAAAATCACTAAGATTTAGTTAATAATTATGATTATGTATTTCTTTAATGGATATTAGATTTTTCCTTTCCTTAATTACTTTTCTGTTAATATCTCGGTAGGTATTGAAGTAAACAATATCAAACCCGATATTTTGGTATTGGCAATAAAATGTTTCATCAGAAATTAAAATACTATACAGGGTGTTTCATTGCAATTTTTAAAATCGACATTACTTCCGGTAAAACAGGAAGTTCAAAATTGTAAAAAAATTTGGAAACAAATAGGAAATCTACTGCAGTATCCACCTTCCAAATTTTATTTTGATATCCCTAATAATTCCAGAGATATTTGTTTGGTTCCACACATTTGCCCATCACTGTATAAATTAAATATGACACAAATGTCTTACCCAAATACAAAAGTTTAAAAAAGTCATTAATAATTCTTTTTTTATCACGCGACTCTTAATTCTTCAAACGTTGGAACACCCAATGCTGTGACTGCTTTGACAATAGGCAATCAACAATAGCGGCACTAAGACTAAATTTAAACAAATCAGCGCCATCTCTTGGTTGGATACCTTATAAAAAATCTTTCACCTTGGGGTAACACTTTAAACCTCTATAGGTGAATGCTTTGTGGATTTGATGTAACGCGTAATTTAGGTAAAAAATGTAACAAACTCGAATATTTAGCCATTTGCATTTTTTTAAATTATATTCCAGAATGCCTATCGAAAAAGACAGCCTTCCGGAAATTTCCCCACTAAATATACCCCAAGAAGAAATCGGATAACCTTTTATATATTTGCCGTCGAATTCTCATTTTCCTAAGCACGCTTGATCTCTCATCGCAAAAGCAAACAACAGAAGTAAAGGATCATCCGTCGATTGTTCCAGAACAACTTTACGTTGTATTTGCTTTCTGATTTTCGGAAAGTTTTGATAATCGAATTACCACAGAAATGCGATTTCGAAACCCGCCATCGAGGCAGGCCAGAAATTTGAATATTCCGAACGTAGTTTCGGCGTAACTATTGGAGTTTGAATCTTAAATCGGGAAATTTTTCGCGATCCTCGATGAACTTTTCGAATTTCACTGTTCGGTGTGCCCCTGCAAATGTTTGAGATGAATATAAATTGTGGAAATTACAAAGAATTAAAATTTGTATATTAATTATTAAGTGAAACGTAAATCAGTGAAAATCAGTCAGTCAGTTACAGAATAATAATTAGTGGTATAGTCTAATTAACGTCTTCAAAAATTGGTTCAGTAGGTTTAACGATACGAAACGAGTAGATAGTCAACTGCAATAATGACTTTGATTTTACACATCAAGAAATTACTCGTCTTAAATAAAAACTACTCTAACGAATAAATAAGCTTTAAAAACTATCCAAATTAACAATAGCGGCAAAAAGGAGTGTTACTGAAAATACGATTGATAATAAAAACGATTAGGCTACGAGAAGCAGATGGGTAAAATCGAGAATAACTATGAGGGTATATAAGGCGGTTCACAGATAGAAGGTTGACAAGTAGAGTAGAGCATCTTAGCGATGATCTGTTCGGCATGAATCACTGTTGCTTTCAAATTATCGATTTTATAGAACAAACTGCAAACATGTTAAACAATAATGAAGCTCAAGAATATCGAATAAGAGCAAACATATAACTTGAAAAACATATACATCAAAAACAACCTTCAAAAAATGAATTACGTTCAATTAAAGTTTTAAAAAATGACAGCACTATTTAGATTTGACAAGCAGATTAAGGCAATGCCACAGTTATTTTAAATAAAATTGACTACGATTTCAACATTCAAAACATAATAAACCAAAGACAATATACAAACTTAAACAAACACCCAACAATTTCTATAGAATTTGTACACGCGAGATATAAGGACGAGATCTAGGATTTTCGGGGAAACTAGCACTGCGAATCTGGAGCAGTTCTATGTAATTGCTGTTATAACGTAACTCCTAGGTTAGAATGCTACGATAAAAGTTTCAGGTTAACTTCACCTGTCAATGGCAAAGAAACTATGGAAAAAGGCACAAATCTGAAATTAAAATTAAAATATTTCACAATATTATTTTACTTGTTATATTATTATTATATGTTAACGATGAATAAAGGTGATGGAAACCTTTATCCAAAAAAAAATAATAATAATAAATTATCTGAAACAAGTGGACCGACAAATTATTCATGATATTATTGACTGAAATATGAGAGTGTATATCCTGGTCACTAAATAATTAGTAGATATATAAAATAGATTGACTACTTAATATTGGTTCGTCTAGTTCGTTTAATTTACATATAAACTATGTAGGTACTAAAATGTAGAAAATACATCCATTTATCTGACTGTAACTATCACATTATAATGAAATTATGTTTATTAAACACCTTGAAGGTCTTAAATGGGTGGAATGATATCAATATTAACAGAATGAAAATTATTTAAGTAAGTCGTGTTTGACTAAACATAATTAAACTACATTTGTAACTCTCTTCGAGGTGTCATTCCTTTGTACGCAAGGCAATATATATTATATATTATATATAATATACATTGTTTCTGGTCAGGGAACCTTCATCAGTTGCGCTTCCACAGTAGAATATCCTCTCGAACACTGTATTATGTTATTGATACATATCGGTAAATTTGTAGACATGAGATGTAAAGACGACATCTAGGATTATCTGGAAAACTCTCACACAGGGGTTCTGAATCTAGAGCCGTTCCATGTAATTCCTGTCATCCCGCAACTCCTATAAAATTTTCAGGTTAACTTCACCTGTCAGAGATATTGAATACTCTGTTCATTCTAACCTAGGAATTCCGCGATACTTGGAGATATATAGTAATTTCATGTACTGTGATGTTATTTCCCAAAAACTGCTTCAACAAAGGAAAGGAGAGGTATTAAAATTTAGTGTTTTTTTCAAACATCTTTTTTCAATGTTCCCTTAGTGGATGTATGTTTTGTTTTGCAAATTGTGTACTTAAATGAAACTGTTATTTTCTTAAAGATAAGATCTTAAACTCAGGATTTTGTTACAATATATTATCTTGCGTGAGTAAATTAAAGGCGGATTTATATTAGTCTGACGTGTCGTGACGTGACGTGTCAGAACGGTACCCGTTTCATGCATTTTGTATTATCCTGTATATTAGTAATATGCGAAGTGTCGTGATGGCTTGGGTCGTGTCGAATCAAATGCGATCTCGATCTGCATCAGAGAATCGGCCTTAGAACATAAAATATTGTTGTAAAGTCCGTGGGTTCAATTTAAAATTATAAAACTAATATTCACTTTCACTTTTCTAGAAACTTTTATTTACATCGAATATACCACAGCTGATTCTAATATCACAATAACAATCTTTCATATAAGCTCTTCGCTCCATCAACTCCTTCGCGATCGTGGCCTCCTTCTTTTATAAAACCAGCATAGAAAATTCTCGTAAAAATCATTATCACTCCTACAGGTGCCGAGTCTTTTCGAGAACCATTTTTTATCTCAAAGCGTTTGTTGTCGTACTGACATGAAACAGGGTCGGCTTTGGGTAAATTTCGTAACAATATTCAGTGTTTTGTGGATAGAGATAATGCCTAAGGATGGAGTGCGTGAGGTAAGGGCGCCTTTACAAGTGGAATCATAGGTGGATGAGAGAAAAAGAAAACCGTGTGGAGGTAGTTGTCTGTCCAGAACGGCAAGCAATAACTGCACGTCACTTGACTGACATAAACAAGCACATAATTTTGAGTTTATTTCATCTGCCTTTCGTTCTTCTCGTGAACTAACGCACTCTATACTTAAGTATTAGCTCTATCGTTGTGAGATTTTGTCAGAAGGCGTCAGAACACGACAAATATATGTGAACACTAACCATGACGTCAGAGAGCATCACGACGCGACACATTAGACAAATATAAATCCGCCTTAAGTCTATACAAAATTGAGTTCCAAAATTATCATATTAATTAATTGTTTCAAAAACGCACCTTCTCACGTATTCCAGGAAGAATGTCCTACCAGGAACAATACCATACCAATCCCCAGACAATAGTTAATTCCTTTGCTCATTATTTTAAAAGTGTTTATTCCCCCTCCAGTGCAGGTAATTCTTTGGGTGGATCCATATACTCTATAGCAAGTTTATCTATAAGTGACATCATCAAGTCCTCTAAACGCCTTAAAGATACTTTTACATCTGGACATGACATGATTCCCAGCTTCTGGGTTAGAGACTGCTCGACCGTTTTGGCTTCACCGTTATACTCGATATTCAACTTAATCCTAAAAACTGAGATATTCCCTGAGTGCTGGAAACTATCGAAAATCTGTCCGGTGCACAAATCTGGTAATAAAGATATCATAACAAATTACAGACCCATTGCCATTATTCCCAATTTTGCTAAAGTATTCGAGATGTGTTTTTATGATCAGATTTTTCCTATTGTCAGATCACATATATCGCCGGACCAACACGTTTTCATGAAAAATAGATCCACAGTCACTAATTTATCGATTTTCACCCAGTTCACAGCTGCAGCCCTTGACTCCAAAAGTCAAGTAGACGTGGTGTATACGGATTTTACCAAGGCTTTCGATAAACTTCATCACCCTACATTAATCGAAAAATTATCGGTTTTTGGTTTCAGTTACTCGCTAGTTACTCTATTTAAATCCTACTTAAATAACCGCCACCAATTTGTTAGCTATAACGGCTTTAAATCAAACATATTTAATATCAGTTCAGGAGTACCCCAAGGTTCCAATCTCGGTCCGTTGTTGTTTCTGATATTCATTAACGACTTATCAAGGATACTGTTATCTGAAACTCTTCTTTTTGCAGACGATCTGAAATTATTTCTCATAGTCGAGAGCATCAATGATAGCTTACGGCTACAACATGACCTCAATCAGCTCACGTTATGGTGTACCAAGAACAAACTCTTTTTGAACATGGCGAAATGAAAAGTAGGTTCATATACTTTAAAGAGAAATCCTATACTATTCGATTATTCGTTGAATAATCAAACTTTTGAGCGATGCACTATCATAAAGGACCTAGGTGTATATTTCGATCACAAATTCTCATTCGCTTGCAAATCGGCAATATCCGCGCTGAAATCTTTATATACAGGCTTAGTGCGCTCAAAATTAGATTATTGCAATCTTATCTGGCATCCTGTCTACAAGATTCATCATAAGCGTTTGGAGGCAGTGTAAAGAAAATTCTTGAAATTTCTCGCTTTTCGAGTCGACGGATCATATTCTTTCAGAGGGTACCAGCACAATTTACTTCTTGACAGATTTGGGATAAGGTCTTTAGTTATGCATTGGAATTTACATAGCCTTTCATTTTTATACAAATTGGTTCACAACAGAATTGACTCTCCTGTTCTTCTGTCAATGCTCCCGATACATTCACCAAGGATTGGTTCCAGAAATAACACATATTTTTATCTGTTTGCAAATACAAATGTACTCATAACGTCACCATTATTTATCATGTGTAGAACTTATAACAGTATATCTAGAATCTGTGATATTAACTATGACAATTTTGAATCAATCGCTGAAGGGTATATTCAACAAATGTTAGATCAACCATGGTTCAGTTACTAGTAAAAGTCTCTTGTCAATTGTTATTTTATTTCTTTTTTAAAACTGTGTGTAAAATTTATGATTTAATATTTGTCAATTGTAATTTTATTTCTTTTTTAAAACTGTAAAATTTATGTTGTAATATTTGTAATATTATGCGTTCTTTTTATTCTTTTTATTATTATCATTTTTTGAAGTATTTAAGATACCATAGTTTATTAGTATGTTTCATAACTTTATAATATTTGTCCTGTAATTGGATTTATTTCTGTTGGGCAATAAACTAAACTAAACTAAACTAATATCATTCAGTTTTCGAATCATTTAATCAACAAGTCAAATTAAACATTTGATCACCCAACACTCATACCGATTGTTACCAACCCAACGTTATCCTTCTTTATTGTTCCAATTAATCTTCGCTATTTCGCAATCGGAATAAATTACTAAACATTAGAATGTAATGGTGCTTTATTACGTTTTTTCAGTTACATATTTATCAAAACAATATCGAGTACCGCACCTCAGTCAATGTCATCGACGGCCAAAACAAGAACCGGACAAGGTCGCGGTGGAATATAGATCGTTGGCATTTTAAGGAAACGTCGGTTGTCAGGTCTTTCTTAAAAATAGTGGCCACTCCGAAATGAATTGTGCACGAGAATGTGTAAGGTGCTACATGCAGCTCACGATTTATTATTGAATTATGTTGATTGTCCACAACGACTGGTTCTACATAAAGGATTCATGATGTTGAACTTTTTGTTTTCCAAAGAATTGTACTTGACGTGTAAAAATTGATGTAACTTATTACTTGCTCTGTGTTATGAGTAATTATCGTTTAAGGTTGTTTTTCAAAAAAAACAGAATTAATTGGCAAGGATTTTAGTTATGACAAGATATAAGTTTTCGCGAGTACTAAATATACTCACTGACAAAGAAATCGCAACACCCAGAAGGAAATGATTAAATTCAACTAACGGTGTCCCAGTGGTCGAAATTCGACCCTAATTCATTAAAATTATGAGTTGAACATTATTGACGCTATTTTGTCGGTATAAGATATAGAGTTGAGGCGAAATTAAAAAAGTAGGCCATGCCTTTGCTATCCCTAAGCATTCTATCCTAAACATTTGTATTACATTTATAGAAATAATACACGAAATATATTTTTTTATCGGCGAATTTTTTTTTGTAACCTAAAAGTTTAAGTTTCCGATTTTAAAAATTGAGATGACAAACAACCCAATGAAAACTCTCTTTATCCGCTGATTGATGATTTGTTGCACAACACCTTCGGAAAATTGTTAAAATTATATTATATTAATGACAGGATTATAATCACTACAAAAAATTAGAAATATAATTTTCTAGGAAAGTTAGTACTACTTGTCCGAAAAATCAATACTGATTTATAATTTACAACATTAAATATTTTCGTATTGAACTATAGGCAACTCCAAAGATAGTAAACGATGGTCATCACTTGGTCTGAAAGAGCGTTACCCAGCCACTGCCGTGTTTATCATTTGAATTTCTAAATTTGTTTTTAAAAATTTGTTTTTAAAATTTGTTTTTAAAATTTGTTTTTAAATATGTATGTGTAACTTGTGTAATGCTTATTGGTATATATGTGTATCTATGTCTACATATGTATGTGTATATATGTGTGTATATGTTTATATGTACATTACAATTGTAATTAATTTTCTATTTGTCATGACGTGTATATCCATTTGTAATGGCTAAAATACAAAATAAAAAAAAAGGTAAAATATATGTAAAGAAAATATATTTTACTCTAGACTAAATAATAACTAACCTAATATATTCAAACAAATCTTTAAAATGTTTTTAACAGCCAGAACTTTACAGCAATGGAACCAAGTAATGTAAAATTAATTAACTATAAGATACCCACATTGTCAGAAAACATTAATTTTCAGTATGATTTTCAATATACAAAATTTGCTTACCAACATAGTAACTCTTGACGATTTCTGTTTTATGTAGAAAATATAATGAAATAGGAATCACATACTCTTAATTAATAGTAGTTAAATACACCTATTTTATGAGAATTTTTTTTCTGTGAATTGAAATTGAAACCTTGAAAATACTTTGAAATCTTGTCTTACTGAAGTGAAAACTTTCAACTTAATCACTACAAAAGTAATGAAATATCAGAATTTAAATCAAATTTCCGCCAGATGGCTAAGCATTCAGTGTTGCCAGATCTACCTATTTATCGTGAATTTGTGCATAATTTTACAATTTTCTGTGATCTTAGTTAAGCTTATATGAAAGTTACCCGACAAAAATAAAAGGACTCTAAATTAAAAGTATAAGATTAAATTAAAGAAAATAACAGAAATAAATTGATGAGGTTCAACATAATTCTGATTTTAGTTGACAAACCATATTTAAAATGCAATGAAAGTTGCATACTGCAAACTTGCGAGCGCCCAATAAACGGCGATTATTATGCATTATAATTTTTCGTTGGTTCTATTTCAAAAGCATGCCTATGTAGGCTAACTTTAGCGAAGGGCCAAAACTTTTAGTTTTACATTTAATTTAGTTTGTCTTTTACATTGAGTCAACCTATCTTATGATTTTCTATCCATGGAATCTGCCGGCACTGTTTGGCATTGACAGTATGCATGTAAATAATGATTTTTTTATTATTTAATTATTGAAACAATATTATAATTTAAATTTAGCATTCTGCACTGAAGGTCGTCTGTAGCTACTAAACAAAACAAAAATAAAGCAAATCTGTTGAGTGACAGAGGAGAAAATGGTACCTAACCGTATTGTCTTTGCCTATTTATATATAGACTAGCTGTCGCCCATTGGTCGAAATTCGACCAATTGTGTCAATATCTCTGGCAATTTTATCGTGACACTCTATCCTAGGACTTTAGGGAGCACAGCAATTGCATGGAACGGATCCAGATTCGGAACCTCTGTGTGATAGTTTCCTCGAAAATCCTAGATGTCGATCTTACATCTCGCTTCTACAAATAAGTAACGAAATTCAAGTTTTTTACAGATATAATTCTTAATTTAATATGATAACAGTTCAACCGCTAATGAGCTACCCTACATATTTATTTTTTCTAACCTCCCTGTATAGCTATAATTGCACTCAATTCTCTAACATTTATTAAAATCCTCATTATAATAATTCCATCTCATTATATATTTCCACCACCCTGTGTATGCAACTGCTCATGGACCACGAATAATATTTTTTAACATTTTTGAACCATCCGGTAAACCATTCTATATATGTCACTGCCTACGGGCCACCATATTTACTCTTTTTTGTTTATGAAATTTTCAACTATCTGTAGAGGTTCAAACGTTTCAATGTCTAAATCAGACCCCTTTTCAATGGTATTAACACAAATGAACAAGAAGAAAAATTAAAAGGATTCGTAATGACAAATTTCGTAAATCACAATTTGACATTATTGTTAAATTGAAAACGGGGTCTGGTTTAGACCTTGAAACTTTGAACTTTTGAAATATACAGAATTTCAAGTTTATGTGGTATTATTCCTAAAGAATAAAAACATATAATTTCGTTTCACCCAATATAAAGTTTTATATGTGTCTATTCCAGTTTCCTAAAAAAAAGATAAATCATTTTCGTGCTGTCCAGCTTATAGCCTAAATAGTCCAATTAAATAAATTTGTTTCATGACAACAAAACCTATATATTTTTTTTTTTTTGATTTCATGGTTTTTGTATATTAAGTAAAAATTGGTAAAATCCAGAAAAACAAAGTTTCACATTCATAAGTGCTAACCAAATATGTGACATGAAAATTATGGGTATAGGAAAATGTATCAATGTTGGCTTTCTAGATATTTTTTCAATCTTAAGAATAGCCATTTTTCGACGCCATTTGATAATTTAATAATCCAGACCATACAAATCATAGAGTTATTCACAAACACGCAACCACCAGACTTTTTCTGGCTAAAAAATCAATTATGCATCATTCTATTTTTTTGTTCTAAATTGAATTGTTGCTAAAATACTGATTTTTTCTGTAACGTTTGTTTACGGTTATTTAACAAGTCAAGGGCCATTTATTTTCAAAATATTAACCCCTTATTGCTTTTCCAAAGTCGTAATAAATTATTGACACAAGTATGTTCCATAAACTGAACTAAAAAATCAATCCATATTAACCTGAAATGTGTCTCCATAGCACCCTGTTTACACCTTGCTCCATATCACACTCCATATCACGCTCCATATTTAAAATGATTCAAATGCAAGATTTAAGATTATATTTATAAAGGAGTTATGAAAACTGTAGTGTTCTGCCATCTCTTCCTGCATTGCTCAAGCTAAGCCTCAGTAAAATATAATTTTCTTTACAAGACGTACAACCCTTTGGTGTGTCATCTATCATACAGTAGTCTAAACAACAGCAACAAAATTTATTTAGAAACCTGAACTGATCTTAGAATTCAGGTGGAATTCATAAACATTCAGATAATCATTTATATTCTTTACAGTTTTCGATAATGCCTGGTATTTAATTTCGTCAACTTAGCGTACCATAGTCTAGATGGCGACACAAAAATAATTAATTTTTATTTATTTGAATTACTGGTAAATTAAGATAATAACACAAATTCTTAGTTGCAAATTAATATTTAGTACATCCTTCATAGGGTAGTGCTACCGTTGTGTTTGTATGCCCATTTGTGTACTTCCACTATGATGAAATATATAAATTATTTGTAGTAACTACATTTTATTGTATTTTAATAATAGATAACCAGTTATATACTCTTCTTTAAATTGTGCTTCACTTATTGTACAAACTATGCACACAATTTTCTATAGATACTACCTATTTCTAAAATATTTGAAACTTCCATTATTTCTACCGTATAGGCAACCAATTTTACATCAAGATCAATATTCAGTAACATGCGCACCTGGATTTATTCTTGTTAAAATATTTAAATAAATTGATTTTAACCATTACTCATGGCTTTAATTAAATTTGTTTTCCTAACGCCATCCATTTATTAACTGATTTATTATTCAATTTATTAGTTCAATGTACAACATTTCAAGGGAATTCGATCGGCTTTATATCTGCAGGGGGAAAATAAAACTTGGTAGGGAAATTCTGGAATGCCAATACTGTCGAAAAATGTGTTGGCTCAATGTGAAAACGCTTGTTTGACGTTTGACACCATCGAAGCTGTTTTGTTATTATTTATTTGTGTATGCTTTTAATTTTGAATTGTTTTATTACGTTCGCTATGTTAGTGGCTTTAAAATAGTTTCTAGATGACTGAAGTGTTTTATAATTTGTGCAGTGATGATAATTCGGTGATATATGTTTTATCCTTAATCTCAATTGAAGTGAAAGTGGTGGAAACCTTTTTGTTTACATTGAAGGTAAGTTGTTTTAAATCTAAAGAGGTCAGACGTAAAGTCTTGGTATAATTTAAAGGTGTTAAAAATTTAAGTGTTTCACGTAGATGCTAAAAGATAATTCAAGAAACCATATTAAATGGTGTGCATAATTATTTAATATTTAATAAATAGAAATTAGTTTGCATTGTTTTTGAAAATGCGAGTACTTGTAGGGGAAGCAATGGTTAAAAGTGTAAGTTTTTATTTACAATATGACTGTAATGTACTTGTTTCCACATCAATTTTGAAACTATAATTTTCTCCACATCTGCTAATTTATCTATAGCCATGCGGTGAAAATATACAAAATCTAAAAGGTTTTAGTAACCAAACAGCTTTTATTACGTGGTTTCATCTTACTGTATTGTAATTTCTTTAGAAATCATAGAAATTGAGCAAACAGGCAGGAGCCTCCAAAATTCTATGAACTTACCTACATTGTTCAGACTACAAAAGTCATAATGCATTAAATGTAATCTCCCAAAACTAAATTATGTTATATTTCAACCACAATCAAAAACGCAAATTTGAATTTTAAAACATTTTGTATTGGGTCCTTATATTTTCAAAGTAAAATTTTCTCTCAATGCGACTAGATGGCTCTGAGAATCTATTTTATGATATATTTGTTTATTAATCTTTGTCAGTGTAAAACTGATTTAACGAAGTTGTCGTGCTTTAGCAAATATTTGGTGTGGACTCGTCAGGTATAATTTATATGTATTTATATTTTAGACTTGCAATGTGATCATAAAAGTGCTTATATAGTTATCCGAATTTTCCGTAATTACAGGCAATTGAAAATACTCGTGGGCAGTGTTGCGGGTTGTCTAACACTTGCATGTAATAATCATAATAAATGTTTAATCTTCCATGTTATACCGTGTGTCCCAGCCTTTTGTATTTTAATACAAGATATTTATTATATAAAGTATCTGAGAATGTAAAAGTCTACAAAAGTTGAACTATACTTGATAAATCGAATTATAATATAAATGTAAGAAAGTTACCTTTCAATTTGAGTGTTCCAACTAGGAAAATGTGTTAGTATGTGAAACATTAAAAAAAAAATTACAAATAATTTTAGAAAAAATTATCTGAAAACTACACGAAAAATGAAAGATAAATTATTTAAGTTACTTTTTGACTAGGAAAAATGTAGAAACTTGATTTGGTGGTCAGTTTTCTAATTTATTTTCTTGGAGGCATTCAAAATATAATACAGGAACCAAAATTAAAAAGTCATTTTCAAGTCTCTGAAATAACCAAAGTTGAATGGAAAATACATTATCCATCCCAGTTCGGATCAAGCCACTCAAAACTCCAATGGTTTTTGAGCATATTGCGGTACCTATATAAATATACATTTATGCCGTTAGTTATAAAGCACATCAATGGAGAACAGCTGAACCAATTTCATTATTCGTAATACTCTTAGTGTGTATTGTAAGACGAATTGGAAAAGTCACCCAAGAAGTTTGAAATTGGGTCGCCAAAACGGACGGAATATGATATGAACTATCATCTTGGAAATCCGTATTTAATGTCCACAGCTAGACAAGTTATGCAGCCCATATAGCTGTGTTATGCATGTGAAGACGGACTTTCAATGCAGGTCTTAGTTATTTTTCTATGCAAGTAGGATATAGTCGTTAAATTATAAACTTTTTTCCTCTGACCTGTTTTATCTAACTAATCATGTTTCAGATAAGCGATGCTGTCACATTCCTCATGGCCACATCGTCTATCACCGTCCACAACTCATATTCTAACCCTCCAGCATGCGCAATCATCTGAGTCTGGCATAGAAGCTGGCCGAGTTGCTACCATCAGCGGTTCTTTGTTTGACGACCAAGAGCACTACGATACGGATCATACAGATCTTGGCAGCGAGGTGGATGAAAAAGAGTTACGCAAGGAGTTATTGAGAGATGTGAGTAACACCTAATTTTTTAACTAGAGGCTCTTACCCCCATTCTGTCGATACATGTTTGTTTTGTTAGTCTGGAATTGGTAGACAATGTAACTCGTTTGTCGAAGTTTCCTTGGACTTCCATCGTCTTGAAGTGGTTCATCTTACAACGTTTCAACAGCTGTGTAACTGCTATCGTCATCAGGTGAATGATAGAAAATGCAGATTATCCGTCGTATTTATATTATACCCTTAACCGGTCATGCGTCGCCGGTCATGGTCATTGGGTCTTATCTGGTCCAATCAGCGTCCTCGTACCTGGAGGTTGGTTGCCGGTGATGCGTAGCGGCAGAGGCCGAAGAAGAGCTCTCCATATATATTTTTAATTTGGACGCTGGGCTCGCTAATTATATTTTCGTTCGAGATTATATATGCTGTCTCTATGAATTTTCTCTTGTACCAGTGCTCTTCCTTGTGAATTGCTCTGGCCTGGTCCCAGTTGATATTATGGTGTTTATAAAAAATCGAGAGATATACGATTGAGCAACGTGTGTTTATTATTAAAAATTATTTTAAATTTGGTTAAAGTTGTGCAGAAGTTGGAAGAAAATTTCGTACAGAAAAATTGTCCGCCAATTGTTCAAAAATTTGTGGAAACCTGGTTCAATAAAAGATGAAAAAAGCAAAACATATCATCGTAGTGAACGTTCAGAAGAAAATATTGCAGCTGTTACTGCTAGTGTTGTTGAACAACCAAAAGCATCAATTCGTCATCGTGCACAGCAATTGAACATTCCAAAAACCACTTTATTCAGAATTTTGCACAAAGATCTTCATTTAAAGGCTTACAAGATTCAGATAACGCAAGAAATAAAGCCAACAGACTTTGATTTACCTCGTCAATTCGTTAATTAGGCCATACAACAGAAACATTAAAATGTGAATTTTTTCAACACAATCATCTTCAGCGATGAAGCACATTTTGAATTGGGCGGAATTGTTAACAAGCAAAATTGTCGAATCTGGGGTGAAGCAAATCCACGAAAAATAATGAAAAGACCGATGCATCCACAAAAAGTAACTGTTTGGTGTGGTTTTTGGGCTGGTGGAGTGATTTGTCCATACTTTTTTCAAGATGACAATGGAAATGCTGTTACTGTAAATGGTGATTGATATGGAACTATGATTACTAACTTTTTGTGAGATGAATAGGAGCATATTGATGTGCAGAATATGTGGTTCCAACAGGACGGTGCAACATGTTATTCGGCAGCAGAAACAATCAACCTTTTGAAACAAAAATTTGATAATCGAATAATTGCTCGAAGAGGAAACATTAATTGGATCTTGCGATTTAACACCTCTGGTTTTTTTCCTATGGAGCTATTTGAAAGAAAAGGTCAATGCCAACGACCACAAATAATTGATGACCTAAAGGAGAACATTATTCACTGTTTTCAAGTAATTGAACCGTAGTTATGCCAGAAACTTATCGAAAATTTTGGCAAAAGATTAGAAGTTAGTATAGCAGCATGTGGTCACTTACAAAATATTGTTTTCCATTACTAAACCGAAACAATTGTACTCTCATTTCAAATAAAAGATTTGATCATTCTCAAATAATTTGTGTATTTTATTAAAAATTTAAATATTAACCTCAAATTACAACACCCTTTAGTAAAAGATTATAAAAAACTAGAACAGAAAATGCAGGCAAAGTCATAAATAAAGTCATGGTAATCTAAGAGTGGAAGAATCTCTTATTGAGCCAGATTATTGCATTTTAGTACAATCAGTAAAGCTGAGAAAACGAGTTCAGATGTACCAATAGGTGGATGGAAAGAATACTTAGAGAAGATGGAACCTGAAACCACAGATTGGATACGAGACTCTTAACTATTATTATGTTACTGAGAGGAGAGACAAACTTATACATAGTAATCAATTTTATGTTAGACACGGACATGAAAATCCAAAAGATATTCCCGTGAAAATAGTTGTTCACATAGCCCCCTCTGTTAAAATTAAGGCTTTAATGGTAGGTGAAGCAATTAAGGAAAATTTTAATGACTTTGTTGAAATTATCAGTGATTTTGCAAATCAGCTTATTTTGCATCAATGTCAAGTTATGTGCGTATAGCAGTTAATTTCTGTCAGTCCGTACTCCAATTTTTGTATTGTCTTCCATATCTTCAGAATTTTATCGATACACAGGCCGTAGAAAAAGGCGTAAGAGTCCGTGACTTATTGTTTAAGACCTTCTATCGTGAAAAATAAACATTTCCAGATCTCCATTTAAATAAATTGTTTTCATTTTGTTGAATAACCAGCCCCCATCCGTGAATCCACCTTAATAGGATACAGTTTAAACCATCAAAATCAGTTAAAAAAAACATACACAGACGAATTGAGATTATACCCTAATAAAAACTTTTAAAAATCCACAGTATCGCGGTCGATCATCAGTGGAAATTATAGCCCCCATTTCCAACAATTTATCCCAAAAACACTAGAGACTCGGTAATATGGCGTGCTTTCTTTTGTAGCAATGGAGACAGTTTTTTGACAAATACGATCCCGAAGGTTTCGGTGAAATACCATGGCCGGACCTCGTGAACGCCATGTCTGATCCGGAATTCCAGCAGAGAGTCAACGAAGGGAAACGGGAAATTCTTTCCGAAAAAGCAAGAACAGCTACGACGCCAGCCATTACGTTTCAAGATTTTGTAAATGTGGTAAGTACCACAATTTTGTTGTACCAAAATTATTCAAAATTATTATATAAAACTGTGTAAACAAAATATTTTTATTTTTTTATGTTATAAAAAATTTTAAAATTGATTGTCTTGTAAAAGATACTTTCAATATGAAAAAAAAGTCGTATTTTTGCCAAAAAATGTGTAAATTTTAATATTAAATGCAGAAATTCACTTTAAATCTTATCCAGATCTAGGAAAATGGCCATTTAACAGCATTTAACACTGCACTCTTTTACAGTATTTAAATAACACTTCAGATTTTGGAGTGCTGATACCTCAACACACGCAACACACGTACGGCTCAGTGTGTCAGTGCAGTGTTATGGCGCAATTGTGCCATGTAGCATAATTGAAGAGTTGAGAGTTGACGATTATTATAACCCAGTTTTATTATTCTCATTTGTCTTTCCAGGCACAGTATAAATTAACATAACATACACATTTGCGTACAGTATTTTTAAACTCTCTCCTTGCCCTACCTTGTACTTTATAAACAAACAATAACATCTACAATCAATAATAATCCGAATTACGAAAACTCTACTATTAGACTGCATACTTTAAATATAGGGAATAACATTTACGCATTCTCTAATTGGGTTGTCTTAAGCCTAATATTTAATGACTCATTAGTTTTATAGAACATGAGTCGTTTAAATTTAACTAGCTGTCGCCCAGTGGTCGAAATTCGACCAATTGTGTTAATATCTCTGGCAGGTTAAGTAACCTGAAAATTTTATCGTGACATTCTATCCTAGGACTTTAGGGAGAACAGCAATTACACGGAACGGATCCAGATTCGGAACCTCTGTGTGATAGTTTCCTCGAAAATCCTAGATGTCGGTCTTACATCTCGCTTCTACAAATAAGTAACGAAATTCAAGTTTTTTCAGATATAATTCATAGGACTTTATTTGTGTTCAAATTCGTAATTCTTAATTTAATATAACAACAATTCAACCGCTAATGGGCTACCCTACATATTTATTTTTTCTAACCTGCCTGTATAGCTATAATTGCACTCAATTCTCTAACATTTATTAAAATCCTGATTATAATAATTCCATCTCATTATATATTTCCACCACCCTGTATATTTTAAAATTTTTTAACCACCCGGTAAACCAATCTGTATATACTGCCTATGAGCCACCCTATTTACTCTTTATATTTATGAAAATTTTTAACTATCTTCTGTAACTATAATTCTACTCCGACCTATATTTCAACCATCATATATATGGAACTCTTCGTGGGCTACTCTATAAATCATTTCCTTTTCTAACATTTTTTATCATCATCCTGTATATATAATTCCTCTCACCCTATATTTCATCTTCCCTATATATACAACTGCTTATGGGTTACGAAATGTTGCATTTCCATTTCCGCCACCCTGTATATGCATTTCTATATAACATTTTTTGCACCAGCCTGTATAACTGTAATTCTAATCTTTATTGTCTCGTTATAACACAGATATTTTGGTTATAATGAATCAAGTTAATAGTTACCTGTTTTAGAATATTACGATCTGTGGTTAGACATATTTCCAACTCCCTAATGTTCTTGTGCTTATTAGCTTATTAGTGGTTTAAAATTCACATCTACCTTGTCTTCGATATATAGCACGATGCTCTTTTTCTGTGGTACGCAAAAGATGGCTCAGACGAACATAAACGTTTCATAAATGATGTCGTCTTTCTGGGTAGGTACTTTTCGTTATACAGTGATGGGCAAATGTGTGGAACCAAGCAAATATCTTTGGAATTATTAGAGATATAAAAATGAAATTTGGAAGGTGGATACTGCAGTAGATTGCCTATTTGTTTCCAATTTTTTTTACAATTTTGAACTTCCTGTTTTACCGGAAGTAATGTCGATTTTAAAATTTGCAATGAAACACCCTGTATAGTATTTTAGTTTCTAATGAAACATTTTATTGCGAATACAAAAATATCGGGTTTGATATTGTTTACTTCAATATCTACCTAGATATTAACAGAAAAGTAATTAAGGAAAGGAAAAATCTAATATCCATTAAAGAAATAAATAATCATAATTATTACCTAAATCTAAGTGATTTTCAAAACATTGAAACTTAAGTAAACTTAATGTATTAGATGTTCAAACTGAGCACCGTTTACTTCTTGACAATAAGCAAGTCGGTTTTTAAATTCTCTAGTAACATTAGCTATTACTTCTGGTGTAATTCTATGGATGTCTTGATTTATTCTTGCAGCTAATTCTTGCAAATTATTTGGTCTATCAACAGAAACCTTAGACTTTAAGTAACCCCACAGAAAATAGTCTAGTGGATTAAGGTCGGGACTTCGTGCAGGCCATTCATAAGTACCCCTTCTTCCAATCCATCTGTGATGAAATGTCCTATCTAAATGATCTCGAACAACGCGAGCATAATGGGGTGGTGCTCCATCCTGCTGAAACCAGATATTATTTGGTAATTGTCCATTTAGCTCCAATGCCGGAATAACTTGTGCCTCCAAGAGCTGTAAATACCTATTTCCGTTTAAAGTTTCTTGTAGGAAGAAGGGTCCCACGATTCTGTTGTTATAAATGCCGGCCCAAACGTTCAATTTTTGGGGATGTTGTGTATGAGCCTCTTGTACCCAATTAGGATTACTTTGCGACCAGTAGTGGCAGTTATGTCGATTTACCGTACCATTTAAATAAAATGTAGTCTCGTCTGAAAACACCACATTTCTTATAAAATTATTATCACGGTTACAAATATCCATCATCGTTTCACAAAATTGCAAACGTCTGTAGAAATCGTCTTCGGAGAGTTCTTGAACGAGGCAAATTTTGTATGGATGATATTTTTCTCGGCTTAATATCCTTCCTACTGAACGACGGATAATTCCATGCATATTGGCGAGGTCGGTAGTGGATAAGTGAGGATTTTCTTCCAAAGATATAGCAACATTTTGAGCTACACCTTTATTACTTGCACTTTTTAACCGTCCACTTTTTGGTAAATTGCTAACTGTTCCACTTGTGTCGTACATTCGCAAAGTTTTCGTCACTACTGAACGGGATATTTGTGTATTCGGATGAACAATGATAAAAAGGTCACAAACTTCTTGATGCGTCCTTTTCCTCTCCCCATACCCAATCATCATTAATATTTCTATTATCTCTCTCTCGCTTAATTCGGCCATTTTACGATCAAATTAAAACAACACAATCTTTTTACGTTCAAATAAAAAAAAAATATAACTTATTTTGACAACTACTGTCACTTCTGCAATGAATTTCATGGACTACTAAACTTGATTCAGATTTAATTTGCGCCTGATTTAAACAAACGCACGTGTATTCGATATGGAACAAGCAGTGCTGTTGCTGTGACGGTATAATACCAGCGATAGGCCAATAGAAATACAAATCCTTACCGAGCGGTTTGTTTATATCGGGCGTAAATGAAATCTGAACCGAGTTTAGCTACCATCGAATTTTTCCTTTCCTTAGTTACTTTTCTTTTAATATCTCGGTAGGTATTGAAGTAAACAATATCAAACCCGATATTTTTGTATTCGCAATAAAATGTTTTATCAGAAACTAAAATACTATACAGGGTGTTTCATTGCAAATTTTAAAACCGACATTACTTCCGGTAAAACAGGAAAAAAAACTGTAAAACAAATTGGAAACAAATAGGCAATCTACTGCATTATCCACATTCCAAATTTCATTTTGATATCTCTAATAATTCCAGAGATATTTACTTGCTTCCACACATTTACCCATCACTGTATAATCGAGCAGCAACAAATGAATTTTTCATACATAGAAACGAAATTCTAAACTCGTTAAATATTTCTTTATTTGCTATATAACATTTGGCTTCAAAATTTATCGAAATTCGTTGTGGAACTCTGTCAGAATAAGCTTTAGGTATTAGATAAAAAAATATTTGCTAATAAAGTTCACCAGAAACTTCTTTTCAACATTTACAGTTCATTCCCAAGAAAAATATTTGTATTTATAACAGTAATAAAGCGTTTGTTGTTTCAATCTCTTTACATATTCAAAATGTATATTTTTTACAATCCTCTTTATAACGATAATGCTCGCCGAATGTTTGTTTATCCGAAAAACAAAGACCGGTAGATGCTTTGTATTAAAAGTTTTCTCATATAGCGGTACCTGTGTAAAGGCATCAAAGCCATATAGATATGTGAATAACAATCTCATTATCCACAAAAACGATAAAGTTACGAATGCCGCGCCCACGTAGTCTTCCCGAAATGTTTTGGAATACTACATAAAAGCTAGGCAGGCGTCCGCCATGTCACATACATATATAGCAATTGGAATTTTTACGTCTCTGTATATTCGTCACGACAAGGTACAAGCAGTTATTCGGACCCCACGTGCTTACATCATCGTTACACTGATACGTTTTCGATGTCTTTTGATAAAGTACTTTCACAAAATATTTAAATAATTGGTAAAAATGTAGTTAAAATAAACTACCTACATAATCTAGCCTACAATGAGAGCCATTTTTGGTGAAATCCTGATAGAGTTCACCAAAAGTTATAATTTTTATTGTCATTCGATTTGGATTGACGTCTAGAAACTTTTTGAAAATGTTGAAATGGCGCCGATAAAATTTGCACTAGTTATAAGCAATAGGTATAATGAAAACGAGTACTTCGTTTTTTTTTGAAAATTTTCAAAAACGATAAAAGATTTTTGAAATTGGAAAAAGGTCTGAAAGGGGAGGACATTCTATAAAAAAAATCTCGAAACTGTATCTCCAATATGAATAATTTTAACAGAGCCCTAAAATTATTGCTAAAACAAGGAGTCTGGCGTTCACGTGTGACGCGTCATTCAGACACGGTAAACAAAAATATTATTTAAACATATTAAATATGAATATTAAGAAATGACAAAATTTATGCACCTTTGGAATAGCTTAATAAACAATAACCCACAAACTAAAAGTTCTTATTTGTTTTATGCATTAGTTAATTAACAATATTTTTGAAATGGATAGCTAACATAAAAACCTTAGTAATTATCTATATATAAATAGGCAAAGACAAAATGGTTAGGTACCATTTTCTCCTCTATCTCTCCACCGATTTTTGTTTTGTTAAGTGGTTACAGACGACAGTGCAGAATGCTAATATTAATTTATAATATTGGTTCATTCATTAAATAAAATATAATAAAAATTCATTATTTACGTCCATACTGCCAACGCCAAACAACTGACAGTGCCGCCGCGGCCAGACGGTCAAAACTCAAAACGTAGAGTAATTATATATGGAGTGATCGTTAGATGCTGTTATATTCTTAGAGCATGTACTTCTGGAAGTGGCATACAAGCGTTGTTAGTGTTTAGTGGTAAAATAGTCAATGTAGTAGATCAGTATTGATTTTTCGGACACGTTGCAGTAACTTTCATATTAAATATTCTGTTTTTAATGTGAATTTAATTATTTGATTAATATATTATTATCACAACCTTCCCGAATGTGTGTCAGAGACCGGACAGTAGAGAATGTATTAAATATTTAAGTTCTCCTAGGGTTGTTGGTCCTCTCTTTAGGTTGCAAGGAACAATCTCCAATTACTAAATCGAAGATTTTGCTAGGAGCGGTTCCAGCCAAAAATTTGGGGGGCCATTCATTTGTCAAAAATAATTCGAATACCGTTATTTGATTACATTTTTTTATTGCAATAGCAATATGAGTGAACAATTTTGGTCATTACATCTACTTCTCTGATTTCTCCACAACTCTGTTTCTTATAAAAATATACTTTTTACAATTTCATGAAATAGGGTCAAATTTCGACCACTGGACGACCACTAGTTAAACTAAAAAGCACAATTTTTTTGCTCCTTATAGTTGTTCTAAAAAAAACTGGAAAAATTAAAAATTTATAATTTTTCACTTATTTATCAACAATCTATTGCATTGAAAAATGTATATTAACAATAAAGCGTTAGTCATTTTATTTTCATTAAGTGCCACCTGATTTTTTTTTATTTTTTACTTCTATTATTAAAAAAAATATATAAATAAACGCATTGTAATGAGATAATGATAAAAAAATATTAAAAAAAAGTTTATTAAAAAATTATTGCTTATAAATGCATTTGTAAATTAATTATTTTTCATTTCTTAATTATTTTAAAGAATCGTTTTTTAAATCCTTGTTTCTATTGTCCTTTCATATTCCTAAGCAAACAAATCTTATTAACATTTAATTTATGTATTTAATAAACAATTTGTCATAAACAAATAATTTTTTATGTTTTATTTTTTGTTTAACTCAAATATAAATAAAAACATATGTATCACATGATTTATATAAAAAAGTTGTCAGTTTTTTAGAAAATTTTAAATTTTTTACTGTTTGTAAGTTCAAAATTTTCCGATCACTATTACTTAAATAACTTTTAAATTGTTACAGAAGTGTTTTTCTCATATTTGTAATAGTTTAAAAGTTATTTAAATAATAATGATTGGATGCTGAAAGAAAATATTGAACTTACAAATAGTAAAATATTTAAATTTTTCTAACAAATAGACAATTTTTATAAATCATGCGATGCATTGTTGTTTCCATTTACTTATATTTGCAGTTAAAAAAAATAAATCATAAAAATGTATTTGTTTATACCAAATTGTTTATTAAATAAATTAATTAAATGTTAATAAGAAAATAATGATGTTAGAAATTAACAACTACAAGCTGTACTGGGACCGCACGATACTGACCGATCGGACTATTGCTCACAATAGACCAGATATAGTTTTAGTAGATAAACTCTCTAGGAAAACAACCTTAATTGACATAGCAATCCCTAATAACAACAATAACATAAATATTAAGCAGGCTGAAAAAATAGCCAAATACAGGGATTTGGAATTTCAAATAAAGACACAGTGGGACATGAACAACACACAAACTGTACCAATTGTTATGTCATCAACAGGAATAGTCCCAAAACCTCTACTAAATAATTTAATATACTTTTTTTAAACAATAGAAGTAAAAAATTAAAAAAGATAATTTCACGTGGCGCTCATTGATAAAAAAACGAAAATTCTTTGGAAAAAAAGTACTCGTACAACCGCTTTATTGTTATTATTCATTTTTCAATGCAATAGATTGTTGATAAATAAGTAAAAAATTATGATTTTTCAATTGTTCCCAAAACCAGTACAAACTAGAAGACATTGAGCTTTTTAGTTTAATAGTTACTAAGGTTTTTATGTTAACTTTCCGTTTCAAAAATGTTAACGAATGCATAAAACATGGAAAAATTGAAATAAACATTTTTTGAGCGCCCATTATTGTTTATTAACCTACTCCAAAGGGACATAAAGTTTTTATTCATTAATATTCATATTTAATATTTTTAAATAATTGTTTTGTTTACCGGTCTGAATGACGCCAGACTCCCCATTTTAGCAATAACTTTAGGGCGCTGTTAAAATTATTAATATTGGAGATACAATTTCGGGAGTTTACTTGATAATTATAAAATCTATCTATCTCCGATCGTGTCAGAATTACCAAAATTATAACAAAAAATTCAATAATAGGAAAGAAATTGTAATGGCAGGAGATTTTAACGCCAGGACAGAAATGGAATCTGTAAGTTAAGTAGTCGGTACAAACAATTAACATATACTCACTGACAAACAAACCCCAACACCCAGAAGGAAAAGTTAATATTTAATATTGTTTTGGTAAACTCTAGATGTTATATTAAGTAGTAAATGATTAAAATTTGAATACCAAGGAGTTTATTTTTTTTAAGTTTGTTAATAATGTATTTGTCTACCGCGGTTATCCATACACTCCACAACACTTAGAGCTGTACCTTTTGGAGATAGCCAATAATGCACAAAATCGTGGCCAGGCTAGAAAGAGAGGGCAGAAGAGACAGTAACATGCTATTTCACTTGGTGGGTGGAAGCAGCCAATGAACAACATGCTAATCGTATTCCATTGGAAGAAGGTCCCAACCAAGTGAAATAACCTCTTGCCCTCTCTATTACCATGTCTCTCTTCGGTCTTACCACGACATTTGTGCACTGCAGGCTATCTCCAGAAGCCCCAACACGTGTTGGCGGTGATCCTATAAGGTGATTTATTTCTTCTTGAGGAATACTATACCAAGCTATCTGTATTTCATGTCTTAGAACCTCCAGAGTCCGAGTGGTTGGGGTAAATTTTCGAACCTGCTACCCATTATATCCCAAACATGTTCTATGGACGAAAGATCGGAGGATATGGACGGCCATGACAACAGATTCACATGAGTCCCTTCAATCAAGTTTATACTAACTCCAGTAAAATAAGGCTGAGCATTATCTTGTTGAAATATGGGATCCATGAGCCGATTTCCTGAAGATAACCTCGCGCTGTCATGTTGCGTCGAACAAAGACTAAAGGTGACCTACTTCCATATGCAATAACACCTCATAACATAACGCCTACTATTCGGTGTATATGGTGTTCAACGTCAAATTGAGATTGACGTCTTTCTCCTCGACGTTGTCTAACTCTCCTTCCGTCATCATGTCCACCCAAGCAGAATCGAGACCTATCAGAGAAGACGACATGATGTCTTTCCACATTCCAATGTTGTCGGTCTCTACAACACTGTAATCTTTGCCGTCGATGCTCAGCAGTCAGAGGTAGCACAAGCTGGGGTTGATAATGCTGCAATCAAAAAGACCTTATGCGGCGGTAAACTTTTCGGACATTTACAAGATGGTCCTATTCTCCTAACCACTCATCAGCCAAATTTAGAGTTATCTTACACGTCGATCTTGAACTTCATTTGTATCCCTTAGACGTCTGGTGACTAATCTTCTCCAATTTTGGGTATTATCAAACCATATCTCACAACAGTAGATTCTGTTCGTGCGGTTAGCGATTCCTCAAAATGAAAAACCCGTCGTCCGTAAACCAATAATTCACTTAGCTGGCGATACATTCGGTGTACAAGTACTCTAGACATCTTAACATTACTAAACATCCATTTTGGCTCCCATCAAACAGTTTATTTTTTGTTGAATTATAAAAAATACAAGAAACAACTACAATTTAATTGATAAAAAACGTTTACGTATATGAATAAACATTCCCCAAACTTTACCAGATTTTAATCATTTACTTCGTACTATAGCACTATTTTTACCCAAACAATATCAAATTTAATCATCTCCTACTATCGCGAGTTCTTTCTCAGTGAGTACATTTGTCAAATTACAACACAATTTGTTCAGTAGTTTCCTCGTTCAGTTGGTGACAGTGGTGAACAAGGTCATCACCACAATTTTTTGGGACACCCAAACTCGCTGACGACGAAGATTGACGACTTGACCAGTTGACATTTTTGAGAAGGCCACTTGGTTGAGCCTCGTTATCTACAATATAATTCAGGGAAGTGAATTGTTTATCCTGATCAATTTTGACAGGCGTATGTTCTTGTTGGTATTTAACATAAAACACATAACTAGATGTTTATGCAGTTAAACAATGAATCGAACCATAAAACGATGTTTATATACAGAGTTCCCCGACTTTCTCTCAAACGGTATATGTCATATTTTTTAAAATAACATGGAACCAATCTGGAGGTATATTCTTTGAAATAAAAAAGGATGTACCCGTTTGGTTCATAAATAACAGAGGTAACAAAAATGAAAAAAATAATTTGGGCAAGTGCGAGTTGGACTCGCATACTAAGGGTTCCGTATCACCTTCAAGATTCTAATATTCCAGTTTCAGAAAAGCAGGGAATCAGTGCATTTTCTTATATTTACCCTAATATCTTTTAAAGGAAGCATTTTAAATTTATAAAAAATATACACTTTCATTTTCCACACATAGACTTTTTATTTTATATGCTTCAGGTTTCGCTTGATTTTTATAAGGCTAAATATGCATTTAATTTTCTAATTAGAGTTTTATTTTACTAATATACTTTCAGGGAAGCCTTTTATAATCTACCTATCTTTTGAGGCTCTGTAGATTGGAAGATAAAGAGCAAAATAGGTCAAGTTTTAAATTATAAATTATTAAATGTGTTATTCAAATTATTTAAAAATACAAATAAAATTTATATTTTGAACACAATATAGATTGCCGTACCCGTGCTACGCCAAGGCGGTCCAACCAGGTATTTAACAATTATTTACAAAGTACTCTCATTAAAATTGAAAAACCGAATAGCAAAAGCGATCGAAGAAATTTAACAGCACCGCAGATTAACTACATGGTAGATGAGACACGGCAGGTGCTCAAACTGACTGGCTCAAAAAAAAAAACATCAAATGAAAGAAAAGTGCGCGCTATAATTTAAGGAGTTATGCGTATATTAAAGCCATCATTTCGGATCGATGTTGTTTTCTTTAATTACCACAATCGATGATTGCTCCCCATATCGATGGGCATGGTTCTTGTATAAGCTCGGCAATACAATTCGGAAGAAGTAACGCGACTATTATAGAGGTGGGGGGAGGAGAAGGATCCTCTCGAGATGGTATGCATAAAGCAACAAGCAACTGTTGTTGTGGATGAGCAGATCGAAATTTAGCGATCCATATCGACTAAATATAAGGTGGTCGCGGTGGGCTATCCATCCTTCTCGTTTCACTCCATTAAAATTATATATTTTAAATGTATCTCACTGCAATACCGAATAACTGAAATTAGTCGGGTTAGACGAGATAACTTGTGGAACCATTTATCGTAAAATGATAATGAAAAGGTAAAGCGTACGTTTCTCTGTTTTTTTTTGTTCTGAATTATTCAATTCGGCAGTAATTTTGCAGTATTAAAGAATTTGTGTGGTTGCTCAAGTACCTGCATTAAAACTTTCAGCTGCACAGTTGCACGGTAATAAAATATTATAGGATGAAAATATTTTTAAACGTCTAAAACGTAAGGAATTTTAACTTTTTGAAGCTTGATTTGTTCCAGTATATCAGACCCAAAAATACAAATTCTTAAAACGACAAAATCTGTTGCTAATTTATTAATTGACATAAATTTTGTAACTCTTATCGATTCCGAGAGCTACAGAATTGCTTTCATCATACCATACAACCAAATACCAACACATTCAGCCGCTTTCAAAATTAGGCTAAGAAGTTACAGCTATGACCTCTGCAGCTTAATCGATAGGTCATTGTCTCGCAAAAGCAGATAAGAGCTACAAAATTCGTTCAAATGGACAAATTAGCAACAAAATAGCTACAAAATCTGCCGCTTTCAGAATTTTAATGACCATTGCTTATAAAGTTACAGTTATATGGCTTCTGCAGCATAAGCGACTCGAAATTGTTCGCGAAAGTAGATAAGAGCTACAAAATTATTTTAAGTTATACACGTAATAGTTACAAAATCTGGCACTGTTAGACTTTTTACGTCTATTGTTAAAATATTACAGCTATAGCCTCTGCAGGTTTAACCATTGATCATTGTTTCGCGAAAACAAATAGGAGCTACAAAATTCCTTTTAATGTCAGAAAATAGCAATAAAATAGCTACAAATCTGCTGCATTCAGAATTCTGATGTCTGTTTGCTAAAAAGTTACAGCTATGGTATCTGCAGCTTAAAACGACAGCTCATAGTTTTCCGAAAACAAATAACAGCTACAAAATTTCTTAGGTGTGACTAATCAGCCACAGAATAGCTACAAAAGTTGTTGCTTTCAGAATTTGGTGTATACTGGTTGAAGTTACAGCTATAGCTTCTACAGCCCAAAACGACATCTCATTGGTTCTCAAAAACGAGTATGAACTACAAAATTTCTTTCAATATAACAAATTACTAGCAAAATAGTTACAAAATTTGCCAGATTCAGGTTTTTAATTCATTTTGATTAAAAAGTTACAACTGTGTCACTGCAGCTTACACTACAACTCATTGTTCTCGAAAACGAAGATGAGCTACAATGTCACAAGCAAAATAACTACAAAATCAGGTAGTTTCCGATTAATAATTCCTATACGTTAAAAAGTTGCAGCTATCGCATTTGCAGCTTAAACGACAGGTCATTGTATTTCGAAAACGGGTAGGAGCTATAAAATTTCTTTTAGTGCAACAAAATAGCTACAAAGTCTACCTACCGCTTTCAGAATTTCGATGTATATTGGATAAAAAAATTTAGACATATGGGTTGTGCAAATTAAACGATAGGTTATTGTTTCTCGAAAACAGGTAAGAGCTACAAGATTCCTTTCAGAATGACAAATCAGGCCACATAATAGCGACAAAATATACCGCTTTCAGAATTTTGATGTCTATTGTCTATAAGCTACAGTTGTGGCCTCTGCGGCTTGGACGACAGGTCACTGTTTCCCGAAAACAAGTAAGAGCTACAAAATTTCTTACGGTGCGACAAATTAGCAACAAAACAGCTACAAAATCAATTAGCAACAAAATAGCTATAAATTCTGTCGCTTTCAGATGTTTGATGTCTGTCTATTGGTTAAAAGTTTGGTGTTTTTTGGTAAGAACAATATAATTATTTTCTACGTAACCAAATAGCAAAAAATTCTGCCGATTTGAGAATTTTGATGTCTGCATTCATCCTCGTAGTTAAAAAAGTGAACCCTCCCAGGATCGATGGTTTCGGCATTTTTATTTATTACATACTAAGATTTTAATATTTTATATCCTCATACAATTAAAATTTCATATATTAAATCATTGTTAGCTTCGCTAGGTCATTTAATAATTCGAGCCGTATAGTTTTTCGCCACATATGAAAAAATGTACGTCCATCTTAATTCGTGGCGTTTAAAAAATATCTCAGAGTTGTTAAGTTGATCATTGTCAGGTAGCACAGCGGTGCTAGATATCACGAAATCGGGGTCTTCATTTCGTGTGATGATTCGGCGCCACCCGCGACTGACCTTGATGGTCCGACCGCAATCGCAATGCCAGGAATTTTGCCTATGCATGTGCTATTCACGCTATTTACTTTGCCATTATGAGTAAATGTGTCAAAATATATCAGATACAAAAAACCGAGTGAATTTGGGGCTACGAATTGTTGTTTTTTTGATACAGCAATTATATACTGTAGGAGGTACAGAAAAACACGTGCACCTGTCTGAAATAATCTAATCAAAACTAAATATTAAGTAAAATAACAGCAGTAGTTTAAAAAAAATAATCCTGTGAAAAACAAACAACATTAAAGAACATAGTCCAGGGTTAGAAATAATCCCTGATCAATTTTTTTGAACGGAGTCCCTGAGTTCCACATAAGTAATTAGTTCCGTATGGTATTGAGATGCAGGTTATTATACGCTCAGATTTTCAATAGAATTGTACGATAAATTATATATAAAAAAAGAAGATATGTCTGAAAATAGTGATTGTTTGCACACTGTTTCTAAACGGTTTTTATTTTAAGTCAGCTGAAGACGGTGCTTTTTTAAATATAAATTATTTATTAACAATGATACTTTTAACCTGAGGTTATATATTAAATGCATCATTGTTAATAAATAATTTATATTTAAAAAAGGACCGTCTTCAGCTGACTTAAAATAAAAACCGTTTAGAAACAGTGTGCAAACAATCACTATTTTCAAACATATCTTCTTTTTTTATATATAATTTATCATACAATTCTATTGAACATTTGAGCGTATTCTTATCTCTCTCTTTCTCCCTCTTTAATTTGTATTCTTTTTCTATATTTTCCAAATCTTTTTAAACTTTTTTCTTTGTTTTAATATTTGGACCACTTTCTATAAGTGTAACTCTAATTTACTCTATATTGCATCCACACTGTATATGCTTCTGTGTATTGGTCACCCCTATATAACTTATTTGTCTGTCCTTTTCTGAAGCACTCTGTACAAATATAATTCAATTCAACACAATATTGCTACGGTCCTGATATCTTTAAAACCACCCTGTATAAGTATAAATCCTCTCCACACTATAGACTTTTTCTATTGTTTAAATTATACCTGTATACCTATGATTTTACTTCGCCCCATAAGTTTGGTATTTTATTTATGCAACTGCGCATGGTCTACCCTATATAACAAAATTCACATTTTTTAACCACATTTTATGACTATAATTTTACTCTACCATTTTTTTCAACCACCCTGTATAAGCAACTGCTTCTAAAACTTTTTGAACCCATGTCTATAATTATTATACCCCGTCCTATAATTCACATATCTTAACTGCTTATGCTTAGGTATATAACAAATTTTTGATACACCCTGAATAACAATAATTTTACTCCCCCCTTACTTCATACACCTTGTATAAGCAACTACTTATGTTCCACACTATACAACTTTTTTTAACCGCCCTTATATAACTGTAATTCGACTCCACCTTATATTTCAACCATCATTTATATTGAACTGCTTCTAATATTTTTTTATGCCTTCTGTATATCTGTAATTATCCTATAACACAAATATACACTCTGTACAATTATAGTTTTGCTCTACTCTTATTTCAACCACCTTCTATACGCAACTACCTATGTGCCACCCAATACAATATTTTTTGAACCACCCTGTATAACTAATTCAATTCCACCTTATATTTCAACCATCCTATGTATGCAACTGCTTATGTACCACCTAATATCACATGCACGCACGCACACACCTAAAACCCTATACCATATAGAAAAAAAAAGAATTGATAACCTCCTTCTTTTTGGAAGTCGGTTAGAAATGGAGTAGAAACTTTAAAATATGTGCTCTTGTAACATAAAATTTTAGTAGTAGAAACGTTTGTATATCTAGAATAACTGGCTGTGCTAACTCATTTATCCGAATTTTTAGCATTTTCCTTGAAACTCTAGTTTACCATATTCTATTGTACTTATGAAAATATGTGTACAATAACACTATTAGTTATACAACTTTATTTTATCATCGGCCGTGTTAAGTCTTAGTTTCATTTGCTATTGAATAGAGAGCGCAGAATCCGTGCAAGCACTTTTTTCTATAATATTGGATGTTCAGAGACACCGATAGTGACGAACGTAAACGCCGATGTCGAAAAAAAATATATATATATATATATATATGTATGTATATACAAACATTAAACGTATGACTTTCTATGCCAAGAGAAAAATTTAACAAAAACACCTAGAGAAAAACTAAAGTACAAATATTTGATGCAGTACGAACATCACATTTCCTTAGAGTAACTTTGCCCCCTCCCCCACTCCACCTGTATGCGAACGTACTTAACTAACGAATCCTTACACCAATCTGAAAGACTATTAATATATTCTTGTATTTTTTCTTGACAATGTCATTAAAAATATAACAAACAATAGTGGACCAAGAACAGATCCTTGTGACACACCAGATGTAGCTTGAATAGTAAACAACTGAAAACCATACTATTCAACTACAAGTTGAATTTAGCCAGACAAGATTGCAAAAAAACAGGAAATGACTTAGTGAATGATTCTCGAATTTTTACTTAAGTACTAAGATCAAAAGCAGACTTTTCTTTTAATGTATCAACTACTTACTACTTGAAACAATTTTCACAGTAAGTGTAGTTTACACCAGAAATTCCCTAAATAATGAAGTAAACAAAAACAGATTGTGGAATTGACAATGATGTCATTCATTACTTTAAGTTTTCAATTCTGTCGGCAGTCCTCAATGACAGCCTATTTTAATTTTTTTCCTTCGCCTTTATTTTCAAACGAGGTACTGACGACCTAATGGAACAATTTTCACAGTAAGTGTAGTTTACACCAGAAATTCCCTAAATAATGAAGTAAACAAAAACAAATTGTGGAATTGACAATGATCTCATTCATAGCTTTAAGTTTTTAATTCTGTCGGCAGTCCTCAATGACAGCCTATTTTAATTTTTTTCCTTCGCGTTTATGTTCCAACGGGGTACTGACGATCTAATGGAACAATTTTCACAGTAAGTGTAGTTTACACCAGAAATTCCCTAAATAATGAAGTAAATAAAAACAAATTGTGAAATTGACAATGATCTCATTCATGGCTTTAAGTTTTCAATTCTGTCGGCAGTCCTCAATGACAGCCTATTTTAATTTTTTTCCTTCGCCTTTATTTTCCAACGAGGTACTGACGACCTAATTGCCCTCAGAAACCGCCCGCCCGACCATCTGTTATAGTTTTCATTTCTTTCGAAAATATAATTGATGGACCAAACCAAACAAAAAAAATGTATTAGTCACATATATTTAATTGATAATAACATAATTAATGCCCCCAAAATCCACGCGGCATGTTTCCTCTCTCAAAGGACGAGAGAGAGTCGGACTCATCTCGTTCTGTAGTACCTGAAGGTGACCACCCAAACACCTAATAAAGGGGCGGTTTTTTTCTTCTTCTTCTTCGACAAAACAAATTATATACCTACAGAGTCAAAGTTTGAATGCCTTTTGTGCAAACAAAGTGTTCTTTCACATCATCAACAAATATACGAGGCGAAGAAACGGAACGCCTCGATTTGTTGAAATGAGGAGGTTAGACGTAATAAAGCAACAAAATATTGGGTCGTTATAAATTATCTATTTGACCGGTAGTTGTCGGTATCGTTGTTTGATTTCAATGTTGCGAAATACGGTTGGGTATTGAAAGTACTGCTGGGTGAGTCATTTCTTAACTATGTCACTCTCTAATTGGACATTTTCCGGAGTTTAATCTTTGGAACCGACTTTCATTTAAAAACTCCTGTATAAAAATTAGATCACTGTAACATCAAACATTAACAAAAAGCGTTACGTTTTTAAGGTTATTCAAAATATGTCATAAACAAGTGAAAATTGGTACATAAACTCTTTTGTCAAAAAAAAAACATCAAATACAAGTTTGAATCAATAATCTAGTTGTGCAGGAATAGTTTTTTGGCAAAAAAAACATTATTTCTTGGATAAAGGTGAAATGAATATCTACATCTAAGATTTTTAAGGGAAGATACGATGAGTACTAGAAGTACACGATCCGACCTAGAGATGGCCGTAGTTATGTGATACAATACTTTTACTTGAATGACCTCAGACCAAGCAATATAATAACTGAACACTCTAGGTTCTACTCTAGGTGAGTCGCACCTCCGTTTACAACAGTAAAATAAACCAGAGTTCAAATGCGGGCTTACGAGCTGTCAATACGACCAGCGCAGTGGAAGACCAAGTGAGGTGATGACTTCAGAGATGGTAAATAAAACAATGGTACTGTATGATCATCGACTGAAAGTGCGCGATCTAGCAGGCATAGTAGGCGGTACTTCGCATATTATCTAAAAATTGGAACATTAGAAAACTATGTGCAAGATGGGTGCCGCGTTTTCCCAAACTCATACAAAAACAGTGTCGTGAAGATGTTTCAGTCGAGTGTTTAGCTAGTTTCACAGCAATAAAGCAGAAACAGAGACAAAAGACCAATCCAAACAATGGACTGAACCGGCCCCAAAGAAGGCGAAAAGTGTTCCATGTGCAGGCAATATCATGGCGTCGGTTTTTTGGGATGTGCGTGGGATAATTTTCACTGACTATCTTGAAAAAGGAAAAACTATCAACGGTGAGTATTGTGGAAATTTATTGGCTCAATGGGGAAAGATTTTTGAATACTGGAGAAGTGATGTCGACAGTTAATGGCTGTTCTGAGGAGCAACTTATTGGACATCGCTGAGAGGAGATTATGTTCAAAAATAAATATATTTTTGTCCAAAATGTTTGTATTTTCTTTGTTGGGTCGGGTACTTCTAGGACCATCCTCTTAGTCCACACAGACCCCACATCCCACAAATGTGGAGTCGTGCTTTGTGTAACGCCAGCTCCCTGTAATTCCTCTGATAGAAACTCAAGTGTTAGAATAATTATTAATGTCTTTCGCACATATAACTGAATTAGGGGGAAATTATGTTGACCTTGGATACGACATCAAGGTCAAAGGCAAAGTCATAAGGATATGTCACCCTCCATTGTTGTGCAACTTTTGTCTATAATGTTTTTCGCTAACGCCTACAGTTTTCAAGAAATTCTACTGGGGAAATTAAAATGGCTCACCGGGTATATATATTCTTCTACTGAAATAAATAGAGTTAGTGAATATTCAATTGTCCAATAAGGGACTATTCAAGTTTTTTTTTAAATTCACTATTTTTCGGGAACTGAAGAAATGATAATTACGACAATGGGGGGTTTATATTATTTATCAAGATTAAAATGTTCTTGAAAAAAATTTGGCAGGCTTGGATTGGTATAAATTCTCCTGAAAGTACAACAACTGTTGTAAAAATGTTAGAAACAACGCGAAAACGTATCAATAAAGGTAGATATGTATTTTTAAATTAAGTCACACCTTCCTTGTTAACCAAATTTTATTGAGCAGCTTAACAAACGCAAATTATACAAAACAAAATTCGATTTAATTTCAATTCTGCAACCACAATTTATTCATATACAAAAAAATTCACACTTCCACTCTGTTTATATCATTTTCTTTATTAGAAATACTGGTTAAAAAAAATATTTAATAAGTGCATACTCTGATAAATACTTTTCTGCCGTATATTATCTAAAATCTATTTAATAAATACTATTATAAAGTTATTCCACCAGTTAATGACATGAATGGTGTATAATAAGCAGACCGTCCTTCATGACCAAAAATCTCATTAGCATTTACTTGATCCATAGAGAACGAACCAGCCGAACTAATTTAATTACCATTTAAATGCAACAACAAAACCCCGATATATTCTTCTAGTTGACGGTCTCCCAAAAAAGAAAAAAATCTGGTCGCATACAATAGTCGAGACCTTCGAGCCACCGAGGTACACAAATAAGTTGTATACACTAATCACTAATCTCTTCTACTTCAGATAAATACATTTTGCTACACTTGTCAGCGCTTCAAGGGATATTTAGGATGTAATGACACGGAGGTTTTGCCCGTAAAATGTCAAAATGACCATTTGAATTGTTGTATATACTCGCATATATATAGGAGGAACGTTCACATACAATGACAAAAGGTTTACTTACCATCGTTTTGCAAATAGTTTTGTGTGCACGATGATGAACAAGAAAAAGCGGGTAGTCGAAGCATTCTATAGACCATGCAGATTAGTCGGATCAAATAGGGATATTTCGTGATCGTTGAAACGTAAAATTTTAATGGCATTAAGTGTGGTCGTCGGGTCAAAGAATCCGACTGCATTTATTGAATCGTTTAAGATCCAAGTAGTACCCTATAGGTTGAAGGAATTCTTTTGTGCAGGATCATTATGCCCCAATTCAAGATGTAGTTGTGAATTACTTGTTGAAACTTTGGTATTTTGAAGCACGAATTAAGTACCAAACACGTTTAATGGTGAGAAAACTAAATCAGTTTGCGGAATAGCTAACTGAAATTATCAGAGGGACAGAGGCAATAAATTATAAAAATTAATTTTATTGAAAACATCAATAGAAAAAAGCAACTCCTAAATTGATATTATTAGTATTAACTCCATATTTTTTATAATCTCAGGGTATTGTATTAATTATTATTATTAACTATCTTATAAAAATGTACATTCTATAACTCAATTGTCATTTTTCTGTTTGTAGTGGTGACAAAAGTTCAGTTAAAATGTTTTGTAAAAGTGTATTTTTAACAGTGGAATGTCTTCGATGGCACATTCCATAGAGAATATTCAAAAAAATGTATGAATTAGATGTTGCGGTTTTAGTTCAATGCTGGTTCAATGCAAGTATATAATTGACGAAGGACCTTTAGCGGAACAATCAATAAACACGTGCCGTCACATAAACGAATCACCAAATAAAAGTTATCACTAACCTTTTATGTCGAAGCTCTGGTGTTTTCTTGGTTCTTCTTTCTTCAGAGGCTAGCCCCGTAATAGCAGGAACAGTTTCTTAGAGCTTCGTCTGGACAACACGTTACACAAAAAATAGCGTTAAAAGTGAAAATAATAGAGAAAAGCATCCATAACTCCGTTATTTTTATGAATAACTATATCGAGTATTATATCGTTGAAAAGCTCTAAAAATGTCCGATTTTTTGAGGTCATAGCCAACTATGGTTTCCATTCAAAAAAAGTTAAGTTTGTGTCATATCTCGAAAACGAGAGCTGTCACGCAAACAAGGACATGACAATCATATTCGGGATACAATTCCCTTCAATTTTGATACTTACACTTTTTTTATACAATCGAAAACAAAAGAGCTAGAGGGATTTGACTAAATCGACAGAATTTGGTTTTTTCAAAATATCTAGTAAGCCATGACTTTTTACAAAAATCCGAAAGTTTCATTAAATTGGGCCAGTAAAACTGCAAGTCTTTCCCAATTTAACCATTGCTCTATCTCCGCTAGTTTCCGAGATCCCCATACTGATCATCAAAAAAACTCACCCTGTATATAAAAAAGTCTAAACGTTTCAAGGTCTAAATCAGACCCCGTTTTCAATCGCATTAACACAAATGAACAAGAAATTAAAAAATTAAAAGGATTCGAATTCGATTCAAATCTTTTAAGTGATGTTCAAATCGTTCTCTTGCAATAGGAAGTGTTTTGGCGACAGGGACATTATTGTATAGGTTTACAATGCCAAAACTTGCTAGTGTGAACGTATTTTTGTATTGTATACCTATGGGATAATTTGTCTAAGAAATGTGCACTGTTTTTAAGAATTGGAATTACCTATAAGTGGAGAAGTGATCTTTAGAAGAAATTTTTACAGTTCACTGCGAGGAGAATTAATGGAACTGACAATTGTTCTTAAAGGGATGTTAGGTTTATGAATTTTAGGTAAACCATATAAATATAGAGGGTTGGAATAGTGTGGAGTATAGTAAGCAGTATATTTTGTTTTCAAATAGAACTTGTTGCATCTTTGTTTAATTTTTTATAGCACTGTCATTTTTTAAGGCTTTAATGGCAAATTGTTCATTTTTGGAAACATTACCTTTGATGTCTATAGGTTTGCCGTGTTCAATTTTTGCCCTTACACGATATTCTTGATCTTCACTAATGTTTAATTTAATTTTGGTCTATATGAATTGATAATATCAAATTTGGGGATAGATTTTGGAGTAATTGCAAAGTTTAGGCCTTTTTGTAAAATTGAGGTTTCTGAAATGGTTCATTCTTTATCTGATAAATTAATGACAATTTTTCTTAGATCAAAATGTTTGTTTTGTACATTATTTTTTGGTTTTTGGTATTTTTTAATTTAAAAGAAGCTCATTCATTTTACGTAAATGTATTTGTTTTTGTGGTCTGAATTCGTTGTTATAGCTTATAAGAGTTCTTAATTCTATTAAACTTATTTTCTGGTACATATACGATAAGCGAGGAAATTCTGTAAATCTTTTATTTCTAATTTAAATTTATTGAAACGGTGAAATTTAAAACAAAATATGAATATTTTCGTGATACTGTACATATTGGCAGCACATATACTAAACCGCTGTATTTATTGAACTCTAAACTTCTTAATATTGAAATTAGATTTCTCAGTTCAATCATCTCAATAAGTTCTTATCAGACAAAAATCAATTTAAACACTTTTTTAAAGTAAATCATCAAACCAAACATATAGAAATTAGTGATAATTTGTTTTGACTAATATTCAATTTCCCAAAGAAGTAGTTGACATTATCTCCTTAGTGTGCATTCGCCAATAATGAGATCAAAAGAAATTCTGATGTTCCAGAGATCCCATTAAAGTCATAAGGGAAAACCTTAAGTACTAGCGATACAATCGCTTTCATCTAATAAAATTAAAGCAAATTCTTTCAGCTTGCGTTTTGTATTGTGTTTTTGTGTAATTGAATTTTGAAATTGTGTGTTATGACCAAAGTTCCAGACATTTTATCAAATTTTTGACTTATCGAATTGTCGTTTCTTTATATAATTTTTGTATTCATATGTTCGAACATTTATATGTCTAGAAACTGCTAGATTCTAGACCTATAAAGATTCCTAATTTCCCTAGAATTCCATCTTCTTAAATCTAGTTGATCTGGTTTCGATAGCTTTGGATCATTGTTTATTTTGTTATCTTCATACCATTTCCTAAAATTATGAGTTCTTTATTTGTTTTTCCGTCGCATTGACTACATAACCGGTGTTAGAAATGAAGTTTTGAAAAATTTCACCGGACTTTCATCTTGTTGAATCTGAATACTCTCTTCGAGGTGTCATTCCTTTGTACGCAAGACAATATACATTCTATATTATATATAACATATATTGTTTCTGGTCAGGGAACCTTCATCAGTTGCGCTTCCCACAATTGAATGTCCTCTCGAATACTTAAATTTGAAGACGCGAGATGTAAGACCGACATCTAGGATTTTCGAGAGAATTAGCACACAGAGGTTCCGAATCTGGAGCCGTTCCGTGTAATTGCCGTTCTCCCTTATCTCCTAGGACAGAATGTCACGATAAAATTTTCAGGTTATTTCACCTGTCAGAGATATTCCCCGTTTTCCTATTACGACGCACAGAGAGGCACGGTGCGTAACTTAAAACATAAAAATTGAAGGTCCCTGTACAACAAAGCGTACTGTGCTTGTGTAAATGGCGATAAATGAAACGTGCTTTAGTTCTTCAAATACATTACAAATGTCATTAATGAAAAAAGTTATTACAAAATAGAAAAACAAAGCACATTTAAATAAACCACTGCATTTTTAAATTTATTATAAATAACTTTTTTTGCAAAATCACTGAAATAGACAATGTGGTGTTGTCACTTGACTGTATATCACCTCACTCTTTGGCTAGTATGGCTATATATTAGTCTATGACTTCTTGCACATCCGATACACACAAATTTTTCTTGTGCGTCTCTGTGCGCACACGGTGTCATGCTGGAGTACTAATGGAACAGTGAAGACTGTTTGTGTAATTGGAAAGCAAGCACTACAGATCATACAAAGCGAAGCCACTACTTGGCCACCACACAGTGTGCTATGCTGTGTAGGCACAGAGTACGCACTGTGCCTCTCCGTGCGTCGTAATTGGAAAACGGCCATTGAATACTCTCTTCGAGGTGTCATTCCTTTTACGCAAGACAATATACATTATATATAACATATATTGTTTCTGGTCAGGGAACCTTCATCAGTTGCGCTTCCCACAATTGCACAATTGAATGTCCTCTCGAACACTTCTTTATGTATTTGATACATTTCGTTAAATTTGAAGACGCGAGATGTAAGACCGACATCTAGGATTTTCGAGAGAATTAATACACAGAGGTTCCGAATCTGGAGCCGTTCCGTGTAATTGCTGTTCTCCCTTAACTCCTAGGACAGAATGTCACGATAAAATTTTCAGGTTACTTCACCTGTCAGAGATATTGAATACTCTCTTCGAGGTGTCATTCCTTTGTACGCAAGACAATATACATTAAATATTATACAAAGGAATGACACCTCGAAGAGATTCGGAACCTCTGTGTGCTAATTCTCTCGAAAATCCTAGATGTCGGTCTTACATCTCGTATCTTCAAATTGTTGAATCTGGTTGATTAAAATTCTGAGTTCTCATTAGCTTTTCGTTAGACCTGAAATTTTGTATACTCTCCATCTTCTGAATTTGGTTGATCTCAAAATGTTTCGTTCAGTCTATTTTGTTATCTTCCGACAAACAAATTTCAATTGACCTTGGAATGACTATACGATATGAAAGTCGTTATACTTTGTCCTAAAATTATGAGTTCTTCATTTGTTTTTCCGTTGTAGTGACTACATAGCCGGCGTCAGCAACAAAATTTTGAAAATTTTCCCCGATGATCTTATAGATGAAGCATTCACATTAGACACACCGCCAACAGGAAAGAAACAATAAATTTACACACACTCACGTTTATGATTGAGCATCATCAATCAGTCAGTCACCTGTTCGTCCTTGCAGCAGAATTTCATTTTGCTACCACGAACCGACAGCTAACAGACGTATTCGCAGTGAGGACCACCTACACACGAAACAAGGACGTCGTCATCAAAAGGAGCGGCTCCTGGACGGGATAATAGGCACACGAAAAGAAAATAACAAAAAAAAAGAATAAACTAACCAACACACACACATCTCGTTTAGCACTGACAATGTCAATTATATTTTTGGGGGTCTCCTTAGATGTTGAACCGACTTTCGTTGATTATTATTAATGCCGACGGGCCGGTCACCGTCTAGCGCCTCTCACCCCTCCAACATAATAAATCCGTAACCAGTCTAAATTGGTTGAGAGTTTTGTAATAATAACTGCGTTTTTGTGACAGTGGCGGTGCTTGTTTATATTATTTCATGCATCTTGTATAATTTTAAAATGTTTTTAAACTATTCCAACTAACTGACCGTCCAAGTCGTTATAATTGGAGGCCCACACCTACATATACAGTGTGGAACAGCCAAATGGAATGAATTCGATAATAAAGGAAGGTGTGTTGGGAAAAACGCTTGGACACATCGATTTGTAATTTTAACTGACTTCCAAAAAGGAGGAGGTTATCAATTCGTCGGGTTTTTTTTTTCTTGTATGTATGTTACCTGAATTCTTCTCCTGTGGTGAATCGTTTTGTATGAATATGGTCTTGTTTTATTGAATATATATCCGGATTGGTGAAACCTCAAATTTTGGAAAAGAATTCCATTGGTACAGTGAAGAAATTTGTGAATGAACACATGCGTGTATGGAAATCGACCAATATCCCTAACATATTGGTCGATTTTTCGAAAACTCCTTATGAATGTGTATAGTTTTTTAACGTGTAATCTATTAAGGAAGATCCTTAGGTGATCTCATATACTTTTCGGCGACGTGCAACTCGCAGTTTTCCAGAAAATCGCCGTAAATTCCAAAATTCTTATTAAAAATTTCATCGAAATGACATAACGGACATTTTCTCTTAAATATTATAATTCCCACGTAATAATGCGGTAATTTTAGGCACAGGATGTTTTAATTGCGAATTTGAAAATTTTCTATGTACATCTCAAGCATATAAGTAGTAAAGCATAGTATTTTCGGCTCCTTAAATCAATGAGTACCAAGTTTTGTTTGTATACCAGGCAAATACCTATTTAAATGATTTTTTTTCCATTTTGCGAAGACTGTGCTTTTGGTTGTCACATTCTTCCGACCTAATAGAAAATTCAGTGACAACACATGTCAAACTTTAAAGTTTGCTATTTGGTGCGTTTATAGAAAGGGTGTTTAGTTATAGTAAACAAAATCACAAAGTGGTAGAAGGAGTTGCATTTATATGAAGATTGAAATATAGGACGGACTAGAATGATTGTGGTCCGTAGACAGCCGTATATACAGGATGGTTAGAATAAAGGGTGGACTGGACGTTTGGTGGTATAAAAATGTTGGAAAAAATGTGAAATTAAAATTATATAGGGTGATTAAAAAACTGTTATATGATGTGGACATAAGCAAATCATATACAGGATGGTATTTATACAGTGTGATTAAAAAATTATATCTTTTATAGCCCATAAGAACTTGCAGGAATTAATGTTACACAGGGCGATAATATAAAATGTTAAAAATGAAATAATTTATGGGGTAGCCCAGAAGGAGTTATATACTATAGTTGAAATATAGAACGGATTTGACTCCGTAAATATGGGATGGATTCTACTCCGCCCTATAGTTTACAGAAGGATGGTTGGTACATATGTTGGAGTGGAATTATCTATAGTTATACAACCTACAACCTAGAAACCACAAAATAGGGCAACGTTACTTGCCATTAAATTTATGTGGGCTGACTATCTTCATAATATAAAGTAAACATTTTACATTAAGACTTCTGAATAATAATTGCAACTAATATAGGAAATTATTTACTTTACAAAGCAACTGTAGAGGACTCCAAGTGCCCCATTCTTACACTTTTACTGCTTATATAGGGTTATCCACCTCATTCATCTCGGAATATCACGACTAACCGAATCGATTTTAAAAAAATCATGCTATGAATAAAATGTAACAATAATATTTCTTAGATATATTTGGGACACCCTATACATGGTAAAAAATATTTCTTAAAGAACCTCGCAGAACCCATATATTTTCAGATTCAAGTATGTGATGGCTCTTGAAGAGTAGATCAAAAGTGCTCATGGGCACAAAGCTCCAGAGCCAATATTTTAGGATCTACACCTAATTTTTTTCAAATTCAAGTATGTAATTGCTTTTGAAGAGTAGAATAAAAATGCTCAGGTGCACAAAGCTCCAGAGCCAATAGTTGAAGATCTACAGCCCTCTAAAGTTGAAGCCATTTCCCATAAGGATTCTGGACCACATCAACTTTAGAGGGCTGTAGATCCTAAACTAATGGCTCTAGAGTTTTCTGCCCCTGAGCACTTTTGATCTACTCTTTAAGAGCTATCACATATTTGAATTTGAAAAAATTTAACTGAAAACCATTTCCCATAAGGATTCTGAACCACATCAACTTTAGAGGGCTGTAGATCCTAAACTAATGGCTCTAGAGTTTTCTGCCCCTGAGCACTTTTGATCTACTCTTTAAGAGCTATCACATATTTGAATTTGAAAAAATTTAACTGAAAACCATTTCCCATAAGGATTCTGAACCACGTAAACTTTAGAGGGCTGTAGATCCTAAACTATTGGCTCTGGAGCTTTGTGCCCCTGAGCACTTTTGATCTACTCTTTAAGAGCTATCACATATTTGAATTTGAAAAAATTTAACTGAAAACCATTTCCCATAAGGATTCTGAACCACGTAAACTTTAGAGGGCTGTAGATCCTAAACTATTGGCTCTGGAGCTTTGTGCCCGTGAGGACTTTTGATATACCCTTCAAGAGCTATCACATACTTAAATGTGAAAAAAATTGGCCGAAAGCCATTGCCCATAAGGATTCTGCAGGATCCATTATCAACAAACAGTAAATCTCCATCGTAAATTCGTTTAGCCATACTATTCCATTTAGTATAACGCGAATTATCCTATACATGGATTAATGCGTTGTGGGTTGCATTACTGTAATGTGTAAATATTTTTTTGAGTACATTGCATAACTTGGCATTGGGTAATAGATAATTGTGTCATTAAAAAAATAACAGGTCAGTTATCAATCTTTAGTGTTGCAGAAGGACTAAAGGTGGAATAAAGGAAATTCATAAAAGATTTTCAGGGAGTAGCATCTTTTCGTAAAGAATATTTTTCCAGATGATACATATTCGTGATTATTATCGTGAATTCATTGGTACCATAATTTTAAATAACATACAGAGATAGGTAAGAATCCAAAGTCATATACCTTAAATAAATTTTCGAAAAATTCGAGAAAATCTTATCATTTTCCAAAATTTCATGACATGCGTCGTGTATAGAATTTTATTGTAAATAACTTTTATGAAGAAACTTTTTTCTACAACCCTTAGAAACGAAATAATAAAGAAAAAACTACAAAAAGTCAGTTTTCGACTTATATTTGTTATACAGTTATTTAATTTATATATTCTACAATCTTCTTGTAATTATTTTATACTTATATTAACTATGAAAATATTCGCTAAATGATATGGTCAGCGAATAATCCTTCACATCAATTTTGTAACTCTCCATCAAAATATTTCTGTGTTTTTTATAAAAAACCGTATGGCTGATGACTCAGACAACAAAAATTCTTGAATGTTGAAGTAATTATTTTGAAAACAGTCCAGTCGAACAATTTATTTAATTATATTTTAAGCAAAAATATCGCTATTATGTTTTGACTCGCCGGTATTGTGTTACATTTAAAATTACGTTCGGGTTATAAAAAATACAGGTTTTTTTGTTGTTGGGACAATTTTCGTTCCCACGTATGTTTAACACTACGAAAACAACTTTCCTTTGTTTTGACAGGCAAACAAATAATAACCTCTTCACATAAAATTGGTCTAAAGGATTAGTCAACTAAAATAACAGCAGTTTGAGATACAGCGAATCTTATATTAAATGTTTTTAGTGGTAACTGGCTTATATTCTAAGCTAGAAATATGCGTTAATGAAATTTTCCGACAATCCTATTGAATTTTAAATTCCTATCTTATAGTTCAATTAAAATATTATTTCTGCATATTTACAATTTTTCAGTTTTCTGTCGTCTTCACTTCCTTTAGTTATTTCATTTTACACTTCCCCATTATTAACCATTTTTGAGCAATTTTATATGCTGTTCATTTTCCTGTACTTCTTGTTCCACTATATCAAATTTTTCCTCAACATTAAAACTCACAATTCGGGATATTCTTCTTGTCCTTTCTATGTCAATATCTTGAGTAAATCTTTCTTCTCGTGACTTAATATTGCATTCTAATCTTTCTGCCCTTTCATGATATACCAGTTTATAGAGCAATTATTGCTAAGATTTTAACAGCAAACTCGTAAATGTAAACTATTTAAAAAATAAAAACCCGCCAAAATACGACTTTCTATTGTTTTTTACTTATATAATGAAAAGTAATGAAGGGATCGTAATGCCGTCCAGAAGAAAGTTGTGGAGAATAAGAAATCATTCTTAATGAGTCTTTATACATCCTGATTGGATCGTTTTTTACCGAGTAAACTCAGAAAAACTGGTAAAAGTTTTTTTTTTTCAAAAATTTATAACTAATACTGGAATATTAGTCATCGTCAAAACGATAGTTTATGATATTAAGTTTATATTCGCTCTGAGCGAAGTCATGGTAGGGGAAATAAAATCGACCGACGCGTTCGTAGTGGTCACTTGTTGAAATTGTAAGCAAGTACACGTGAAAGTATTTATTTTGTTCTAATTTTAATAAAATAAAAAAAAATGAGACACCAAAGTTGTTGTGTTGTGAATTGCAAGAATACCAGCAGAAAAAGTAGGTGCAAATTTTATAAATTTCCGACTGCTAAATGGAAAATAAATCAACGGAATCAGTGGATAGCTGCAGTTAAAAGGCTAAAGTAAGTAGTACCATAACCTTAATTTTATCAATAACAATAATTTGGAGCATTGCAAACCTTTGCAAAATTTTTAACTTTTGTAAAAGTTAATCATTTTTTAGGAATTCTGTTAACAAAATAATCTAATATGTAAATCCTTAAATTCAAAAATTAAAAAAAAAACATACTAACACATATATTTGAAAATGAAAGAAATGTATGAAAAATAAAAAATTTTAAATAATTAATACGTACGGATAAATTGTTTCATTTGCTAATTGTGCAGTTTTTATTAATTTTGTTTACTATTTATTATAATATTCAAGAAATTAATTAATGTCTGCAAGATTTCACAATCATTAAAGTTTTAAGTTATCCCAGTGAAAAAAAATTCATTTTACAAATAGTAGCTTTTATACTGTGCTAAGATTTTATAAACATGCTATTTTATTTTATAGCGCTGATGGATCACCGTGGATTCCCAAGCCTTACGATTGTATTTGTAGTGATCATTTTATTGGAGGTAAAAAATCAGAAGAAGAGTTAAGTCCTGGCTACATCCCAACTATATTTCCTTCAATATACAAGTCTTCAAAAGTTAATGAGTCTTCTGCGATAAACAGGTAAAAATTAATTCGTCAAATTTGATCAATATGAAGAACATAGTAATAATAATTTCTAATTTTCAGATACAATCGCGTGATGAATCGGCGGATGAAAGCAAAATTACCTTCAACTTCAAATGCTGAGTTTATTGTTACAGAGTCAATAGTAGTGATGACTGAAAATCCTCCAGTAGTGTCTTCAAAAGTGGACCAAGAGTGTCAAGTTAATTTTTATTCGAACTCGGACATTAATTCTCAAACGTTTACTTGCAATCGTTACATCAAAGACGATGTGTGTCATAATATAACCTAATATTTACTGCGTTCTTATTTTTTTTTTATCATTATACTTACTTGTTGTTGATTCGTTTAATTGAAAGAAAAAACTGGAATCACTATAAAACTGTCACATATTTTTTTTACTATTGTTTATAATATTTATTTATTTTTCGATTTGTTGCTATTGACATACGTATAAAAACATGCTTTGATAGCCTCCCATAGTTCATATTTTGTTTGGCGCTGCAGTCACACTCATAGCGAATAGGCTGACGATGGATACTATTGAACAAATCGAATTTCATTAATTTAGAGAGCTATTTTGCACATCCCACCGTATTGACGAGACTGATCCGACCGGGATATACTAAAGATATTTTGAAAGTTCATAAATTCCACTTCAATTTGTCTATCTTGGTTTTTCGCTACAATTCCAAGAAGTTGGTTTAAAATAATAGTAAGCATTGCATTAAATGTACGAATATGCGACAGTCAGACAACGGTGCACTGAGAATAGCTGTCAAGCCACATGCACGGATCTAGAATTTTCTTATAGTGGGCGCACGAGATGAAAATTATGGTAAATTGTATTATTGTATGTTTTTTTCAGCAGTTTATTACATTTTTATTTACATAACTATTGCCTGCTCAAATGGGTCTGTTTTGTTCATTGATTTATTAAGTTACTTTTATACAGTTAACTGATAATAATTAAATGACTTTTTTCCACTGACTAAATCCGCCACCGTCAAAACGGAGGATCTATCGTTTAAGCCAAATTTCAAAAGGAGTATTAATACATTTGACGGCACTAAGACAAAAATCCTAGATATACGAAGTGAAGTGCATTTTATAAGCTTCAAAATATATTTTGCAAATCGCTATAGAACTGTCGTGGTTAATACGATACATCCTGCAAAATATTTCTACAATATTATCTTCAGCGTTATTAATCTCAACGTTATAAGCTATTACTATGAGGCAGATTAAGGTTCCAGCTGTTGTTATAACCAAGTTATGATTTTTTTTAAATAATTTACTTTTTATTTGTTTTTCCAGGCTTTCTTTATGACAAAGCTGGGATCAAAATTTATAAACGTTCATTGTGAAGATTTTCTGATTCTCTACAATTTTTCTATTGACGGCATTATGAACAGATCATTGCTTGTTACACTATAAGCAAAAAAAAACGAAAATACCCCATATTTTTTTGGGGCTTTTAAGGCTCAAATAATTTACCTCTACGAGTTTGCTGTTAAAATTATATCAGTTATGACTTATAAACTATTATTTACTTGATGAGTTATGGTGTTTGCTTTAGAGCACAACAGGCCCTCGAGGCCTAGGACGTGAATTACATCTTATGTTAAATTGCAATATATTGCTTAAATACACGCCCCCATTCATCCCTATTGGCAGCCATGGCTTTCCATTGCTCTATATCCATTCTCCGTAGATCTTCTGTTACATTGTCCAACCATCTTTTCCGAGGTCGTCCTTTTCTTTTCACTCCTATCGGTTTTCTGTTTATAATTATTTTTGGAATCCTATCTCTGGTCATTCGCTCCACATGTCCCAGTCATGTGAGTAGATATTTTGGGTCCACCATATATGTTCTCTAGTTCTTCATTTTTTCTTCTCCTCCACCCACTTTTCGTTCTTATGTCTCCATAAATGTTCCTTAATATACAGGGTGAGTTTTTTTATGATCAGTATGGGGATGTCGGAAACTAGCGGATATAGAGCAATGGTTAAATTGGGAAAGACTTGCAGTTTTACTGGCCCAATTTAATGACACTTACGGATTTTTGTAAAAAGTCATGGCTTACTAGAAATTTAAAAAAAACGAAATTCTATGGATTTAGTCAAATTCCTCCAGCTCCTTTGTTTTTGATTTAATAAAAATACTGTAAATATCAAAATTGACGGGAATTGTATTCCGAATATGTTGTCATGTCTTCGTTTGCGTGACGGCTCTAGTTTTCGAGATATGACTCAAACTTAGTTTTGGTGGATTACAGGGCATTTAAAAAATACGTAACATATGATTTTTTTTATTGCCACGTTGAAAACATAAGAATATGTTATTGCACAATAAATATTTCGTTAAAGTAATAATTTTTTGGATGTGCTTAATATAATATACAGTGTGAGCCATAAATATAGCTAGAGAAAGCATATATTATTTTTTCCTATTAAAGAGTGACCCTGTACGAACCATTCGTGCTTCAATTTTAATAAGACATTAAACAGATATATTATCCGTCTCTTTATACTCAACGGGATGTTAAACTGATTGCAAAAACTATACATATTGAAAAATGTATTTTTTTATAGTAGCCCGTAGTTTTAAATTCTCTCCGTCAACTTTGTATGTTATTACATTTTTACGTTAACAAATTTTCAGTGTTTTACTGAGCAGAATATTATTAAAATTGTATGACTACTTTTCGACATATATTGTGTTAAAATGTCACCTTTATCGTATCAGATTTCTCATAATAGATGTGTTTTATTTCCGTTTATTGCAGAAAACGTAGTTTACACATTGTTTGACATAAATATTGCACAACCAATTACTATTAATTATTTTTTATTACAGGGTGCTTCCCAAATACGTAACATGTTTTTTCAGAAAACTCTTTTTTTATTATAACGTTGAATACACAAGTAGATCTAATTGCTCAGTTAACATAATGTTAAAGAAATTAAATTTTGGACGTGTTCATACATTATGCAGTGTGAATTGTAAATATTGGTAAAGTATAATATTTTCTATTAATAAGTAACCCTGTATAAAGCATGCTTCCTGGAATTTTTATATTAAATTATACAAATCTACGACTCATGACACTAAATTACACTGGTTTGCAAAAATTGTACAAATTAAAGTATTATAGTTTATACAGGGTTACTTATTAATGGTAAAAAATAATAAATGCCCACTATAGCTATATTTACGACTTACACTGTATAATATATGAACACGTCCAAGAACTCATTTCTTATTAATTGTGCGATTACATCTTATGTATTCATCGTTGAAATAAAAAAATGAGTTTTCTGAAATAACATGTTACATATATTAGAAACACACTGTAATCAAAGAGAATTAATGGTAATTGTTTTGTTTAATTTTTTTGTCAAATAATACGAATATTATATTTCCAGCAATATACGGAAATAATGTTATGGAAAATCTTATAAGAAATGAGACATTTCTGATGTTTAACACCCTATATCTCGAAAACTAGTCATACAATTTTAACAATATTCTGCTCAGTTATACCTCGAACATTTGTTAACATAACAATGTTATAACATACAAAGTTGACGGAGAGAATTTAAAACTACAGGGTAGTATAAAAAACTACCTTTTTTCAATATGTTCAGGTTTTGCAATGAGTTTAACATCCTGTTGTGTATCAAGAGACGGATTATATTATGGCTCACTCAACGATACACTTATAACGGTATGCTGATTTGTCAACTCAACGTCACGTTGGAGTCAAAACATTCATTACACGATACCCTTGTATTATTATTATTATTAGTTTTATTAATATTACTAAGAAAAATGCAAACCGAAATACTAAAGGTACGAACATTAAATATATTGGATTTCCAAAAAATGAGGATTTAGCCAAAACAATGGATAAATGCTTGTTGTCGAAAAGATAAAATTAATTTAAAAAATGGTAAGTAAAGAGTTCACTCTTACTGTTTTAATACCAAGGTGAATCTTATAGTTTTTTATTGTCACTGTCTATTAAACTTTAGCCCGGATATGTTCTTTACATTTTGATGGGAATTGTTTTGAAGTTTCTATGCGGCAAAGACTATTGCAATATCTTACAAAATTTAAAATCAGATGCAGTCCCATTATTACAACTTCCTGATAGCTGTCGGAAAAAATGATTTATACCATTCAAAGAGAATTGATAAGAGGAACCAACGAGACACTGTCAAATAATTGTTACAAAAATCTGATCCGAATGAGTCTTATGTTGACAATTCTAGTGAAAATTTTATTGGAAATATCAAACCTCAGTTTATTAGTGAACTCTTAATGTTTGAGACAGCACCTAGTAAATGTGCAATTAATGTTGAATGTAGGTAAATTAAATTTATTTAATTTTAATTTGTATTAACAAATTATTATTTATCATTATTTTCGTCACCGAATTAAAATAGAAAATGAAAATACTTGAAAAACAGATTAAAAATCTACTGCTGCAAGTTATTAATGCTAATATGCAACTGCCAAAGAAAATTGGAAAAAAAACTATATAAATTAACAAATTAAAAATAATTCGCATTTGACGTTGTAGTTTTATTTATTCTATATGTGATTAATTCTCCCTGTAGTTGTTGAAATATTAGTTCACCAAAAGTCTCAAATCATCCTTCACATTTTAACAGAATATAGATCCACTTGAATACTTTAGTTATTAACAATAATATTAATTTTTTAAAAAGAATCAAGTCAAATACAATATAAGTCGATTTTTTTATTGTTAACAGATAATGTTTTTAAATTTTTGGTACTTCTTACATGATATAACATATTTTTCAAAGGTAAATGTTGACCAGAAAAATTTTGCCATCACATCTCCTTCAGCAAATGAATAAAAATAAATATCGCTTTTGTCGAAAACATAAAAATGTTCATTTCATTTTATAATAATTGAGTGGAAACTAACATTTACATTCAATCATTAATTTTTACACATGATCGATAATATATCCGATTTAGTTGTATTACAAAATAGGTCTTTGAAACTAATTATTGAAACGAAAACGCTACTACTCCCTTATGTGTTTAGTTTTAAGAATTTTAAATTTTGACTCCAACGTGACGTCATACCAGACTGCTGGATGCGCATCGGCATACCGTTATAAGTGTATCGTGGCTCACACTATATGTTATATGAAGCATATCCAAGAAATTATTACTTTAATGACATATTATTTTTGCAAAAACATCTTGTTATGTTTTCGACGTTGTACTAAAGAAATCATTTTTTCCAAAAGCACAGTTTACCTATTTTTAAAATACCCTGTAATCCACCAAAATTTATGACAATTGCGTTGTGAAATATTTGTGTCCAATAATGTACAAATCACAATTTCTTCACTAACCGGAAATAAAACACATCTATCATGCGAAATCTGATATTAAAAATGCGGCATTTTCGATTTTTAACATCCTGTATCTCGAAAACTAGTCATAGAATCTGTTTGAGCCCATGGACTCTTTTTGTCAGAACATCAATTTCTACAACATACCAAAATTTCAAACAATTTGACGGAAGTCCATTTTTCCATAAGAAAGGTGCCTGGTTCTTTCTTTAACTTCCTAACGTCAGATGAAATTGTTTTCAACTCTTCTTTTATTTCTTGTATGTTTTATGCACATCTTCATTATTCTTGTCTCTTTTGACCTGGGAAAACATATAAAAACCGTGATGGCTGAGCTGGGACTAGAAATGAGAGATTGGGAAAATAAGTAAAAAATAATCTAATTTGAAATTGTAAATTTTATTGATCAAATCTGTGTCTTCGATTTTTTTTTGAAATCATATAAATGAATATACTATAGTTTTATTTTAACTTTAAGGAGTTTTATTAATTAATTGTCAATTAGAGCCCATCATCATTCAAGCCCTCGGTGACAGTGTCAGTTTCGGGTTTAACACACCAAATAAATCATCACCTCTGACTGTTGAACGTGTCAGGAAAACTTCTAATTGTCATTGTATTCCACACTGCCTTTGAAGGGGTCTGGGTGAGAGATGAGACTCGAAAAAAAAAACAACTACATCATAACAGTTCCAAGGCAATAGACCAACAAACACCAGCGACGAGTAAAAAAAGGACATGAGATGAAAAAGAACCATAGTAGGGATGCACACGATCTCTTGGTCTTGTATCTTAGTCCTTGTCGTCGATGCCGGCATGTTATGAGAAACACAACACATATTTGTATTCATAACATGGGTGCGCTGGGTGCAGCGCGTTTGTCACTTGTTATCGCCTAATCGGCGCCCCGGCGAGACGAAATATTCTTTTCATTCCACCTTCGAGTCGATTCATTGCATCCTCCACCGAGAGATCTCTTGTAGGGTTGCTCTTTTTCGTCCTTCTCAAATTTATTTTATATGATATGGCAGTGGCGTACCAGGTAGGCATACTATGTAACAATCAAACATCCGATAATAAGTTCTATGTATAATATAATAATTTTTTGTATTCATGTTTTTTATAAAAAAAAATAAAAACGAATTTAGAATTAGCATTAGAATCATATACATATATTAGTAATTCTGTCCCAAGACTGGTATCAACACAACCTTCTCCAAAGTTCCCGATCCTGGCCATCTTGTTTCATCTTATCGCAAGTCCGACCTTTTATGATGTCAGTGAGCCTTCCTTACATTATTGGCCTCATTCTACTTTTTAACCGACTTTTAAAAGGGTTGTATTTTTTTAGACTTTGTTACCTCAGTCCTCCAGCAACTAAGAACCGATTACTATCATTATTTTTTCATTTGATAGGATATGCTTCCAGATTGGTTCCATATTTTCTTCAATGACATGGAGTGATCCATTTTGCAAGAAATAATAAAAAATCTTTTAACCGACTTCTTAATCTATCACAATATATGGTGGATGCGCTGGCTTAAAACTTTTAATTATTCTTATTCGAAATCTAGGATGAAAGTAATTGAAAATAGGTTGTAATTTCATTAAAATTTATGTGGAAAGCTGTTAATTACGCTTTCCAAATGTATGTTTTCAATTTGTCTGCATATATACAAAGTTGAGTTTTTTTTATGATCAGTATGGGGAATCTCGGAAACTAGCGGAGATAGAGCAATGGTTAAATTGGGAAAGATTTGCAGTTTTACTGGCCCAATTTAATGACAGTTTCGGATTTTTGTAAAAAGTCATGGCTTACTAGATATTTTGAAAAAACGAAATTCTGTCGATTTATTCAAATCGTTCTAGCTCCTTTGTTTTTGATTTATAAAAAAAACATTGTAAACACCAAAATTGAAGGGAATTGTATCCCGAATATGATTGTCATGTCCTTATTTGCGTGACAGCTCTCGTTTTCGAGATATGACACAAACTTATCTTTTTTGAATGGAAACCATAGTTGGCTATGACCTCAAAAAATCGGACATTTTTAGAGCTCTTCAATATAATACTTGATACAGTTATTCATAAAAATAACGGAATTATGGATGCTTTTCTCTCTTATTTTCACTTTTTAACGTAGTTATCCATTAAATAGATTGATTTATTAATAACTATTTCAAAAAACATTGAACGATTTTTTTATTAAGTATATCAGATATAACGAAAAAACTAAATAAGTAGGTACTTACTAAAAACTTAAGAAATTAAAGTACATAATAATGGTTACAATTTATCTTCGAAAAGTCCACCATTGTTATTTAGACAAAAATTGCATCTTTTTAAGATTGACATTACCGCTTTCCTCACAGACCGCTTATCAATTTCTTCAATTGCTTATAATACCGCCTCTCTTAGGTCACCAACTGTCTCATACTTTCTTTTGTATACTTTGTTTTTTAGCGCACCCCATAAATAGAAGTCTATAACTGCCAAATCGGGAGACCGGGGTGGCCATTCGCGTGGGCCATTTCTTCCTATCCAAGAGTTTGGATAGATATTATCTAAGTGTTGTCTTACTAATAACGAGTTATGAGCAGGTGCTCCATCATGTTGGAACCACTCAATTTCTAAACGAGTTCTCAAATTCAAATTATGCAACATGTCTTGAAAAGTGTATTGCAAGAAATGCAAGTAGCGCTCCCCAGTAAGTGATTCGTCATAGGTAAAAGGGCCCAGAATAGTAGACCCTATGATACCACACCAAACATTTAAACCAAATTTTATCCGGGGTCGTCAGATATGCTCATTGTGTCTATTGAACATACTGCAGTTAGTAAATCTAGTTTCATCTGACCATAAAACCTTTAATGAAAACTGTGGATTGTCAAGGCACATGTCTCTAAACCATGTACAAAACAAAATACGTCGATGTTCGTCACCAGCATGCAAAGATTGAGAAACTGAAAGTTTGTACTGGTGGAACTTGTGCGCTTTCAGTACCTTAACTACAGTTCATTGAGATGTGCCAGCTTCTGCCGCAATCTCACGAGTTGATGTAGATGGATTTTGATTTACCATTGCCAAAACATTTATTTATGCTGCTTCGTTAATTTGATTACGTTCCTTTGGTGGTTTGGTAAAAGATTCATATCTGCGTAAACTATCGTAAAGCCTCTTAAATGTACCTACATAGAGCAGGTTGACGACGATTAAAATATCTAGGAAAGTATTCCTCAGCTGCACGAACTGAATTTTTATGGCATATGATATAACATTCCACCATATTCAGTTTTTCTTCTTTGGAATATTCCATTTTATCACGAAAACTTGACAATATTGACTGTCAGTTCAGCACTACTAATGCAATTACTCTCAAATGAGGAAACGTTCAAGTGAAAACAAGAAAGAAAAGCATCCATAACTCCGTTAATTTTATGAATAACTATATAAATAAAAATAATATAATCGCAACTAAGAGATTTTATTTGTAATATACAGGGTAGCACAGAAACTTCTAAAGATCATATAATCATAAAGTTCCTTTCAAATTGGAAGAATTTGAAAGGGAGATCTTCAGAATTTTATGTGGCGCTCCTAGGTGCACTTTGTTATAAGATTTTATAAAATCCCTTGTGAATGTAATAAATTGTATATTTGAGAAACCTCTAGACCTCTAAATGTACGAATAAACGAACACAAAAATTACATAAAAAACGACAATTTAAAAAATCCAAAATTTGTGAACATGCATGGGACCTTGTTCATAAAATACAGTTTCCAAATTCAGTTATATTACACAAAGAAAAACACAACACCAAAAGAAAATTAAAAGAGTCTGCTTTAATTTTGCTAAATGAAAACGATTGTATCGCTACTACCTCCGTAGAATTCAGTGGTTCCTGGTTGCTGATGATTAAAGAATAAATTGCTAATGGTCATGTCTTTGTGCACAACCCAATATCGGGATAGTTCATAAGGTTTTTTCTAGGTTTTCCCTTATAGTTTTAATGGGATTACTGAATCAACAAAATTCTTTGGTCGCATTTTTGGCGAATGCACTATCTTATAACAAAGTCGCACCTAGGAGCGCCACATAAAATTCTGAAGATCTCCCTTTCAAATTCTTCCAATTTGAGAGAAACTATATGATTATATGATCTTTAGAAGTTTCTGTGCTACCCTGTATATTACAAATAAAATCTCTTAGTTACGTCAGAAATCAAATAATACATATTGTCAAATATTTTAAGTTACATCTTAGAATTGTGCCTTTTTTATCCAAGTTTCTTAACCATTGACAACGGGGTCTGAACTAGACCCCGAAACGTTTGGAATATACAGCAATTTTCTTAACTCTGGTGATGTTTCCCAAGAAGTACTTAGAACATTGAAAAATATGCCACAAATTTCATTCAGGAAACAATCAGAATAAGACTTTTAAACCTTGGGATTGTTTGAGCATGCAGCCTTGTTTCTCTAGTAATATAACCATTAAAAGAAACCTGTTGATAAATGTATCGTCTACTGGTCTACTTTATCAGTTTTGAAAACCCATAAGCTTCAAATCTGGGATCGTTAATAATCAAAATCGATATAAAAATTACAATTTGAATAAATGTTGTTGATAACGATTACAATAGTCACTTGGACTGTCTAGTCTTAATGAATCCTAATAAGTTTCTATTATGCACAACATAATGGACATTGTATTAAAATATAATTGTAACGTGCTCGGTTGGCTTCTATTCACCGAGAGAGGTACAGTTTTTACCTTTTACTCCGGGTGGGTTATTAGTTATGCCGCCGGTGACGCTTGAGTAATATTTTTGATAATAACGCCACGGCTGTCACGGTTCGGGATTTTAGATTGTTGCTTGCCATGTTGACTGTGAAGGAAAGAAGCACCTGTCGCGGGGTACACGCGTCGCCACCTGTCACAAATTAATGTTCTTGTTTAAGCTTGACTTGAGATAATTTCTATGCCGAGCACAGGAGGGACGACATCGACCGTTGTGTGGAATAATGTCCCTGGTGTTGGCGGCGCTAAGATTTCTTAGATTTCGAGTTTGAGATAGGTATAACCAAATGAAGTTCACTTGAGTTATGACTATGACAATTGCCGTCAGAAAACATTACATTAAGAAATTTCTTGTACGTCACCATAAAAATAAAAAAATATCAGAAACGCAAAAAATACAAAAATAGCAAAACTTATTTAAAAAAATATCAAAATTATAAACGAATCATAATGCCGAGAATGTCAAAATCTCCTATGAGGACGATCTTTCGTTAAAAATGTGAAAATTTCAAAAAAAATGCAGAAATAACAACATATCTAAAATGGTAAAAAATGTCAAAATCACCAGAAATATCGAAGCGGTCCTAACTGTTTATAATAACAAAAATATGTCAAGAGCTAAAGACATTGGAAATCATAATCTAAGATTAAAAATAAAACTAGTAAAATTGCGCGATTGATAATTTGAAACTAACTTCATCTTATCCGTATCTGATCAAAGTAACAGATTATAATTATTTTTTTTACACTTATGCAAGAATAAAAAATCTGCTTAACTTACCATATTTGCTTTAGTATAATACAGTGTGGAAATCACTTATGGAATAAAATTATCTGTGACCTTGTTATATCGTCCACTTCGTCCACTGAATTAAATTGAAATTCTCACGTAAGTCTAGCAGAGTCGGTTCTTTTCATTTTTAATGAATCCCCTCTATATTTTTATATTATCGAAATGTCTTTGTCAAGCATTCAATATGATTATTTTTATAATTAGCTAAATATAGATTTGTCTAGTTCCAAATGCAATGCAGAAATATCGTGCCAAGGTTAGAAAGAGAGGGCAATAGAGAGCGCAAGAGGCGATTTCACTCATTTAGGAGCTGCTTCCAATGAAATAACATGTAGTTCATTGGCTGCTTCAACTCACCAAGTGAAATAGCCTGTCTCTATTGCTCTGTCCTTCTACTCTTACCACGAGATTTGTGCATTACTGGCTAACACTAAGATTTGTATACTATTTGACGTTCAAGAGTTTCCGAGTTTGCTCCATGGCACCAATGTAGAAATCTGTAGATTTTTCCCGAACTGTGAATTACGATGTGCTGATAGTAGTGACGTGTAGTTTGTATATACAGGGTTCTTCCTCGATTGCGCTTATAACTTTCCTTGACAGGACAAATTGACTTTTGCCAGAAGAGGATGACCCGGATCGTAGAATGGACTTCTGCTAAACATTAATGAATAAGCTGGACAGAAATGACATTTTCTGGCAAATCAACATGCACATTAATCAGGGAGGCAACTAGACAAAAGGTCAACATCGAATCCTCATTGGATGCGTGAGAACATGGGTACTCAATATCATCAAAAAGTTAACGTATAATTCAAAAGTTGAAGTGTCCCAGCGTTTTTTTTTATAATTCTATAGAAGGTCACGGATTACTTTATTTCATAAGAGGTTTCCATACTGTATATTATCTATTGCTTACAAAGGTTGACACTAATTTAGTTAAGTTGGTCTAACATAACATTTTAATTTTTCTTTTGCATTACTTTTTCAGCAAATTCATTATTGAGATATGCTCTATTTTTAGAAAGCGTTCTTTCAATGAAGGAGAATGAGCACAAAAAAGGAAGGGGTGGCGAATTCAACATCAAACAAAGACGTTTCGTGAAAAAGTCCCACCATTGTTTTAGAATTCCTTTCGACCCTAAATACTAATTTGGTTACGGCAATTGTTCTGCTAAACATCTGTCGCGAAGAACAAAAACCAAAACTTCGGTAGTTCTGTGTGTGTGTGTGCGTCCCGCAACGAATATTTCTAAATGTAGATGTGAATAAATCGGACAATGCCTCGTTCGAGTACAATAATACCGTTGGGGCCGATCGGAAATCACCGGATGGTTTGATATCGAAAGTTGTCCGAATTAGTATTCCTCAGGAATCAAGAAGCCGTAGCATTAACGGCATACTAATTCGACTTCCGTCGGAAGCTGGATTTTAATTCCTGTCCACTTTTTTCAACGACGCCGTTTTCGATTGTCGTGATACTCGTATTATGACAATATTTTATGTCGTTTGGTTTTTTTATGAATTTGGTTTAATTTCGGTAGATTTCTTTATAATGCGGGTTATGTAAATATGGAATGATGATCAAATGAAACTAATTCCTTTGTTTTCTATCACTGGATTTATTTACAATTCGTTACTACTTTCAACACCCACGCGTTTTCATACGTATACATTATATTAGAATTTATTTTTTTAAATATTATAATTTCATAATAAATGATTTTGAATTTATAATTTTAATATCTCAGGGTCCTTTTTGCTTGGGTTCAATTTGTTAGATGTTAAATAAATAAATTTTATACTTATCTTCTTTATCTTACAGGTATCTATCTCTCTTCTAGATCACTTACACTTCTTAAATTTGAAATTCTATTTGCACTTTAATTTTTTTTAACTTTTTCTACTTTTAATTTTATATATTTTTTAATAAATTACTGATAAAACAAATTTCTAAAATTTCAATCAAAGTACAATTTGTTTAAATTTTCCACAATACAATATTTATACAAGTTTTCTTTCAAAACAAAATAAATTTCGTTTTACTTAACCACTCTAACCAAATTTCTATCAAATTATGTTACAAATTTTTATCACTCAGTCACAACTATTATTATTCTAAAATTTGAAAAAGTTTTATTACCACTGATTGATTAACCTTTTTATGATTTTCTTATTTTATTAAATAAACTTTCCCAAAATTTTTATTGTTTTTAACAATGTTTCAAAAACTCACTGTTGTTGGTCCTCTAACTAACTTCTTCTGATGTTGGTCTTTAATAATAATTCCAAATTTCAAATTTCTTTACTGGTAAAAATTCTGCCATTTAATTGAATTTCTCGTGCTGGTTTGCAAATTTATTTTCTCCCAATACTTTGACTTTAATTTTTCATACCATTAATTCCCATTATCTTCCCTTTATCGAGTATTTATAAAAATGTTTTCAATTTGTCTCTCCAAATAATTTCAAATTAAATTTGGGTTAATGTTGTCTTACTGACATGGAACACTAATTTTGATATTTTCATAGAACATTTATTTTGTTGTCATGGAAACTTAATTTATGAGAACGAAATTTTTAAACTGCTCTGCTCGAAGCTTGACGATGAAAGAGAGTTTGTCACTGTCAGATTTCCTATTTATAATACTTGTTTTGCCACCTGCTATTTCCATTTCCGTTTATAGGTATTTTATTAATTTCCAAATATTATCCCTTTAAATCATATCCAAAAATCTAAACAAATTTCAACTTAAATTTCAATACCTTTTACTCTTATTAATTTTACCCAAATCACTCAATTATATTTTCAAAAACATTGAGTTGACATTAGTCACCTGTTGGCCACCAGTCATTTAATAGCTACTTTATAAAAATTGGATTTTATTAAAAATTGAGATTTTATATCTTTTAAACTATCTGCTTATTCTATAATATGCTCTATGCTCCATCTATTACTATAAATTTCTTTTATATATACAGATATATATCCACATATTTAGAACTATATCATTCAACGTATGACAGCCGTTTCGAACCAGGAGTTCTCGTCAGATACGCTTCCTTGAATGAAGTTCTAAAGTGAAATACTTGGATGTTATTCACATCAGTAAGACAATAGTCAGTGTATTGAACCTAATAGATGTCGGTGACATCTACCGTCTATTGAGTAATTTAAGTATATGAAGGCATACTATGCTATAACATATACCATACTCTTGACAGATGGTTCGAGTGTTTTATATAAAAACACATAAGTAAATATATATACAGATATATATCCACATATTTAGAACTATATCATTCAACGTATGACAGCCGTTTCGAACCAGGAGTTCTCGTCAGATACGCTTCCTTGAATGAAGTTCTAAAGTGAAATACTTGGATGTTATTCACATCAGTAAGACAACAGTCAGTGTATTGAACCTAATAAATTTCTTTACTGTTTCATCCAGTTCTGAAGACTTATAACGGTTTTTATAATTTGACATTTCTATTCACTAATTAAATTTCTTGAATTGAAATAATTAATTCATTATATTGACCAATCTTGATAAGGCTGATTTTTTCTCACTCTCCAAATTTTATCGCCATAGAAAATTTGCCGCCCTGGGCACTAGCCCCGACAACCCCTAGTGTAAATCCACCTGTGGTTCGTGGCTTTATTTAAAAACACAGTCCAGGTCACTATAATTTATTTCCACTACTTTAACACAATTTTCACACAACTATTTACAATTCATTTTTACTATACGGCAATCGAATACTGAGTTGATCCTTCCGTCATCTCTTCGTATATATACAGGGTGAGTTTTTTTGATGATCAGTATGGGGATCTCGGAAACTAGCGGAGATAGAGCAGTGTTTAAATTGGGAAAGATTTGCAGTTTTACTGGCCTAATTTATGACACTTTCGGATTTTTGTAAAAAGTTATGGCTTACTAGATATTTTGAAAATACGAAATTTTGTCGATTTAGTCAAATCCCTCTAGCTCCTTTGTTTTTGATTTTATAAAAAAAGTGTAAATATCAAAATCGAAGGGAATTGTATCCCGAATATGATTGGCATGTCCTCGTTTGCGTGACAGCTCTCGTTTTCGAGATATGACACAAACATATCTTTTTTTTAATGGAAACCATAGTTTGCAAATTTTCTATGGCGATAAAATTTGGAGAATTAAAAAAAATCAGTCTTATCAAGATTGCTCCATATAATTAATTAATTCTTTCAATTCAAGAAATTTAATTAGTGTATTATAATTTTGGCACTTCAAGTAAAAGTTATCTAATAATCAGAGTGATTTAATTAATTTATTTCCTTGAAAGTTTGGAATAATATTCGATTTTTTTATTTTCTGGAATTAAAGAAATTAAATTTGTAGTTTTTTAGAGAAACTGAAAATATTTTGGAGTAATATTTGCATTTTTCAAAACATAACTTTTAATCAGTGACTTTTAAAAAATAATAATAATTTATGGATTATACAAATTAAGTTTAATTTAAAATTTAAAATAATTTCGATTTAATAAACTTGCAAAAGCTTATGCTGCCACCTACAGTATGTTTTACAAATTTATATAGATTCCTTTGATTTAAATTAGTTATTTCAATTTAAAAAAAAGATATATAAACTATAAGTTTGAATACAATTTCGGTATTGAATGGGGCGGTATTTTTTCTGGTCCCCAGGGGCGGCATTGAGTTAAATACGGCCCTGCCAAGAACTGAACTGAACCCGATTGTGAAAATAATTACTGCAATAACATATAGTTTACCACCAGACAACTGATTCGAAGCTGCTCAAATGGAAAGAGAAGTCCCTTCATGGAAGACATATAAATGACGTCAACCAAGATTATGTCGACAGTTCAGCGTCGAACTACTCGTTGATCTCTGGTCATATGTTTCCTGAAATGGAAGGCTTTATGTTAGCAATCCAGGATCAAGTAATTCCAACTAAGAACTATCTAAATTACATCGTTAAAGCCCCTTCTATTAACAACGATAGATGCAGGTACGGTTGCCAAACATCTGAATCTATCCAGCATATCACAGGAGGTTGCCAAGCGTTTGCTGCAACTGAATACAAAGAACGACACGATGCTGTGGCAAAAATACTGCATCAGGAACTAGCGCTGAAGCTTGAGCTATCACAGTCGGTAAGAACACTTTACTATATATACAAACCAGAATCTATTTTAGAAAATTACAACTACAAGCTGTCCTGGGACGGCACGATACCAATCGGACTGTTGCTCACAATGGACCAGATATAGTTTTAGTAGATAAAATCTCAAGGAAAACAACCTAAATTGACATAGCGATCCCTAACAACAATAACATAAATATTAAGCAGGTTGAAAAACTAGCTAAATACAGGGATTTGGAATTTCAAATAAACACACAGTGGGACATGAACAACACACGAATTGTACCAATTGTTATGTCAACAACAGGAGTAGTCCCAAAACTTCTATTAAATAATTTAAAATACCTCGGTCTGGACGAACATCTTTACCAACTAATGCAAAAAGCCGTTCTGTTAGGAACAGTCCGGACGGTCAGAAAATTCATGGGAAGCTGCCACGACTCCAACCACGGGCCTGATAACCTGGCAAGGGCTCCTACAGAGCTAAACCCTTTTGATGTCTAGGATATCTGGGGTTAGTGAATTTTCCCCTAAAGGCACGTTTGCGTGCCTTAGAGGGAGTGTGCTGCCATACACTGTATGGTCAAGTCGGGGAATAGTTTAATTCAGTTTCAATTTTCATCGTTGTGGGAAAGTGCAGGCGTTAGATATTTCTTTTTTTTGAGTTGGTTAAAAAATCAACCAATAATCTTATGTCATACATCTCTAGCAATTCTAATTGTTAAATTTTTGCATATATTTCTCTCACAATTCAGTTACTCGTAGAAGTCAAAACACTAAAACCTTCACTTTATCATAGTAAGCCAATTTCTTTATAGATTACCAAATTAACAGGGAGTGGCCAGGTATCAAGAAACCCAAACAACAACACCGAGCGTGGAATTTTTTCTTCTTCTGTCAAGATGTTTGTCTGTCGCTACAGGGTGTCCCTGTAATAAATTACTCATCGTTTTATCGGGTTTATTAAGGTGATGGCCACCGGTCGTGTAAAGTTCCCTTTCAAATTATGTCATTTGTTTGACAATAACGAGGGTTTGCGTTTAGGATTTCGGTATCTTTTGACTTCAGTACGGTTCGTGAGTCGAGATAATGCTTCTCAAAAATTTCTTCGTACTTACCGTGTTATTGGTATTTAGAAGTCTTATCGGAAATTCCTCAATGCCCGTCGAGAATGCGACAGAATCGACCCAGAAGGAAGTCAAATTTTTAAAATACAATTGTTGATTAATGAATAGTTTAATTCTGTACAAATAATTAACTGTCAAGATCATATGATTTAGCTTATAAACTAGGTCCTATTTAAAATGCTGGGTTCTTGCAACTAAATTGTTCTATGAAACTTTACAAAAAAATTCACAGGCTTTTCTGCAGTCTTAGTACAAAAATGTACCATCATTAAAGAATAGGCCTTTTCATATTCGAAAATTTTTAGTGGGCATGCGTCAACTTCTGACATTTTTTTCGGGCAAAAAAAACATTGCCAATGCTGTGAAAACTGCTCGAAAAAAATTACGCACGGGAACAAAAAATTTTCGAATAAGAAAAGGCCTATTCTTTGTAGATAAAAACGTTTTGAGTACAAAATACAGACCAAATAAAGAATTAAAAGATTTTACTTTTTTCTATTAATAACTGTTAAGTAGTTTTTGAATTATTCATGACGTTATTGCTCTACTTTGATGTCAAGAATGTCAAAAATTATGTAATTGTTCATTTGGGGTTTTGAAAAAACACAGAGACGTAATTGGAACTCTTAAGTTATCATCTTCAGGAGTTGTTGAAAAGGCTTTGGGTGACTTAAATAAAGGTTTGGTGTTAGGGTGCAAAACTCTGTTTTTACATGTTTTTAAATAATTATAAAATTGGGACACCCTCTATAGAGATATCTATATCGTATCACTAATTGTCTATTTTTTTATGAGTCGCCCTGTATACTCCTTAAGACTAAAATCATTAATTTCTGAAATATTTAGAATTTGACAAGAATGTTTTATAAATTTTGTTATAACAAGTTCATGGTCAATTGACAAATAAATTATTTGTTATTGTCAATGATACTACATTCATAGTACCTTTTGATAATTTTAAAATAAAAAAATATTCATATCTTTTTTGAGAACTATTTAAATGAGTTAAATTATGAAGATTTACTCTATATTTTTCAATAACGTTTTTTACTTTATCTATTTATGAATTTTTCGAATAAACGTTGCTGTCTCAGCTAAAAATGGTCCAAAAATATATTTTTTAATTGTACGAAAAATTACCAGGATCTTCATTAAAATATGATTTTAATTGGTTGGATAAATATCACTATACATGCGACCCTAGTGTCGAGAATCTTTAATACCAATTAAACGATTTTTAGACTATTTGAAGTTTAAATTTCCGACAAACAGCTCGAAAATATAAGTTAACATGAATACAAGGGGCCCTTATAAGAACCTATACGAAATCCATAACTAACCCATATTCTATTTAGCAAGAACCAATAAAAAAACTTTTTTTTAACCAAAATTTGACTTTCTTGGGGTTAACAAAAGGCAACTTTTATGAAACTTTCGTGATTGTTTCTGCTACCTGTTTCCATTTATTGTAAATTTAAAATTCGATATTTTTTACAGTATTTTAAATTCATCCTCAATGATTTTTAATTTAGAAATTAAAACTGTTATTTTTTCTTGCCATTTTTTCGTTTTATATTATTATTATAATATTCAAACATCATATTTTACGTTAAAACAGTATTTTTAAAACAGATTCAATCTAAAATTGAAGATATTACATTTTTTTATTTGACAGTCTAAATCAAATCAAACACTGTTTAATTTTTTATCATAAATACTGGTACCATATAAAATCAAACAATAACCTTCAATACAAAAATTTGAATGGAATCGTAAGGAAGAAGTATTCCATATACTTCATTATACTGACTAGATGTCTTCGGTAGTTGTTACATTGAACTCACTATTCTTAAGATCCGCTACAGTGCTTGCATTATTATGAACTTGGGGGAACAGGTGAAACGTTTAATTACTGAGTCATTTTATGAGAGAGCCCATTGTGAATAAATACGTTGTGATGCTATCAGTTTTTGATTCATTTGGAATATAATGAAACAATTTCTCGCCATTCATTAAGTGTATTTCGGTTCCCACCTCTTCGATAAAGGCAATAGAGATACCTAGATTATTATTAGAAGAGGAATTTGTTTATTGTATCCGTTCAATGGATTTTTGCAATAAACAGTACAAATATTTTAAATTGTAGTTCTCAGAATCTTATCGTCTTTTCTGCAAATTTGGAAAAAAGTTTTTATCAATCGATGGAGATCTTTCATTTAAGGAAGTCGATTATTTTAAAAATATTTCACCTTTTGGACTCTTTTTGGTGTTTTAAGCACATGGGATGTCTTTAATGCGTATCTTTTATTTTTTCCAAGTGGGAAATATACATATGTAAAAATACAGCTCCAACGTTTTGATCTTCCATATTTTTGACATTTGGCATTCTTGAGATTTGACTTTTAACATTTGACTAATGACATTTCACATTTTGACACTTGACGTTTTTGAGATTTGACTATTGACTTTTGATATTTGACATTTTAGAAATTTGGCATTTTTAACATTTTTTGACATTTGGCTTTTTTATATAACATTTTTGACATTTGACACTTTTGACATTTGATATATTTTTATATTTTTTACTTATATTTTATGTTTCTGACTTTTTTGGTATTTTTGATAGATCTTTCAAATAATTTTCGAATTGCCAAAATCCATGTCTAGCTAAAATTTCATACGTTTAACGCTTTTTAATTATATAACACACGTTAGTCCTCCTAATTATTCTAACTAGCCACAGGTATTTAAAAAAGCTCTAAATAAAAAAATCAGCACACTTTAACTTTTTTGGGTACTGCAAATCCAAAAAACCTCGATAGTAGGAAAGATAACATGATGATCCTAAATCACATCGAAGTAGGCTAGATGAAATCGCTACAAACGCACTAATTTAATTTCTAGGAAGGACACACTGAATGCTTTGTATGTGTTTACGTGGGTTTAAGGATAAAAAACAGTTTATCTCGATTTCCGGCAAAACTACAAGTCCTATGGAAAAAATTAAATGGCAAAGTTGTGGGTAAAAACATAACATAACCTCAAAATTTAGGTGAAAAATTAAAAAACCAAATTTTTGATTTTTATTTTTCTTTTCCAAAAAAAAACGGTTTTTCCCGAAATTTGGTGAAAACTTACCTGTTTATGTCCCAAACATAGTGTACCTAATTTTTTTGATTTGATATATTTATTTTTTCACTTTATTTTGACTTAATATTGAAAAAGCACCCTAATTTTCAATCGAAAATTCTCACGTCAGACGATCTGCTTTTTGTTCGTTGAAATCTCTACTTTCTGATGGTGTGAAAAAATTTATACATTACTATGGTAAGAAAATGCCAAGAAACGAATGAAACTCGAATCCGAAAATTTAGTAGTAAGGCCCAGACCCTTCTAGCCCCTTCTTCACTTCCCTATGAAATGTCTTTTAATGGGCTAAAATTTTCAGTAGGTCACTCATATATAATCTTAAAATAGCAATAAATTGGCAACTAGGCATACAATTTAAGAATTCTATAACTTTCTCAAAATATTGTAGATGTCTTATTAAACATTAACTTTATTAACTTCATTTTCTGAGAACATTTACCATAGTATTGTATATTTTTTACACAGTTATAAAGTAGAGATTTCAACAAACAAAAAGCTCACCGACTTTTTGTAAAAAAAGCAGAGTTTTTGACGTAAGAGTTTTCAATAGATAAAACATTTTTTAAAAAAATATAACCGACTTCTACCTATAACTAAAAAGCTAAAAATAATTATAACAAAATACAACTCTAGCAAATAAATAACACATTCAATGTTGTTAGGTACCTACCCAGGAAGTAAAAAATGTAAACATTAAAAGGTGCTCATTTTGTACAAATTAATTAGCTAACAATCTAGTATATTTTGAAGCCGGTGCCAAGCAAATCTAAAATCCTTCATTGCGTACTTATCTTGGCACCGACTTCAAAAATATACTAGATTGGTAGGTAATTAATTTGTACAGAATGAGCACCATTTAATGTTAACATTTTTTACTTGCTGCGTAGGTACCTAACAACATTGAATGTGTTATTTATTTGCTAGAGTTGTATTTTGTTATAATTATTTTTAGCATTTTAGTTATAGGTAGAAGTCGGTTATATTTTTTTAATGTTTTATTTTCAACTTTTTCGTTTTTTTTTTCAACTCAGGTAGTTTTCATTCTTTATTTTTTATTTTGTATGTATAACCTTAATAGACAGTACCAGGTAACATCGAAAGCCTCAACATTACACAATGATACTTTCTCATTTAAATTGACAGGTAAATCTTTACGAACAAAATTTACTAGTACCCGTTGACTTAATAAGCCCAAAATAGATTTATGCCTTATGGACTACGCCATGTAACCTTTTTTCAACTTTTTTTGACAACCCTGTATAACTATAGATAATTCCACTCCAACCTATGTACCAACCATCCTGTACATACGACTGCCCACGGACAAGCATAAATTTGTTAGCTGCCTTCTATAGGACGGAGTAGAATCCATCCCATATTTACGGACTCAAATCCGTCCTATATTTCAACCAGAGTATATAACTCCTTGTGGGCTAGCCCATAAATTAGTTCATTTTTTACATTTTATATTATCGTCCTGTGTAACATTAATTCCTCTCCACACTTTATGCAACTTCTTATGGGCTATAAAAGAAATAATTTTTTAATCACACAGTATAAATATAATTCAACTGCTGCATATATTTCAACCATCCTATATATGATTTGCTTATGTCTACATCATATAACAGTTTTTTAATCACCCTATTTAATTTTAATTTCACATTTTTTCCAACATTTTTATACCACCAAACGTCCAGTCCACCCTATATTCCAACCATCCTGTATATACGGCTGCCTACGGACCACTATCATTCTAGTCCGTCCTATATTTCAATCTTCATATAAATGCAACTCCTTCTATCATTTTACTTTGTGATTTTGTTTGCTATAACTAAACACCCTGTCTATAAACGCACCAAAGAGCATTTTAAAGTTTGACATGTGTTTTCACTGAATTTTCTATTAGGCCGGGAGAATGTGACAACCAAAAGCACCGTCTTCGCAAAATGGAAAAATGTGCATTTAAATAGGTATTTGCCTGGTATACAAACAAAACGAGCTTGGTACTCATTGGTTTAAGGAGCCGAAAATACTATGCTTTACTACCTACCTATATGCTTGAGATGTACATAGAAAATTTTCAAAGTCACAATTAAAACTTCCAGTGCCTAAAATTCCCGCACTATTACGTTGGAGTTAAAATATTTGAGGAAATGTCCGTTATGTCATGTCGATGAAATTTTTGATAAGAATTTTGGAATTTTCGGCGATTTTCTGCAAAACTGCAAGTTGTACGTCGCAGAAAAATATATCAGATCACCTAAGGATCTTCCTTAATAGATTAAACGTTAAAAAACTATACACATCCCTAAAATATTAGGGATTTTGGTCGATTTCCATGCACGCATGTGTTTATTCACACATTTTATCACTTTACCAATAGAATTGTTTTCCAAAATTTGAAGTTTCACCAATCAGGTAACATACATACAAAAAAAGCGAAAAAATACGCGACGAATTGATAACCTCCTCCTTTTTGGATGTCGGTTAAAAATTAGGGTTCATTTTCGATATTAAGTCAAAATAATGTGAAAACAATAAATATTTAAATCAAAAAAATACAGTGTGCTTAGGACATAAAAAGGTAAGATTTCACCAAATTTCGAGATAAAAAAATTCAAAAACTTTTTTTTAATTTTTCTGATAAATTTTGAGGATATGTGAAAAAATTGTAGACACAAACCCTTGTAGTATTTTTATTACCTACAACTTTGCCATTTAACTTTTTTCCATGGGACGTGTAGTTTGCCGGAAATCGAGATGAAACGTTTTTTAACCTTAAAAAGTGTAGTAATACTGATAATGAAAGCAGGTATGTTATTTCATTATTATTATGAGATAAAGCCTTTATTATTACATAACCAAACCAAAAAACACAAAAAATCTCCCTTTCTAATTCTTCTAATTTGAAAGGAATTTTATGATTATATTATCTTTAGAAGTTTCTGTGCTACCATATATATTACAAATAAAATTCTCTTAGTTATGTGTCAAAAATAAAAATCAAATAATTCATGTTGTCAAATATTTTAATTTTACATCTTAGAATTGTGCCTTTCTTATTCATAGTTTCTTAACCATTGACAACGGGGTCTCACCTAGACCCCGAAACGTTTGGAATATACAGCAATTTTCGTAACTGTGGTCTTATTTCCCAAGAATTACATAAACACAATATTTTTTTATTAAACCAAAATAACTCAATTTGGTTATATCTGTTTTATAATGAACGTTCGCAAATGGGCGAACAAAATGTGTGTTGGTGATGCGTTACTTTTGGCAGCATATTTAAGAATCTGATATTGGTATTCCAGAATTTCGAAAATCGGACATTCATTACATCCCTAGTTAATAATAATATTGATTTATCATGAAAGTTGCAAAAAAAATACATTCTTTCCAGGGGTTTACCCCTTTGACGTACGTACACCTCTCTCCAGATTATTATGTTTAAGTGTCGGTGCTACTAGAGCGGAAACAAAATGAGAGTTTCTTAAGAAAGAGGATGTGCTGACGAGCTTCCGCCACGAGCCATCAACTTAGTTACGCAACAGCGACCACCAGCGCACCGTACACGAAAGTCCGTCCACACACAACATCGTCAGGAAACAGACGAGAAAGAGCGAATCATTACGCTCACACACCGTTTCCAAAATAATACGTGTGGTTAATTATGCTCGAAAGGATACCGTTGCAATTATGACCTTCTACAGATGTAATAAAATAATCAAAAAAAAAGACGGCTATAAATTATATAATAAATTGCGAATAAATGACGCTGTCTTCAGACGATATACTATTGCCGCCAACCGTCGATGTTAATTGGATCTAATTAAATATATATATATATATATATATATATATATATATATATATATATAATATATATATATAGGGTGAGTTTTTTTTTGATGATCAGTATGGGGATCTCGGAAACTAGCGGAGATAGAGCAATGGTTAAATTCGGAAAGATTTGCAGTTTTACTGGCCCAATTTAATGACACTTTCGGATTTTTGTAAATAGTCATGGCTTACTAGATATGAAAAAACGAAATTCTGTGGAATTAGTCAAATCCCTCTAGCTCCTTTGTTTTCGATTTTATAAAAAAAGTGTAAATATCAAAATTGAAGGGAATTGTATCCCGAATATGATTGTCATGTCCTCGTTTGCGTGACAGCTCTCGTTTTCGAGATATGACACAAACTTATCTTTTTTGAATGGAAACCATAGTTGGCTATGACCTCATAAAACCGGACATTTTTAGAGCTTTTCAACGATATAATACTCGATATAGTTATTCATAAAAATATCGGAGTTATGGATGCTTTTCTCTCTTATTTTCACTTTTAACATAGTTAGCCATGAAATAGATTGATTTATTAATAACTATTCCAAAAAAATGAACGATTTTTTTATTAGGTATATCAGATTAAACGAAAAAACTAAATAAGTAGGTACTTACTAAAAACTTAAGAAATTAAAGTGCATAATAATGGTTACAATTTATGTACGAAAAGTCCACCATTGTTATTTAGACAAAAATTGCATCTTTTTAAGATTGACGTTACCGCTTTCCTCACAGACCACCTATCAATTTTTTCAATTGCTTGTAATACCGCCTCCCTTAGGTCACCAACTGTCTCATACTTTCTTTTGTATACTTTGTTTTTTAGCGCACCCCATAAATAGAAGTCTATAACTGCCAAATCGGAAGACCGGGATGGCCATTCGCGTGGGCCATTTCTTCCTATCTAAGAGTTGGGATAGATATTATCTAAGTGTTGTCTTATTAATAACGAGTTATGAACAGGTGCTCCATCATGTTGGAACCACTCAAGGAGGAAGAGGATTGACAGATCTAAGCAAACTATTAGATCAACAAATTTCTATTTTGCGTAGTCATTTCCAGAAACTCGCAGAATTTTCTGATCTGCACAGAGTCATGTGCCAGGTTGATGACTCAACCCCACTGCGATTGACACAACAACATGTCCAATTACACCACCGGACCACAGATCAGAAAGTGCTTAAATGGAAAGAGAAGCCCCTTCATGGAAGACATATAAATGACGTCAACCAAGATTATATCGACAGTGCAGCGTCGAACTACTGATTGATCTCTGGTCATATGTTTCTTGAAACGGAAGACTTTATATTGGCAATCCATGATCAAGCAATTCCAACTAAGAACTACCTAAAGTACATCGTTAAAGACCGTTCTATTAACAACGACAGATGCAGGTACGGTTGCCAAACATCTAAATCTATCCAGCATATCACAGGAGGTTGTCAAGCGTTCGCTGCAACTGAATACAAAGAACGACACGATGCTGTGGCAAAAATACTTCACCAGGAATTAGCACTGAAACTTGAATTATCACAGTCGGTAAGATTACCATACTATAAATACAAACCAGAATCTGTTTTAGAAAATACAAGCTGTGCTGGGACCACACGATACTGACCGATCGCACTGTTGCTCACAATAGACCTAATATAGTCTAGGTAGATAAAGTCTCTCGGAAAACAACTTTAAATGACATAGCAATTCCTAACAACAATAATATAAATATCAAGCAAGCTGAGAAAATAACCAAATATAGAGATTTGGAATTTCAAATAAAGACTCAGTTGGACATGAACAACACACGCACTGTACCAATTGTTATGTCAACAGCAGGAGTAGTCCCAAAACTTCTACTAATCGGTCTGGACGAACATCTTTACAAACAAATGCAAAAAGCCGTCCTGTTAGGAACAGTCCGGACGGTCACATTGTATGTTCAAGTCGGGAATGTAAATACGATGTAAATAATAATTATTTTAATTTGAAAGTTTAAACAGGCATTACTCTGTAAAAAATAATCTGATTTAAAAAAAAATTATGTTTCAAAAGATTTCCCTTTGTATTTACACTTTTAGAAGAGATATCATATTTTTTTCTTTTAAAGATATTGTTATAAAATTTATCTACACCGTCCCTGACTAAAGTAACGTAAAGCATTATTCATTCCGATAAAACATCAATCACTGGGATAAAAAAAACTGGACTGGACTACTGATCTCGACGCTAGGCGAACAAATGTAATACCCACCCGGAACGACGACGAGAAAATTCGATGTACGCTATATAAAACATTATAGATTTAGTTGGTGCAGATTAGGTAGTGTTATTAATCCGATGCAAATTCTATTCAGAATCAGCTGTTGTATATATTTAATTTTTACGTATAAATAAAAGTACTAGAAAGTGAAGTGAATATCAGATTTTAAAATTAATTAAATGTGAACCCACGGAGTTTATTGCAATATATTATTCTGGGTGGTTAGTTGAAAAGAAAGCTCCGTATATCGGTGTGTGCATATGTGTGTGTCTACATGAGAGAGAGAGAGAAAATTATCTTCATGACAGCTATTTAAGAATAAATTACAACATTTGCATTGTACGGTGATTTAAAATTTGTGATAAAAAATCATTTCATAAATAAATTTAAAAATTCCCCAAACAGTAAAATTGCAGCCGCATCTGTCCACGCCTCCCTATCAAAATTTATCTTCGCGACCCAACTGCATCGACTGCTGCTACTTATTATTATATCCCAATAATGTTATTCTGAAACTTCGACACCACACCGCCCGGCAACAATAGATTTTCATCTACGAAAGCGCTCAATTGTTATCAAATCGTTCCGCAGGTAACTGCATAACATGTGCTGAACGCTCCGGTAATTTTTACTTATAAATATCTACATCCGTCCTCGTCTTATTCCGCCATACGTTCCGGTGAGAGGGAGCGAGACAGGCGAACGCAGACAACAACTGACTACTGCTCTGTCTCCAGGTGTTTAAGGGGATCAGAGGTTACTTGATACTACCCGCTGTTTTTTCAAACGCCATCTGTTATGAAGAAGACGCGTGCTCTATATCTTACACCCCCAATCCAATATTGTGAAGCAACTATCAAGTTGCACGAAGTCGATTACGGCCAACTGGACTTTGTGTCGTTAAGTCACGTTTGGTTTTTGTTTCATGTGTTTGTGTGTGTTGATGGGTCAACGGACTTCAAACTTATTGAATTAACATCTTTGTCTATTTAAACAGACTTGTTCGTAGTGGGTTTTGTATTAAGATATATAACGAATGTGATTTCGAAACGTTATTTATAATTAATACAAAACTACACAAAACCCTATTTAATTCAAATCTATACATAATTTAGTATTTTAAAGTAGTCTAGGACGTCGAATTTGGTTACAAGGCAGTTGTTTAGAATCTCTCCATTCAATCTAAGGAACCATATAAACATTATTAAAAGTAGGTGCGAGAATTTGTTTAAAAGCTTTAGCCGCAATTAATGCCGAGAGAGTAAAAAACATCATATAAATTTCTAAAACAAAAAGTAGTCTAGGACGTCGAATTTTCTCATGTTCTCAGTTGTTTTGAATGTTTCCTTTAAATCCTAGGAACCATATAAACGTTATTTAAAGTTGGTGCGACAATTTGTTTAGTGACTTTAGTCACAAATAAAGCCGAGAGATTAAAAAACATCACACAAAATTCGAATATGGTCAGTTGTTTAGAATGTTTCCTTTAAATCTATGGAACCATATAAACATTATTTAAAGTTGGTGCGAGAGTTTCTTTAAATATTTGGGCCCCAAATAAAGCATAGAGAGTAAAAAAATATCAACAAAGTACTACAACAAAGTAGGCTAGAACGTCGAATTTGGTCATTGCAGTTGTTTAGAATCTTTCCTTTAAATCTAAGCAACCATAAGATGATTTAAAGTTGGTGCGAGAATTTGTCTAAGTGCTTTGTCACAAATAATGGCGAGAGAGTAAAATACATCAAGCAAAATACTGAAACAAAGTAATATAGGACGTCGAATTTGGTCATGACAGTTGTTTAGAATCTATCCATTAAATCTAAGGGACCATTTAAACATTATTCAAAGTTGGTGCCAGAATTTGTTTAAAAGCTTTAGCCGCAAATAATGCCGAGAGATTAAAATAATTTGGTCAAGTGCGAGTTTGACTCGCATATTTAGGATTCCGTACCACGTTCAAGATTCGAATATTCCAGTTTCAGAGAAGAAGGCAATGAGTGCATTTTCTTATATTTACCCTTATATCTTTTAAAGGAAGCGTTTTAAATATATAAAAAATATACACTTTGATTTTCCACACAGACTTTTAGGATTCCCTTGATTTTTATCACAATACATATGTATTTGGCCCGCAAAAAGTAACATTAGAGTTTTATTTTACTAATAAACTTTCAGAGATGCCTTTTATAATCTACTATCTGAGTTTTGAGGCTCTGTAGATTGGAAGAAAAAGAGCAAAATAGGTCAAAGTTTAAATTATAAATTATTAAATCTGTTATTCAAATTATTTAAAAATATATATAAAATATATTTTTCAAAATTTAAATAGTGTAGTTTCTAAAGTGGGAATTAAATCGTTGTTTAATATTTTTGTTAATATCTTTTAAAAATATGATATATTTGTAAGTCACATAATGGGCCTTTTATCTGATATATTACATGATGCGTTTGAAAATTGAATCTTTATTTTCCATTTAATTGTATAATTTGTCCTTAAAATTATTATAGGGGTTTTCTAATAATTTATTTTCCGTTTAATTCTACTATTTGGGGGCCAAATAATAGAATTAGGGATTTTTTCCATATTTTTCCTATAAACAAAAAAATTAAGTCTTAGAGTTTGGGGAATAACGGGGAGAATGGGTATTTTTTTAAATATTTTTTTAATATATTTTAAAATATTCATTTTAAAAAAATTAACAAAATATTTTTGTATTCGTCATAATGAGCCCTGTGATTTGATATATTACATGACCCGTTAGAAGCAATTATAATTTTTTATTTTCCATTTAATTCTATAATTTGCCCCCCAAAATGAATATTAGGGGTTTCTCCTTATTTTTCCAGTAAAGTTCAGGTGAGGGGCTATACTTCCAGTTTTTCAACATTTTTCAGCGTATGGTTTCGGAGATAAGGAGGGGAATGGGTAAATTTTTTTATATTTTTGTTAATATCTTTTAATTTATTTATTTTATAAATATGGAAAAAATATATGGGGAATGGATAAATTTTGGTATATTTTCGTTAATATCTTTTTACATATATTTTTTTAAAATATGAAAAAAAAATATTTGTGTTCCTCGGAATGAGACCTTTCATTTGATATATTACATGATGCCTTTGAAATTTTTTTTATTTTTAAATTTTTATTTAATTCTATAATTTGCCCCCCAAAATTAATATTAATGGTTTCTCCTTATTTTTCCTGTAAGTTCAGGCAACGTTCTGTTTCCTATTTTTTTTCAAAATTTTAGGCTCAGGGGGAACGGTCGATTTTTTTAGTTTTCCCCCCAGAAGTACCCCTAAAATCAAAATTTTTTCCTTACTATATGTACTCCTAAGGGTCACCAAACTATACATTGATACCAAATTTCAACCTCTTCCGTCCAGTGGTTTAGGAGAAAATGGCTGTGATGTGACACAGGCAGAAATCCGGAGTGATATTATAAGGGTATCTGTATATTGTATATACGGAACCCTAAAAACATCAAACAACGTACTAAAACAAAGTAATCTAGGACATCGAATTTTTTCATAGCAGTTGTTTAGAATCTGTCCTTTAAATCTAAGGAACCATATAAAGACGATTTAAAGTTGGTGCGAGAATTTGTCTAAGTGCTTTAGTCACAAATAATGGCGAGAGAGTAAAATATATCAAGCAAAATACTGAAACAAAGTAATATAGGACGTCGAATTTGGTCATGACAGGATTAGAATCTTTCCATTTAATCTAAGGAACCATTTAAACATTATTCAAAGTTGGTGCAAGAATTTGTTTAAATGCAGTAGCCGCAAAAATTGCCGATAGAGTAAAAAAACATCACACAAATTTCTAGAACGAATTTCAGATAGTGCGATTGAACAACCAGAATAAGCCTACGTGCAATAAAACAAACAAACTTTTATCAAGCTCGCATAATATTTGAGTGTTGTTAGTTTTCGTAAACTTCCGCCCAACAGAGGACACGACAACTCTCTCGAGAGAAAACAAATCCAGATGGCTCCATATTTGCTCGTGACACGTGCCCTACGCCGAACGAGAAGCAGCCCTTAGGCAGGTGGTACGAAACACGCTCAACAATTTGCATAGGTACCTTAAAAACAACGATGACGTCTCGAACATCCACACAGGCACAGACAGGCACACTTACCAAAGGGCCACGGCATTCTAGCCGTTAACGATGTACACGTTAAAAGCCAAAATTTGACGACAAACCACATCCACCTGGTATACGTGAACGATGTCGGTGTCCTGAATCCTAACAAAGGTCCTAGAGGACCGGAAGCGACCTCGTGTGCCCCGCTTAACAGGAAGATAGTGATTGAGTTACAGCACACGCCAACCGAAGACAATTCTAGAGAGCCAGAAAGGGAGAGAGACGGAACGAGGTATGCGAGAGGGTAATGGGAAAGGTGCGCGGATATTGTTTGTGTTTTTTTTTTGTTGAACGTACAGGATGTGCTTTTGATCTGTTGTGAATGACGGAGGGTTGTAATGGAATGCTTAGTAATAAAGTTTATTGGAATGTTCTCGACGATGTGTAGATACTCTATTAACTCGAAAGAACGTAATGAGGTTGAAGATGTCATTAAATAGAGTGACGAAACTCTTGTTAGTAGCTAATAAATTTGTACTCGAAAAATTGAAGTGGTACGTAATAAAGGAAGAATGAAACGAAGATCACTTGTTTTTAGGGTTCCTTATATACAATATACCGATACCCTTATAATATCACTCCGGATTTCTGCCCCTGTCACATCACAGCAATTTTATCCTAAACTACTGGACGGAACTGATTGAAATTTGGTATCAATGTATAGTTTGGTGACCCTATCAGGAGTACATATCGTAAAAGAAGTAATTTTGATTTTAGGGGTACTTCTGGGGGGAAAACTAAAAAAATCGAACCTGATTTCCGAAACTACTGAGCCTAAAATTTTGAAAAAAAATAGAAAATATAGATCGTTGCGCGAACTTTACAGGAAAAATAAGGAGAACCATTAGTATTAATTTTGGGGCGCAAATTATAGAATTAAATGAAAATTATTTTTTTTCAAACGCATCATGTAATATATCAAATGAAAGGTCTGAGGAACACAAATATATTTTTTCATATTTAAAAAAATAGTTAAAAAAATTTCAACGAAAATGTACCAAAATTTACCCATTCGGAGATAAGGGTAAATTATCTCCGAAACTATAAAACGTAAAGTTTTGAAAAAAATTAGAGGTATTGGGTCTGACCTGAAGGTTACTGGAAAAATAAGGAGAAACCTCTACTTTTAATTTTGGGGGGCAAATTACAGAATTAAATGGAAAATATAAAATTAAAATTGTTTCTAACGCATCATGTTATATATCAAATGAACAAAATAAATTATTTTAAAAATATTAACAAAAATATAAAAAAATCCATTCACCCCCTTATCTCAAAAACCATAAGCTGCAAAATTTTGAAAAAATAGAGGTATAACTCACCTGAACTTTACTGGAAAAATAAGTAGAAACCCCTAATATTGATTTTGGGGGGCAAATTATAGAATTAAATGGAAAATAATAGTTATTTCTAACGGATAAAGTAATATATCAAATCAAAGGGCTCAATATGAGGAACGCAAACATATATTTTTATATTTTTAAAATAAATGTATTTTAAAATATATTAACAAAAATATTAAAAAAATACTTATCCCCCTTTATTCCCCAAACTATAAGACCTAAAAAATTTTGTTTACGGGAAAAATAGGAAGAAATCCTTAATAGTAATTTTGGGGGCTAAATTATGGAATTAAACGGAAAATAAAAAAATATTGCATCATGCAATACATCAAATGAAAGGGCTCATTATGAGGAATACAAATATGTATTTTTCATATTTATAAAATTAATTGTTTACAAGGTATTAACAAAAAATATATAAAAAAATCTCATTTCCCGATTTATTTCCGAAACCACAATACCTAAAATACCTAAATAATTAGGGGTACTGGGGCTCACTTGAAATTTATAAAAAAATTACTAGAAAACCTCATTATTAATTTTGGGGAAAATTTATAGAATTAAATGGAAAATAAAAATTAAATTTTGAAACACATCATGTAATATATCAAATAAAAGGCTTAGTATGTGAATTACAAATATATCATATTTTTAAATCATTTGTTTAATATATATTAACAAAAATATTAAACATCGACTTAGTTCCCACTTTAGAAACTACACTATCTAGAAGTTTGAAAAATATATTTTATTTTTATTTTTAAATAATGTATCTAAAAGATTTAATAATTTATTATTTAAAACTTGACCTATTTTGCCCTTTATCTTCCAATCTACAGCGCCTCAAAATTCAGTCAATAGAAAATAGAAGTCTTCCCTGAAAGTTTATTAGTAAAATAAAACTCTAATGTTAATTTTTGGGGGCCAAATTAGAAAATTAAAGTCTATGTGTGGAAAATCAAAGTGTATATTTTTTATAAATTTAAAACCCTTCCTTTAAAAGATATTAGGGTAAATATAAGGAAATGCACTCATTCCCCGCTTGTCTGAAACTGGAATATTAGAATCTTGAAGGTGGTACGGAACCCTTAGTATGTGAGTCCAACTCGCACTTGACCAAATTATTATTTTCTTATAGTCGTAAGTCTATGAACTTAAAACCATAATTTTCCCAGAGAGGCATTTACCTTTTCAAATTTTTTTTATTCTCACTTAAGGTTACCTAAGTTAACAGCAGACACAAATGTGACACAAAATATCTTTACTAAAAGGCCTAATTCTAATAGATCTTCAAAAATATAAAAAAGTTATTAATCTTGTAATTTTTTTCATTAGACTTATAGAGGAAAATGCAAATGCAAATTTGTAGTTTTACAATAAATATCCGCAGGCATTTTGTAAATTTTTGATTAGAAAACTTCACATCTGTACTGTTAGTGCTAGTAAAACTTTATTCCATTCTTTCACGTGACCCAGATGCCTCATAATGCGTATAAAACGGGGAATCCCCCATTTAAAACCATTTTTACCAAAAGAATGCAATTAAAAAATTACTGTATGCACTCAACCCTTCAGAAGCCAAATATTCTTTTTAAGATAATCTACGTAACAAATTTCAGACAAAAATAGCAATTGCTTTACTGAAAATAAAATCTGAAGAAGCGATCGTTTTCAAGATAAACGACCGCTGCATCACCACACAAATAATGCAACATAAAAAATCATGCACAATTTTTTAATGCGATGACATTACGACGTATTCGATCTTCTTAAATTAACGGCGACCGAAATTTTGATCGGAATTATTAAATTAATTGGGTGTTTTCCCTTTTTTAATTTTCCCAACCTCATAACTCATCAGTTGCATTATAAAGAGTGCCATTGGTGTCTCTACGCTCACTAGCATAAGGGTACAGTACACATTTTAAAAAATCTATATGATGAATTTATACAAATCATGAGATTTTGTTGATCGAGAGTTTGCTTATATCAGGCTGCTAGTTGATTTTAAAATCATTATTCAAGTTCATTTAATATTGACAACACACTCACTGGCCAGTGTTACAACATTTTTTAGTCAAAATTACCCAGTCTCTATCGACATTGGTATGCAAATATCCATTCTGTCCGCCGTTGCAAAACCCCGAAGGATCATTAAAAAAGCTAGCTGGACAGGCTTCTTCAGTATTCTGGGAAAATTCTTACGGTTTATTCCATCCAAATAAACTATAGCTCAGGTCATTTACGGAGAAAAAGCCCTTTTGCTGACAAAATTAATAGTAGAACAAATCCAACATCAATGTGTTCTAACAACATCTTTAATCGATGCGTTTTTGTTTTTTTTTTACAAAAAAATCTCGAAAAAATTGATAACAATTTAGTTTTTTACCTTTCACACAAAATCCACCTATAGAATCGTATTTGCTACTATGGGCAATGTTGAAGAGAAATGAAAAACGTACAAAATGAGCTACTATACGCTCAATTTTGTTAATTGGTTTCTTAGATAATGAAATCTTTATGCGAAATTCCAAAAAAAATAAATAATCGCTTATATATTTTTTTATTTTATAGCTGAAACATTCTTATTAACTGAAAGGGTAGACCTTCTCACACCCAATTCTAACTGTGCTAAACTGTGTTTTTACATAAATCCATATTATCCAAGAAATATAAAAATGTGTCTGCTTAAAATTAAAATTTACATTGAGATTATTTATTATAAGGATATAGTTCCACAAGTACCATCCCTCATCAATTTTTCGAATAGACTGGGTCCAAATAAATTTTTATGGAATGGACAAATATATTAGTTATAAAATAAGAAAATATATAAGGGATTATTTATTTTTTTGGAAATTTGTACAAAGATCCCATTATTTAAGAAATCAATTAACGAAGTTGAGCTTATAGTAGCTCATTTTGTAAGTTTTTCATTTCTATTTAACATTGCCCAGAGTTTCAAACGCGGTTTCATAGGTGGATTTTGTGTAAAAGGTAAAAAACTAAATTGTTACTGATTTTTTGAGGTTTTTTGTAAAACAAAACAAAAACGCATTTATAAAAAATGTTTATTATCAGAACAATTTGATGTCGGTTTTGTTCTACTATTAATTTTGTCAGGTATTTTCGTAACTGACCTGGACTACTATGAAAGATTTATTGATGCTGTAATCATCACAGCAAAGAAGACTATCCTACGGAATTATCGTAAGGAGTACATTCCGGGATGAAAGGAAACAGATGCTCTACCAAGAGTTCCTGGAGAGCGTAGACAAAAAGATAGCTGACGCCTTGCCGCACCTGAATGCAGCCCAAAGAGAGAAGTAAAAGGTTGGACTTCAAACAATCCAGCAGAATAACTTGGTTCCTTCTCCGAAAGTTAGGATAATGCAACTCTGGAATTACAAATTAAGACTAAATTTACAATTTTAAAATGTGTAACCTGTGGTCAAATAAAACTTTTTTTTGTTTACTCTAGGATAAATCACGGCGGTAATAGGTAACCTGATGGTTGGTAAGCCTGCAGACGAAGATGGGTTCCACCCAGAATCTGGGAAAAAGCGGCTGTAGTGGGTAACTCGCTTATTTACTGTAACATTCCACAAACCGAAATTATACCCATCTGGGAACCAGTAAAACCAAAAGACAAACATCAAAGCTGAGCCTATGTTATAAGCTCATGGAGAAAATCGTTTACAATAGAATCAGTCCTGACGTCTTGTAATATATCCCAATAGTTACATTTATTGACTTAGCAGCAGCATAAGATGCTGTCTAGATGCAAGGTAATCTCTAAAAACTCTTTCGTGTAAACTACATTCCAAAGCTTCTGAGCAACATGCTTATTGATAAAACGTTCCAGGTTACTATAGGAACAACAACTAATAAAACCGAGAAAGCATACAACGGACTGCCTCAGGGGTCAGTGTTAGTCCCTCTTTTCATCAGCCTTGAAATGCCTGAAACACACTAAGAAATTTGGAGGTGTTAAGGTCCTGGTTTCAGTGGTTGGATGTCATTGACGAAAATTCTTATTTGACAAGCTGTTTGGCCCATTCAGGCGTATATACATGAGTGTACACTTTATGAAGCTTTTTATGAAATCTAGTACTCCTGGATGGTCGCGAACCATATTCGGGCATTGAATAATGTGAATAATTCAATTGACAGAATTTTTAATAGAGCATCAAGACCAGTAACATAGACAAAAATTTTTGCCAAACAACAAAATCCACATCAGAGCGAAATTTTTTTGAAAAAACCTCGACATACTCAACAAAACGATTGACAACGACTCCAGAGTTGGAGTTGAAACGTCTCCAAACTGATAAAGAAAAAATTTTGAGGACAGAAAACCCCAATGAACAGGCAAAATAATTCAACACCTCCTCAACAAATTTTTCGAAATTCCATGGACTTTTGCTGTGATTCTGGGGTGACGTAGGCCACCTATGTTTCATCGCCCGTAACAATTTGGCTTAAGAAATCATCACCGTCGTTGCGGTACCGCCCAACATTTTCGGTACCAATCGTAAGCGCAGCTTTCCGTAATTCAAGTGCTCGGTCACAATGCCATATAAAACACTACGAGAAATATTAGGAAAGTCATCACACAAGCTAGAAATCGTAATGCTTCTGTTTTTTCTCTCAACTTATTTTCCACTTGCTGCACCAAACTTTCATTTATGACAGGAGGACGCCCACTCCGTTGTTCATCATGCACATTTGTGCGGCCATTTTTAAATGCTCGCATCCACTTTTTTACCATTCCATTACTCATAAGGTTATATCCGGAAGTTGCACAGATTTCAGGTTGGATATTGATCCGTAATCTTATAACAGAACGTACTTCACAGTGGACGGGACTCACGATTATCGGAAGCATCTTAAACACTCAGTAAACAAACGTAAACAAGGAAGAATCAGAATATAATGGTGTAAGTGCGCATGCTCAACGTCGACCTCCGTGCTACGGCGTTGTGGCAAAACGGTACTTACTTAAAAACACACACCCCGTGTATTTGCGTCTTTCCACATATTTTAATCTTTAATATTCTTTTTAAGATGTAGTTAGCCGTTACTTGGTAAAAGTTGAAATTCATGGCGAATTCGTAAAAAACAATATTACACACTTATAGTTTATTTATATTTAATATTCTTGTATGGACTACAGTCATTGATAATACTGCCTTCATAACAATAGGCTAAAGCGTTGAGAGAATGCCTCGTAAATTCGTTTTGGCTGCTGTTTAATTTTAAAAAATCGTAACCGCTACCCTGGACGATTATTCCGAACCTACGCCCCTGACGAGCTTAAGCTAAAAGCTGGTTAGTAGTAAATTATTAACGAAGCCATCCAATTTTCATCCGAACTTTAGATATATATGCTTAAACGTTTAACATTTTTGGTGTTATTACTGTGCTGATGAGCATCCGTTTAAAATTCATCGGCGTTGGGAGAGATAAGGATCGGTATTTTAGATTAAATTGTCTAATAATTCAGAAGAATACCCTTTCGGAAGATTTATGGCGAACCGTCCGTTCGATAAGAATAGAAACTTTGTAATTGAGCAAAAGAAGGTTATCTACAAAGAATTTTGATTGAGACTGCTGTTTCTGCATTAGTTCGGAACTCTTGATTTTATCTTGAAGGCAATGCACAAAAAGTCTGTATACCAATGATAAATGTTCGTGGGTCAAAGTAGTTAACCAAAAACGCTTGGCAAATTAATAAATGCCTAGCAAATTTCAATCAAGTCTAGAGTGGTCCTCGTCTTTACAGTAACATATCCACATGTAAAACTTCCAAGTGTGATAGACATATTTCTTTTTCTCTTACATTTTTATTGCTAGAGGGAACTTTCGAAAATTTATTTCCGTTTAACCTGGTGTACGATTTTCTCCTGGCGAATTCTAGCTTGTGATTCTTCTAAATTCCTGGATCTTGTAAGTATACTTTGCTTTGTAAGTCCCGCTACAAAAACTAATTTAGGGGTGCCAAATCTGGCTATCTGACTGGCCACTGAATCGGGCCCCTTCTCCCCACTCAACGATTTGGGAACACCCCATCTAAATAACCACTGCCAGGTGCTGCATTATGGGGAGGGGCACCATCTTGTGGAAAGAAAATGTAATTTTTCGGAAAATCACGTTCCTCAGTTGGATATACTTCAAAGAAATAGGGACCCAGAATTCTTCCTTGGACTATGCCGCACCACACATTCACTTTCTGAGAATGTTGAGTGCGATACTCCAGCATCGATCGACGATTGTCTGTAACCCAACAACGGCAATTTTGCCTGTTGACATGGCCGTTCAAAAAAAACTTAGTCACTTCAAAAAAGTACAATTTTTACGAAATTGTTTTCATTTGTGCACAGGTTTTGCATTTGCTTGCAAAATTAAATTCGCCGATCAAAGTCATGATAGCTTATGAACAAGACATACTATATAAGGATGATACTTAGTTTTCTTAACTATTTTTGAACTGTGAACGCTGACATATTGAAACTAGAAGTCACTTGGTTATGTATTGAGTGAAGATTGTCTTGTATTGCGTGTACAGGGTACCTTGAGTTTGTGGCTACATATATGCGGGTAAGATTTCGAGACCTCTGAAACTAAGGAAAAAGGAACAACAAAACATTTCCCGAAGATACGTGTCAGGCGATAATAATAGCGAGACATTCAGTATTTCAAGTGCTTGAGAAATCAAATCAACTGTTATTGTCAAATTTATTTGACCTACAAAAAAATGCTCAATACGTTTGAGATCTGGTAATAGGGTGGCTACTCCATTTTGACATTCCGTGATATTTAGGTGCTCCTTAATCTCAGATACTACTGATCCTACAATTTGGAAGAACGAAGAATATAGGGCATCACTCAAGGTTTAGGATAGATAAAACGAAAATCCAAATGGTATTTTTGGACGGCAAATTTTAAAATTATTGGATTTCTTTTCAAATGAAAAAGCTCATCATGCAAATTACAAATATACTTGTATTTTTGAAATAACTTAAAATTTGACCCAATCTCCTTCTAAATTATTGAATCAAAAATGATAAAAAAAAATAAAGCAAAAAATCATAAATTTAGTGACCAATTAGAAAATCAAATATTAAAAAAAAATGCATCATGCATATCAAAAGTAAAGGTTCGTTGTGAAATATATTTTTGTAATTTTAATGATATTAAAGAAGACATATTTCGTATATCTTCACGATTATTTATCTAACAATTTCGAAAATTAAATAATATCTATATATGATGATTTACCTAGTTTATAAAAAATCTCAAAAGAGGTACGGAACCCTTAGTATACGCTTCCAACTAGCACTTGTCCAAATTATTTTTTACTTTTCTTACAGTCAACAGATACCCAAAGGCGATTTATTATTAACAAAATCTCCATTAGTTTTCCAGTTATAATAAAGGTCTAGCTAAGGTTAATGAAACGATAATAAATAATGGAAGCTGATTTTTTTTCACAACAAAGAAACGTGGGGGCGTGACTGCGTCGAAACTAAATTAGTAATTTGAATATTAATGTTCCGAAAAATATATTACGAATTAAAAGTTTGTAGGAGTCGTAAGCGCAAACTTTGGGACGTCGTTAAATGGAAACAATGCGCCTTGAACAATTTAAAATTCGTATTGTTCGAAATTCTCATCGCTAGGAAAAAAAATGTTACAAATTTAATAATATATCCAGAACGCTTTAATCGCTTTGACAGTTGAACCCGCAGTATTTTTAATCCGCTTTTATTAGGTTAACCTGTATATATAAATGAATGTATGTAACGGAAAATTTCAACATAATTTTCACCCCTAATCAGGGGCCGATCCAGAGCTTCAAAATCGTTGAGGTTAACACAATAGAACAAGTAATTCTTTCATCCACAAGCTTAAAATAAAGCTGTTTTTGAAAGTTTAAAGTGAAAATCCACTATTTTTAACACAAGAACTTAGGAAATACAATGTTTTCGAAAACCTACAACAGCTTAAGTACATTGTTTTCTGAATGTTATTTGTGGCATCTTCTAGTTTATTTTAGATTTTCTTGGGAATAATACCACATCAGAGTTCAAACTTGTGTATATTTTAAAACCAAACGTTTCAAAATCCTGTCGGATTTCGTTTTCAATGGATATAAATTTATAAAGTAAAATTGAAATATATGACAAAATAATAGTCTCCTCTCTTATATATACATTTTTCGGAAGTTTTTTTAATACCTCTCTCAAAGAATGAAACTGGTCGTGTCGATAACCAATTGCGCACAAACGTTTCTACACCTTCGTTGTCCTCAGAGTGGTGTCCTCCCAGTTCTTCTTTAAGTTGCCCAAACATGTGGTAGTCACTTGGCGACAAATCAGGACTGTAAGGCGGGTGTTCAAGGGTTTCCCAATGCATTTTGTTCAATTTTCCTTGAGTCAATGCAGCTGTATGTGACCGAGCGTTGTCATGCAACAGAATCACACTTCGCATAGACATATCCCGCCTCTTTTGCCGATAGGCAAGTTTCACTTGTTGGAGTAGTTCGCAGTAATACTCAGCATTAATTGTACGGCGTTCGTGCAGAAAATCGATCAGCAGTACGCGTTCAATCAGCTCACGAATTGCGTAGATATTCGCCTCATTGATGCTTGTCGTGGGACGGCGTGCATGAGGCTCATTTTCCACTGTCTCTCGGCCATCTGAAAACTTTTTGTGCCAGTCGTACACTTGGGTCCTTGAAAGTGTATCATTGCCGAACTGTGCAGATAGTCGACGCAAAATTTCAGACGGTCTAACGCCCTGCCGCGCCAAAAATTTGATAACAACACGTTGGGCAACAGACGTATGCACCTCTTGCTCTGACATAATGCTACTAACAGCGCATCGACTACGCCTCGTCAAACCGACGAACTCCCCTCTTCTTAACATCCCTACCTAACATAAATCGAGACGTCACGCCACTCGAATTACCTACAGGGTGAGAAACAGAAAAGTCCGGTTCATATTTGATTCACCCTCGTATATAGTGTGGTCTTTATCAGATATTTAGAAATGTATACTCCAGAGCTAGTATGTCACTAGCAGGTCATACTACCAGCTAGCGGTGAACTGCAACATCAAAATTGTAGTTTATCGGACAAGCTACCAATCACGTTCTTCTGTCTCACTTACAAATAACTAAATGCTGCCGGTCTAAAATATTAGCCAACTCTACCATTGTACACTTTCTGGGCCCCGATTCTTGAAACCATTCGACGGCTCTACCATTCGACGAAGGACGTATATCGTATGAAAACTGACATAAATGAAGTTAAATACATGGGTTAAACTTCATTTATGACAATTTTTCATGCGTCGAAAGTCGAGTGGTATAGCAGTCGACTGGTTCGAGAATCGAGCCCCTGTTATTGCCAGTACGAACCTTTCAGTTTGTATTTTTTAATTTTATTGTGTTATTATTCCCATTGAGAACTATGTCTGATTTAGACGGAAGCTTTTGGAAATTTTGAAAATTTTGTGTTGGGAACCAAAATATTAAATACGAGCCTATTGCCGAACCGTCAAATGTGTTTATGCCGCCTGTACACATCAAGGTAGGCCTTATGAAACAATTCGTAAAATTAGATGAAAGATGTGAAGTTTTTAAATTTTCCAAAAAAAAATTCCAAAACCAAAGCTTTTTTCCAGTGAAGAATTTCCACAATCTATCGAAATTTTATACTGTCTTATCACAGTCAAAATGCATGTTGACTTGTAAATAATTATTTACAGTGATGCTTTTGCTAACATGTATTTTTCTGTTTTTCAGGTGAGTCTAACTTGATCTAATTAACTGACGTAAGTACTAAATAATAGTTTTCATAGGTATTATGTTGTTTTTTGGTGTTTGGTCAACAATTTTTAACCTGTCCCTCGTCCTTAAAATATAAAAAGCCATTAGTTATGGGACACCCTCTATAATCATTGGAAAATATTGGGAAACCACATTTATAACCTGGTTATCCTGACCAGCTGAATCTCCTGATTTTAATCACATAGACATTTTTATGTAGAGTTACGTGATCGACAAGTTTTTTTCCCACGGTTGCTCAGTGCTCAATGCAGACTTTATTCTAGTCACGCATGCAGTCATATAATTTTTATTACACGCTGTATAACGTAGAAAAATAAATGCTATTGAACAGTACCTTGCCCGATGTCGATTATTATTAATATCAACACAGACTTATTGTCTATTTATAAATGACTAGCAGTTGTAGCAAAACAGATCCTCCCACTGGAGCAAATTACATAACAATGAGTGCCGTATAAGCGTAGGATTAGCTTTAAACCCACCATAAATGAGTATAATTTACTTAACTAGAACTATCCTCAATTTTTCTACACTGGAGTGTGGTAACATTAATAAACAACATTCTGTTGAAATCAAGTAATGAATGTAAATGCTGCAAATGTATTGAAGACTTTTATACCGTCACCATTGATAATTTAGTAAATAAGCATGACTGCTATGATTTTTTCATTTGTGTGAAATATTAATAAAAACGATCAAGTAATAAATGGCGGTACCATCACTAATTGTAGGATGCCAAGATATTAAATAGACATTTTATACACCAAAACTAGAAATAATTTATTTTGTTAACGGACTTCCAAAAAGGAGGAAGTCATCAATTCGTCTACAACTTTTTTTTATATATAACGAGCGATTATTAAAAAACGGCTTGGGCATTTTTGATGATTTAAACTGCATTATATTAAGCAACATTACAGAAAGGTCCAATATAATTGTCTATAACATGAGGTATGCGGTTTTTGTAAAAAATCTGAAAAAAAAGTAAACAAGGGACTAGATTTCAGCGATTTTCAGTGAATCTTTACTGTTTTCTCTAAAACTGCTTACGCAATTTGAATATTATAAATTATATTCTTCCAGCTTGATTCCGTATATTTTTCTGTAACGAAAATCATACCATTTTTCTAAAGATCAGAAAAATGTGTGCAAAAAAAACTGTAAACATTAATGTAAATGTCAAATTTTAATCATAAATATCTAGTTTAAATGTCAAGATATGCCATGAAAGTTAATAAAGTAATACAGGGTGGTACTAAACATTTTTTATTGGGTGGTAGATAAGTAGTTGCGTATATAAGGTGGTTGAAATAAGTGTGGAGCAAAACTATAGTTATACAGAGTGGATGTGTGCGTTATAGGACGGAGAATAATTACGGTTATACAGAAGGCTTCAAAAAATGTTAGAAGCAGTTGAATATACAGGATGGTTGAAATATATGGGTGAGTAGAATTACAGTTATACAGGGTGTTTAAAAAATATATATAGTGTGGAACATAAGTAGTTGCTTATACAAATTGTTTGAAGTAAAATTATTGTTATTCAGGGTTTATCAAAATTTTTTTATGTAAGCATAAGCAGTTAGGATATTTAAATTATAGGTCGGGGTATAATTATAGTTATGGGTTCAAAAAAATTTAGAAGCAGTTGCATATACCGGGTGGTTGAAATAAATGGTAGAGTAAAATTATAGTCATAAAATGTCGTTCAAAAATGTTTTGTTATATATATATAGAATACTAGACATATGGGGCGAAGTAAAATCATAGGTATACAGGAATAATTTAAATAATAGAAAAATAAAGGGTGGTTTAAAATATATCAGGACCGTTGCAATATTATGTTGAGTTGAATTATAGTTGTACAGGGTGGTTCAGAAAATGATCGACAAATAAGTTATATAGGGTTGACCAATACGCAGAAGCATATACAGTGTGGATGCAATATAGAGTGAATTAGAGTTACACTTATAGAAAGTGGTCCAAATAATAAAACAAATATAAAAAAGTTAAAATAAGAATAATATAATAATACATTTTATTGAAACTCAAATACATATTTAGATACAATTTCAAGATAGTTAAAATTTCCGACCTAATTACAGTTTATTTTTTGAGATACAACTCAACAAGTAAAAAAAGCCCAAAAAAGTTTATTTAAAAACTTGTCTATGAAGAAAGAGAGGAATGCGTTAAAAATATTAGATAGTTTATTAGGTTTCTGTAAAGATTGGGACAATTCTGGCTCCCTATTTTTAGTTTTCTTCATAACCGTAGGCCGATATTGTAATATTTAATTCTCACACTAGTTAGTTCGTTGCATCACTAAATAACCTCATATATTAAATCGACTCAATTCTACTTGAAATTTATCTAGAATTCCTTCGCCTAGTTGATTTAAAAAAAGCTAGATATAATTAATTACACTGATTCAGTGACAGGCTTGCGTGAACTGTGATTTTATAGACTCGACGCAGAGTGGTAATTCCATAAGTTGATGTCATTGTAGTAATGATATCCCGAAAACTTCGTGTCACGGCCAAACGATTTATCAATTCACAAGTCACAAAAATTGCTGTTTCCAAACGTTTCGTTCTTGGTCAGACCCCGTTGTAAATGACTCTACCCCGAAACGTTTGGAAATACAGCAATTTTCGTGACTTCTGGTGTTAGTTCCCAAAAAGTGCTTAAACACCCTTCAGAAAACATTCAGAGTAATGACTCCCGGACTTAAATATGAATTTATCAAGTCTGCAATAAAGAGTGTTCATTGTCACCAACTCCCGGATTTATGACAAAATTTCGTTGATTCATATTATCTGATTTTTAGGGGGTTTTCTGCAAAAATGTATGTTATACGTCATAAAATTATACAGGGTGAGCCGAAAGTATGGAAACCTTTGAATAACTCTTCAGGAATATATTTTTTTGAAAAACGACAAATACAAAAGTTTTAGCATATTTCCCTGGCTATCTAACGGTGACTATGACCTTGACGCTCATATCAAGGCCAAATGAATTTTTTCAAATAAGAACCCCCATTTTTTATTCAGGTTTCGGAAAAAGCGGAAAATTTTACGTCCAGAATGACCTTGACCATGACCTCGTTCCTGACTTTGACCGCTACCATGGTCAAATGCCTTATTATTGAAAAATCAATAGATTTTCATCAAAATCGGTATAGGACGATTTTTGAGGTCGCTAAGGTCAATTTACACAATTCAAAATGGTGGATCCAAGATCGCATTTCAAAGTCAACATGTTTTTTTTTCACATAGAAACCCCTTATCTTCCAAGTCGGATTGGGAAATAGCGGATAATTTTTTGTCATGAACTATACGATTATAAGAAAATACAATTATAACAATTTCCTAAATATGCGTTTTATTTAGAATTTTCATCTCCCCTTATTAATGATTCAACCTTTATAATCGCTCGTCAAAACATGAAGCTTTATTTGTGTTCAAATTAATCATAAATGAACACTCGGAAAATGTTTTTTTTTGTGTTCGAACTGATCAGTTGTTAAGGTGAACTTCACGTGATCTCTTTCACTGCCTCTCGAATTTAATATTCTATCTAGCCGATTCACAATAACCGTATTCCAAATGTTACCCAAATACTTTAGTATTCACGTCGAAAAATTATATTAACAACCTCAACTTCGAGACTACGAATTTTTCCCCGTTCGTGTATTCCTTTGAATTCCGAAAAAGCGCCGACTCTTTATTATTCCACCAGCTTCTCTATTCAACGACACATGTCAACATGCCCGATGAGGCGCGTCAGTCGCGAGTCATGATGATGATATTATGCAGGGAGAAACGCCGGGTGAATGTATAATTTATTGTTGGTTTTTTTAATTTTTACGGAAAATAAAATTTTAGGCTCATCTGAATTGCAAAACCTCTCGGATCAGGGAGACCTTAAAATGTGACATAAAAAAATTATGTGCTCACAGTACGGTCGCATAAATAGACAGACGGTTTTAACTATTTATAAATTTTCTGAAATACCTACCAATATTTTCAAAGTCCTTCAGAATCACGGTGTAAGATTAGTTCAGACTGAATTGCAGTCTCCTCAACGTACAGAGGTAAATATTCTTTTTTTGCCAAAATTGTTAATAGTACAAAGTTCTGTTTGAAGACGACTTTGACTTAGTAGCTCCAAAATCTTAGGCTGTCAGAAAAGGCATCTAATTTTAGATTCTAATAGTACGCGATTTGAAGTTGTACATATTTCAGTTCACTATTGGCTTAAAGACAAAGGTATTTCCAGAAGTGACGAAGATCCACTGAAACATTCCCGATTATATTATAGATAGCTACATGAAATACTTTATAGGAGTGAACATATAGTTTAGGCAGCCTGCCACTTCCAACTAAAAACATCCCAATATTTATCCCAATAAAGAACCGCAAAAATATAGAGGAATTGAGGATATTGACGCTAAAAATGACAGCAAATATCCAAACCAAACTTATAAACCAAAGATCATCAAATCACTTTCAAAGATGAATTCTATAATTAGGTAGAACTTTAGGAACTTTCTATACTTTTCACATTTACTTTTCTGGGCGTAAAATCTTAGTTCTAATATCGTATCAGCAGTTTTTTTTTACTTTGCCTGTTAATCCTTTTTCTCAACCTCTATTTGCCTCGAATGTTTTTCAAGATCTTCATCCTGTATATTATTTAGGTGATTATATTTATTATCTTATATTCTATTGCGGGATTTTCTCCAAAGCACCTTCCAAATTTTATGAATTTCAATAGCTCCTATTACCCAATTGCTGTGATATTCTAAGCCGGCCATTAAGAACCTATTTTCTTAACCGTATTCAAAAAGATGAAAGTTCTCAATTTCTCAATAACTATGTTTTTTTGAATTTGTTCAGTAATTACTAGACTACGGCTCAAGGAAATTCGACCGTTTATACTGTATCCTGTTCTAGGGAATACATTAATGTTTGATGAAGTCGCTGCGGTATTAAAAATATGGACATTTTTCTATTGGAACATGGGATAAATTGAAAAGAAATTGGATTAGTTCCAGGATATCCCAACGTGGTTATTTGTCAATAACATAGCTTTTACCGTTTTTTAGAAAATCGGGAAAAATGTTTTAACGACATTTTTATACAGTTAGCTTTGGTGGAGGTACTGGTATTATAAAATATGGAATTGTTTCTGATAGGAACTTAGGGTATAAATAAATTGAAAAAAATTTGATTAATCAACATAAATGCTAGTTAATCAACTTCTAGGTAAAGATTCTCAATTAATCTGGATATACAGTGTGTCTTCATAAATCAAACGAATTATTTTATGCATAATATTAAGAGAAAAAAATATTCTTCGTAAACGAATTTGCTTGGTTTAAAACGTATACTGTAAGCATTACATGCACTTTTTTTGATTGTCAGCAAACAGAATTTTGCTTAAAAGTGAAGTACATTTTTCTTAAGATCTAAAATTGTTATCAAATCGAACTAATTGGAACTAAAAACTACTTATAATTATGCCATTAAACTAAAAAATGTATAATAAGTATCAGTATATACATACTAGGTTTAAAAAAATATATCAATTTTATTTAAAAGTGAGGTACCATAATTGTTTTATATCTCTAATTGTAATCAAAGTTTATTAGAATTGAAAACTTTATCCAATTATCTGCTGTATCACTAAAAATTGTAATAAATTGAAAATTGATTGGAATTAAGTCAAAATAATTCTCAGTTAATCAACTTCTAGAACTTCAGGTCTCTATATACACGATGACTTCATAAGTTGAATTCAGACGGATACCGTTCTTATGAATATTATTTAGAAAAAAAAAATTATTCTGCATTAAAAGATTTGCATGGTCAGAAATGTATACTGTAATCATTACATGTCAATTTTTCAAATCTAAAATTCTCATCAAACACAAGTAATTAGAATTATAAAATGCATCTAATTGTACCACATCACCAAAAATTGTACAATAAATATATACATGTTACTTCCGTGGAAAAGAGACAATGAAATAAATGCCAATTTGAATATACAGACCTAAAAAGTGATGATACTCAAATCATCTACAATATAGTGGATCCACCTAAGTTGGAATCATATGAAAAACGTTTTTAATACATGTACATTTTAGAAACAAGTTACTCTATTCTATTCAACAGTAAACGAGGTTGGTCAAAATAATAAATGTTACTTGAAAGTAGTATACCTTATTTTGACAATATCGAAAAAGTTAATTAGATTTGAAAACAATGGAAGTCCTAGAAAACTTCGAGGAACGAGTTACAGTGTCTACCAGCTTCAGACTAACATTAGATTTGAAAACTGCATCCAAATTTGTCACTAAATCACTAAAAATTGCAAAAACTACTTTAAGAAAAGTAACTTAAATAAAAAGCATGAACTAATTTTTACTGCAACAAATAAATACTGTTTCGGAAGTCGGTTTCAAGTTAAAATGAAAATAATTTCAGAACTACATTTATATGTTGTACTTAGCAACTTCGCTGTTGAACTTGGCACCGACTTCAGAAAAAGTTTCATGCTTTTTAGTTAAGTTACTTTTTTAAAGTCTGTTTTTGTTTTTTTTTTTTCAATGTATTTATTTCTTGTATTAAGTTCAAGTTGAAGCTATGCTGATGTATTATGGATATTTGAAATGTTTTATTTTATGCTCTTCTACTCTTACTGAAATTTCCAGTTCGTGTGTCCAACGTATGATTTTTGGAAATTTTTCATTATAGTCTCTATGATTGTCTAATTCGATTTTGTCTTTCGGTTAACCGAGGACTTAACATCTCTTCGTCGGGGGTTTGAATATCGGCTTTTATTGTACTTTGTCTTTACCTCTAATATAGAATTGGATGACTGCCTGCTTGTTCTCATCTACGAAGTACAACGACGTAAAAATGTTTCAAAACGTGCACACAATTTTTTATACATTTTGTTTTCAATTGGAGACCTGACTGAATGAGAGGAATATGACAACAATTCATAATTTTTAATAAATGGGTGTTAAATATTTCATTGTGCATATCATTTACTCTTTCACATAACACTTAATTTCGGTTTTAATTTCATTTAAATATAACAAATCGCAAAAAAATCTAAAATGAAAAAAAACTGTATATTCAAGGAAACACAAAACGTTTTCAGGTCTATTCTGACCTCGTTTTCAATGGCTCTAAACATTTATTGCAAATACAAAATGCAAAATGAAAGAAAACATAAAAATAATCAAGAATATGCTACAAAGAACATTTAGAAGACACCTTTATCTATTCATGTCTTCAATTGTTCTTGAGATGATTACTTTGTAAAACCAACCTAACCTAAGAGAAAATAACAGAAAATAATTTAATTCCGATGAAATACTCAAACGTGATTTCATGTATAATATATATGACACATGAACCGAAAAAAACCTGCATATAAGCTTACTTTTCGTTTGGTTTCTAATTCAGTGTATTTTTTGAAAATACCTAATACCACAATACAATATTTTTTGGTTTGTTCTCTTAAAGTAATAATAAGTATACACTCTAAGGTCCGTTTATAAACTTAGAGCTTGTACCTTGTAAGACTAAAGACAAAATACGATCAGCATGTTGTTCATTGGCTGTTTCCACCCACCAAGTGAAATAGCTTGTTACTGTCTCTATTGCCCTCTCTCTCTCTAGCCTTGCCACGAATTTGTGCATTGCAGGCTATCTCCAGAAGTATGTGCTCTAAAGTTCCGACTTCTGACGTCAACAGAGAATTAGAATGTTTGTAAGAACGAAAAGCAAATTTTATGCTGGTATTGTATATTAATTAGATGTTCTGTTTGTTTATATACTACAATTTGTTAATAAATTAACGATTTTCTTAAGTGTAGACCTCCGTTAAGAATATTTCGCTTCAAAAATCGGAGAAAAAGTCACGCCTTGTATAATTCCTCCACGATACGATAATTACTACGAAGAAATTCCTGCCCGCGTGAACAAAAAAATGCAATGCGCATCGGTATGCATGCAGTACCTACGAGGCGCGATGATGTATGTATTTATCACATATAGGTGCTCGTCCCACATGTTAACTGCAAAATACTAAATTATCCAGTATCCTGCTAAATATGAGTCACAAGTCGTCTCCTCCAACCTCCAACACACACTCACACTCACACACACACACTTATCCTTATGGCTGCACGCTCATTGACATAAACTGAACGGAAACTGTCCATTGAGCGCATTGACTGGCATCCGGTCGGCCGCACTATTCTTATTTTTTATGTCACGTTCTTTTGTCATTCCGGGATACGCACCTACGCACGCTATGCGATTAATGAACGGTGGCGTCAAGCAATCAGCGGTGAAGGATGTTGATAATAAACATTTAGATCAATTGATGTTTATAGGTTGTTTGCTTTAAAGCTAAAAGTCTGTAGATTCTTGTTGTTTACAACGGACCACTTTGCCACGACGTCTGGTGGCCAAAAAAAGTACTAGTTTTAGTGAGCAAGCAAAGAATTTACCATAAGTTTACAATGAATTAATTTCAATTATTTATGTTTTCTATAAACGAATGATTTTCGCTGGGCTGGATCAAATCCAGGTCAGAAAAATGTTAGAGGCGCAAAAAAATTCTGCAAGCTGTACATTTGATAAAATGTCGTAAAAATCTAATACTATAATATGAGCAAGGTTTATATATAAGTATAGTACCTACCTGGACGACCGAGCCTCGCCAAGTTTGCTATATAAACATATTTTTCCTGCGATTATTTTTTAGAACCCCTCTACTTACCTAACGAATAATTTAATTTCTATGAATTTATCTATATACAGGGTAAGTTTTTTTTGATGATCATATGGGGATCTCGGAAACTAGTGGAGATAGAGCAATGGTTAAATTGGGAAAGATTTGCAATTTTACTGGCCCAATTTAATGACACTTTCGGATTTTTGTAAAAAGTCATGGCTTACTAGATATTTTGAAAAAACGAAATTCTGTCGATTTAATCAAATCCCTCTAGCTCCTTTATTTTTGATTTTATAAAAAAAAATGTAATTATCAAAATTGAAGGGAATTGTATCCCGAATATGACTGTCATGTCCTCGTTTGCATGACAGCTCCCCTTTTTGAGATATGACACAAACTTATCTTTTTTTGAATGGAAACGATAGTTGGCTATGACAAAAAGTCGGACATTTTTAGAGCTTTTCAACGATATAATACTCGATATAGTTATTCATAAAAATAACGGAGTTATGGAAGCTTTTCTCTTTTATTTTCACTTTTAACGTAGGTAGCCATGAAAAAGATTGTTTTCACTTTGACGTTTCCTCATTTGAGAGTAATATCATTAGTAGTGCTAAACTGACAGTCGATATTGACAAGTTTTCGTGATAAAATGGAATATTCTAACGAAGAAAAACTGAATATGGTGGAATGTTATATCATATGCCATAAAAATTCAATTCGTGCAGCTCAGGAACACTTTCATAGATATTGTAATCGTCGTCAACCTGCTCTATGTATATTTAAGAGGCTTTGCGATAGTTTACGCAGATATGGATCTTTTACTGAACCACCAAAGGAACGTAATCAGATTAACGAAGCAGCACAAATAAATGTTTTGGTAATGGTAAATCAAAATCCATCTACATCAACTCGTGAGTTTGCGGCAGAACCTGGCACATCTCAACGAACTGTAGTTAAGGTACTGAAAGCGCACAAGTTCCACCCGTACAAACTTTGTTTCTCAAACTTTGCATGCTGGTGACGAACATCGACGTATTTTGTTTTGTACATGGTTTAGAGACATGTTCCTGGACAATCCAGAGTTTCCATTAAAAGTGTTATGGTCAGATGAAACTAGATTTAGTAACTGCGGTATGTTCAATAGACACAATGAGCATATCTGGGCTAAAGAAAACCCTTTCCATGTAGAACAAAGACGACCCGAGATAAAATTTGGTTTTAATGTTTGGTGTGGTATCATAGGGTCTACTATTCTGGGCCCTTTTATCTATGACGAATCACTTACTGGGGAACGCTACTTGCATTTCTTGCAATACACTTTTCAAGACATGTTGCATAATTTGAATTTGAGAACTCATTTAGAAATTGAGTGGTTCCAACACGATGGAGCACCTGCTTATAACTCGTTATTAGTAAGACAACACTTAGATAATATCTATCCAAACTTTTGGATAGGAAGAAATGGCCCACGCTAATGGCCACCCCGGTGTATGAGACAGTTGGTGACCTAAGAGAGGCGGTATTACAAGCAATTGAAGAAATTGATAGGAGGAAAGCGGTAATGTCAATCTTAAAAAAAAGCAATTTTTGTCTAAATAACAATGGTGGACTTTTCGAACATAAATTGTAACCATTATTATGTACTTTAATTTCTTAAGTTTTTAGTAAGTACCTACTTATTTAGTTTTTTCGTTATATCTAATATACCTAATAAAAAAATCGTTCAATGTTTTTTGGAATAGTTATTAATAAATCAATCTATTTCATGCCTAACTACGTTAAAAGTGAAAATAAGAGTGAAAAGCATCCATAACTCCGTTATTTTTATGAATAACTATATCGAGTATTGTATCCTTGAAAAGCTCTAAAAATGTCCGATTTTTTGAGGTCATAGCCAACTATGGCTTCCATTCAAAAAAAGATACGTTTGTGTCATATCTCGAAAACTAGAGCTGTCACGCAAACAAGGACATGACAATCATATTCGGGATACAATTCCCTTCAATTTTGATATTTACACTTTTTTATAAAATCAAAAACAAAGGTGCTAGAGAGATTTAACTAAATCGACAGAATTTCGTTTTTTTTTTCAAAATATCTACAAAGTCATCACTTTTTACAAAAATCCGAAAGTGTTTTTAAATTGGGCCAGTAAAACTGGAAATCTTTCCCAATTTAACCATTGCTCTATTTCCGCTAGTTTCCGAGATCCCCATACTGATCTTCAAAAAAAAACTCACCCTGTTTAAATAGGCAAAGACAAAACGATTAGGTCCCATTTTCTGCTCAGTCTCTCAACCAATTTTCTTCATTTTTGTTTTGTTTAGTAGCTACTGCCGACCGTCAGTGCAGAATGCTAATGTTAATTTATAATATTGCTTCATTATTTAGGTCCATACTGTCAACGCAAAACAACTGACGAACTGACAGTGGTGCCGCCGCCAGACGGTCAAAACTCAAAACATTGAGTAATTATATATAGAGCGATCGTTAGATGCTGTTATATTCTTAGACATGTACTTTTGGAGCATGCAAACGTTGGTATTGTTTAGGGGTAAAATAGTCAATGTAGTAGATCGGTATTGATTTTTCGTACGCGTTGTAGTAACGTTCATATTAAATATTCTGTTTTTAATGTGAATTTAATTATTTGATTAATATATTATTATCAAAACCTTCCCGAAGGTGTTGTGTAAAAAATTGTCAGAAGCGGACAATAGAAAATGTATTAAATATTTAAATTCTCCTAGGGTTGTTGATCCTCCCTTTTCTTTAATATTCCTGAACTTGAGTGAAACCGCAAATGAAGAAAACTTTTAGGTTGCAAAGAACAATCTTCCAATTATTATATCGAATTTTTTTTGCCAAGAGCGGTTCCAGCCAAAAATGTAGGGGTCATCTATTTCTCCGATTTCTCTACAACTCTGTTTCTTATCATTTTTTTTTACAATTTCATGAAATAGGGTCGAATTTCGACCACTGGGCGACCACTAGTTATTTTAGTTATGTTAATAAGTGTGTAAATTCACAAGGTTATGATCTGATTCCATAATAAAGACTACATCAAACCAAAATCATTATTGGGTCTGTTAAGCAAGGAGTGGTGCCCCTAGTGTGTTCCACTTTTACTTTTTTAAATATCCTTATAATTACGGTGTACTAATCTTACACCGTGATTCCAATTATAAACAAAAAAATAAAGTTAGTCAAAGTATAAAATCTAATTACTGTAACATTTATTTCATAAGAAATGCCTTGTAAAAAATCAGAATATTATAAATACAGAAATCATAGAGCTTGTACTTCTGGAGATAACCCAGACTGCACAAATATCGTGCCAAACCTATAAAGAGAGGGTAAGAGGCTATTTCACTTGATTGGGAACCGCAACTATCAGTCTAGTTAAATAGCTTCTTGGTCTCTATTGCGCTCTCTTTCTATCCTTGGCATGGTACGAGTATTTTTGCATTGCAGGCTACCTCCAGAAGCTCTGTATGCTCTAAGACAAAAATAGTATTTCGGTTAAATTATTTTCTCATTAGTTATTGTACAATACATTGGGCTTAGCACTGTAAATGTTTTCGCTTTGCACAAAGAATGTTCACCCTTTAGATATTTAAATATTTGTTTTAAAGATATATTAGACTTTGAAAACTCCTTATTTATTCCCTTGTATATTAAAATAAACCACATCACACTTTGTAAACTTAAAAGACTAACCATATATATTCAAAATGTATATTTGAATATTGGCTACTTTTTACACTACTTTGAGGGTATTCAAAGATAGTGGCATTACTCATTGCTTAACAGGGCGAATAAGTACTTATTGAAATCTATGTCTCATTTCACATATGCACACCCTATTCGAAATTTTAGTAACGAACTTGCTATACTATCACATTCATCATTAGATACCAGGTCAACACCTTAACTTAGGCTACATGCTAACTGTTAAAATATAGTATTATCCTGACAAATGATATTTGAAATTTTTGTATCGAGCTACTTTCATTATCACATTTACTTTGAGGGTATTCAGGGATAATATTTCAATTTATCTTTATAACATTATGTATAGTTTGTAAAACATATTTCGTTGTGGTTGAGTTAGAAAAACACCCTTTAAAAAATGTTAGACCTTTTTCGCCTGTAGTTGAATAAAATAAATTTTGTGTTGTTTTACATTATACATCTGAAATTATTTGATTGTCACCAGAAGGTTATTAAGAAATTTTGTGGTAGCTAATTTTTATTACAGAGTATCACTTTGACAAGTAAACGTAACCCATATAAGATATATCAGGAAATCTGTAAATATGTATTAGATTTGAATTTTCTTACATGTATTGATTTGGCTATATTTACTTATAAGTACTTCACTTTTGGTGCAAGCTTCTCGCTATCATATTTATTAAGTACTTGGATATGTCTAACCTGAAACCATAAATATGTACAAATAAGATTACTTTTTCTGTTTAGTTAGTTCTCAGTTACTTCTGAAACTCCACTAAGTGTTTTGTACTGTCCAGACTCCACTCTAACCATTTTTCTGTGTTACTTTTGATTTTCAGAAAAAAAACTTCTCTTTTATAACAAACATCTCATTCTAGCTAGTAGCGAGGTTATGTTTGGTTATGTTCGTGGCATTCGTGCATTTATTTGAAACGTCGCATATACTAGGCAATGTAATGTATTACGGAAGGTAGCGTTTTGGGAAAGGCACTATTTTCCGAATGCTAATCAAATTTTATTAATCAGATGACATCGTATATCTCTAGCATAATCACAGGCGTGTTCAAGTAAACAAGGGACAGAATATTAGGATGTAACACACTCAAGAAAAGCGATCGGGGGAGAGTGTGGCTGGGCAAGCGTTGCCTTTTTGTTACAGAGAATCATATCAATCCTTGCATAAACAACTGAACTTTTGATTTTGACGTAACATTTTTAATACTTTAATTTCTCAATAAAATGATTTTTCCCAAAGATGAGACCTTCTCCAATCAATTTCTATACATCGAAACTTCAAATATTTTTATGAAGAATAACTTTTTCTCTAAATAATATTCATAAGAATTAATCTAATTTCATTTCAATTTATCCCAAGTTCGGAATAGAAAAATTTCCATATGTTTAATACCTGCGACTCCACCAAAGAATAAGAAAATCGCTAATAAAGTTTTCGCCATTTTGTAAGAAACGGTACAAGCTATGATAATGTAAAAAATATGGGACCACTTCGTGATACTCCGAAACAGGATCCAGTATAAACCGTCGAAATTTCTTGAGCTGTTTGTTAGTAATCTCTGAACAAACATAAAAAAAACATAGATACAGAGGAATTGAGAACCCCCTTCTTTTTGAAGTCGCTTAAATAGGCTGTTTACCACCTCATTTATTCAGAGACCGCTCCGTAAGTTGTCACTGATTTATTTTATGGCTGGCTCACCCTGTACAAAGTTTCTTTGTTTTTGAATATGATGCCGAAACCAATCGAACGTGTTAGTCGATCCCGAGCTGATGATAAAACGCCACGGACGGCATTTAAAAACTTTTAATGAATTGACGTGTCACATTTACGCGATAAAAACGACAAACAATGGGTTGACCATTGGCTTCGAAATATCGAACCTCACAGCATTCCGTGAACAACTATAATGACAAACTCTATCTAAACGTCTTAATTTTGTAACACCATTTATGAGACTGCCTTTGTCTTATCTCACAGACCAAGATCTGGTTTGGCATGTCGCTGAAGCGGACATTCCTCCAAACGGTCATCGAGAATAAATATTTTTAAACCCGACTACCATAAGGTTGCGATTCGTGTGTCTTGGTTGGTAGGGTCGGTGCTCAACTCACGCCAGGAGGTTGTTAAAGCTTTTTGGGACCGTATCGTGAACACTAAAACTAAGACCTAGTCAATTATTTCTTAATCTGTGACATCTTTAATCTAATTAGGGATAGTTGGGCCACCAACCGCAGCTGATGTATCAGTAATGTTTGGTTTTTTTATTTAATCGTTGCTCTGAGCGTATTTTATGGTTGCCAATCAGGACATCGTTTATTATCTGCGCCAGTTAAGAAAAAAAAAAGACAACTTGACTTAATGAACGGACTACCTTAATCTCTCGGGTTTCGTTCCCAGGATTTTCGGTCGTGATTTTGACAAAAAGTCCAACAAAAAATCATCAATTATTGGTTCGAATATAAAATGACTCATTCCGTGATTGTAATAAAACTAATTGTAATTAAAGATGAGAGATATCTTTCGAAGTTGTGGTTTTCTACTGATTATAATTGTTGTCTCAAAGATAAGCAGATAAAGAAGAATTCATGTAATTTCGAATATATGCATCTGGGGGGTCACATTCAGTGATTTTATGGGGTACAGCAGTAATTATGAGATTCATGGCTAAGCAATCAAAACACCCAGAAGGAAATATTTAAATTTAATATTGTTTTGGTAAAACGGTTTGATGGGATTCAAAATCGATGTTTAGTAATGTTGAAATACTTAGGCCCATATTCATAGTCTGATTTTAAGTTCAGTGTAGTGAATTGGGTTAACTGGACTATAGTTTTGGGTTGGTTCTATTTCAATTGCCCTTCATAAGAAAACTCTTACCTTATCTACGAGTTAGATCTAGTAAAAGCCTAGGAAATCTGCCATCCATGTATTTGTCTGCATTCGGCGTGGGTAGCCGGCCTTAACCCTGGGTTTTTAGGCACAACTAAGGTTTATAATGTTGGGCAATGCGCACTCACGAGGGGATTTACAATAAACGAGTAATACCTGCACACGCACATCAAGGAGAAAACGTTACCCTATATGCTCGCTAGTGCAACCCCAGCACTAGGAAGCACATAGGGTAACGTTTTCTCCTTGAGAGTTTTAGGGAGATCCGTACTGTAATAGAGACGAACAGCGAGCCTCTCTTTTTACTGCGATTGTGCTTAAGGTACCGAGTTTTTTGGAATTGAAAATATACATATATAAATATAAAGGCTGTCTCTTTTAAACCCAAAAAAGAGTGTTCTGAACATTCCGCTAAAACATGAGCTTAACGCTTGTTTAAGCTCGTGCTTTACATTCACAGACCGCTATCTTGAAGAAAACTTGATCATTCGGTCTTTCCTAAGACATCTGTTGGAGGGTACAGGGTATTCCATCTCAAACGGGCCACCTTGAATATCTTGGTTATTTTCAAAACTATTGTAATAAGACAAAACAGGTCGATTTTTGTTTCGAGGGAGAAATTTTTTGAGGTGAATTGGCGCTTGCGCGCATTCAACATAAACAGGTTAATTCAATCATCTAGAGATCTGAGATAGGGAAAATAGGTGTTGTCGTATATCATTTGAACGCCCTTATTACGGACTATACCGTCATAATAATTTTTTTATTGCAATTTCTGTACATGTAATAATAAAAGAGTATTAAAAAAAACGAATTTACAGTACAATAAAATGCCTCTAAAGCAAATGTTCAAAGTGTCTTCCATTGACTTCCATATAATAGTACAACCTTGACTGAAACCCGTCTCTGACATGGTTCAGCTTAGTCGGTGTTGTCTGACGACAATCCGCTATGATTCGTTGGCGTAGTTCATCCAAATTCTTAGGCTGAGTCATAAAAGTTTTTGATTTAACATGTCCCCACAAAAAAAATCCAAAGGTTTCAGATCAGGTGATCGGGCAGGCCATTCTCTAGGACCTCTTCGTCCAATCCAGCGACCAGGGTATTCCAAATTGAGGTATTGACGAACTGGTGCGGCGTAGTGAGTGAATTGCTCTTCATGTAGTAGGGGATCATTTTCTAATTTTTCTATTATCAATTCATTAAATTCATTTTCCAATATATTTTCATCATTTAAATTACCAATTAGATGATTTCCCAAAATCCCTGGCCAACCGTTTATTTTTACCGGATGTTGACTATGAGCTTCTCGAAATAAATGAGGATTTGTATCGCTCCAAAATCTACAGCTATGTCGGTTAACCTCCCCATGAAGTGAAATAGTGCACTCATCAGAAAAGCAAACATTGTACAAGAAATTCGGGTTTTCGATTATACGCTGGGTCATAATTTCGCAAAACTGTTGGCTTCAATCCCAATCATCCTCATTCAATTCATGAAGTAATTTAATTTTGTACAGATGGAATTTGTACTTATACAACATTCTAAAAACATTAGTTTTGCTAATACCGGAAGCTGCAGGGATTTGCTGGACAGACTGCGTGTTTGGTATAAGTTGGACATGGCCCAATGTAGCCACAGCTATCCCTTCATCATTTACGATTCCAGAGAGACATCTTTTTTTATTCATTACTGAGCCCGTCTCAACAAATTTTAAAATCAACTCCAATACGTATTTATGTCGAACGTTACGTTCGGGATGGTTTTGGTTAAAAACCCTTCCAACAGATCAAGCACAATTTAGATTTTGGTAATAAAGACTTACCAGCTCAACATGTTCTTGCAATGTGTATACCATAATTATTTTTTAAATTTTCAACAAATCAGTAAAGTAATAACTTGACAGATAAATGTACAATGCTTCAAATAATCGAACAGAATGCGTATTTAAAAATACAAATTGACGTGCCCAAGTGTTTTCCTTACAAGGCTTCCTTTATTCGTTATTGAATTTAGTCCATTCGACTGTTCCACACTGTATGTTTTACTAAAACAAAATTAAATTGAAGACATCTCTCTTCTGCGATTTCTTTGCCATATAAACACTTCTATAAATTCCTCCTTTTTCGTTTCGGGTAGTTTATTATTATTATATTTATTTGACTTCATTATGTTCAAATAAAGTTCCTACCCGTCTTCGTCGGCAAGTAGTCGGGCTATCTCGAAAGATATTATAAACAAAACCATTTCTCAGTGTCAAGGTGACACACCGGACCGATGCGACTAAACCAAAAGTCCCACCCTAAATGAAACATTTACCTACCACCGACACGCTTAATCTGAATCTGACCAAAAAGAGCGAAAAAAAATTAAACAAACTACACTCGTCGAAAAAAATTATTGATTCGTCATCTAGATAATGCGATGGTGTGTGGTGGTGCTGTAATATTTAATTTTCCCACACACCTTTTGGGCTTGGACGGATCCGCCCGAACGCGTACGAAAATTAGAAAATCTCTCGCTAGCCTCTTTGTGATCCTCCGCCAACGGTGCGTCTGTTTCTTCTTCTTTTTCGGTAGGTCGATTTTGTTCCTTAGATGATGCCCTTACGATTCGAGAAACGGGCAAAAGAAGGTAAACACACGGTGGCCTGACGCCGAGAGTGCTTTCGATTAATTAACTAACTTCAAGGGAAAAATTAGACGATTTTTAACGGATCATTTGGATTCTTGTTTCTTTTGCATTATACCGTGGAACTGTGAAGAGGGTTCTTCACCCACCAAAACGGCAATCTCGATTTCGCCAAGTTATTTTTAGGTGGAACCAAATGTAATTACGATTTTTTGTCGGGTGTGATATAATCGATTTTTTTTCTTTCGATGAGAACAGTTATAATTATAAAAAGGGTTGATGGAAACTCTAAATTATATATGAGTAGTTGCAGATATAAGACAAGGCAAGGTCTCCGGCCCTCGGACTTACAAGAGTCATGATCTTTTGCTTCAAAAATCGGATGCTTTGATCCCGAGAAAACTGGAAGTGTTTAATAATGTTAAAATATTTAGGCCCGTATTCATACTCCGATCATAAGTTTAAGTTCAGCTCATGCATAAGCTTATCGCTTGTTTAAGCTCTTGCTTTACATTCACAGACTTGAGAAAAATCTTTCGACTTTCCTAACATCTGTTGGGATATACAGGGTATTCCATCTCAAACGAGCCACCTTGAATATCTTTGTTATTTTCAAAACTATTGCAATAAGAAAAAATAGGTCGATTTTTGTTTGGAGGGGGAAATTTTTTGAGGTGAACTCTTTTTTAAAAAGTTTATTAATGGGGGAATAAAGGAATATGTTTTTGTAAATAATTTATACAACGTGCCCCAAAATTCAAAGTCAACCCGAAACTCAGAGGTGGACCAGTGTATGACTATCCAGGGAAAAATAATTTTAAACTTGGAATCAATCATTTGCTTTTTAAAGATATACGCACTTTATTGAAAAACGTCCAAAAAGAATATCCTAAACTATATTTTTCAGTACAATTTTGAAAATATGAATTTTGAAATGTTTATATTGGTAACTTAATTAACTACTTTATAAGTTACGATCCCAAATAAAACACCAATGTATGTTGTTTTATCACAAAAAAATATATTAAGAGAAGTTTGGAGAAAAAAAACAGTTAAGTTTGACAGTTCTTTGTATAAAATAATTTATGTTTAAAAAAGAACCGACTACAACTGGCTTAAAAAGAACGGTTATATTTTTTTTATCTGATGTAAGTTTCTATTCATTATTTTAGCGTATTCTTATATCTCCCTCTCTCTCTAATTTGTATTTTTTTATTATCCACATATTTTTTAACTTTTTAGTTTGTTTCATTATTTGGACCACTTTCTATAAGTATAACTCTAATTCACCCTATATTGCAACCACCCTGTATATGTTTCTTTGTATTGGTCACCCAATATAAATTATTTGTCTATCATTTTCTGAATCACTCTGTACAACTATAATTCAACTCTACACGATGTTGAAACCGCCCTGTATAGCTATTAATCGTCTCCACCGTATTGACTGTTTTTATTTTTATATCGTTTAAATCATCCTGTATACCTATAATTTTACTTCGCCCAATATGCCTAGTATAAGCAACTACTTATGTTCCACACTGTATAACATTTTTTTAACTACCCTCTATAACTGTATTTCCACTCCACCTTAGATTTCAATCATCCTGTATATGCAACTACTTCTAACAATTTTTGAACCCTCTGCCCTATAACTCAAAAATCCTTACCGAATATGCTTATTTAACCTTTTTTAAGTTTTTTTATCCACCCTGTATAACTACAGTCTTGCTTCACTCTTATTTCAACCACTTTGTATACGCAACTACTTATGTGCCACACAATTCCACATTTTTTGAACCAATCTGTATAACTTTAATTCTATTTTACCTTACATTTCAACCATTATATATATGGAACTGCTTATGTACCACCCAATATCACATTTATTGTGAGATTTTTTTAACCCACCTCTCTAACTGTAATTTTTCCTCGCGCCATATTTTAACTACGCTCATTGCTTGCTGCTTGAATTTCGCTGCTTGCACACACCTACCACCATATAGAAAACATCGCTCACCTAAAAAATTTTCTTTTCCATACACTAATGCAATATTTTGTACCATTTCTTTCTACTGCATTGAAAACCGTTACGATAGACTTTCATGGTATATCTTGACATTTAAACTAGATGTATATGATGAAAATTTGACATTTACATTGATGTTTTTTCGGAAAAACGTTTTAAACTTTAGATTTCTATCTGATTTTCTGCAAAAACCGTAAATCTCACGTTATTGAAAATTATATGGTACCTTTTTGTAATAGTCCTTAATACAATGCCGTTTAAATCATCAAATTTGCCCAAGCCGTTTTTGAATAATCACTGAGCGACGAATTGAAAACCTTCTCCTTTTTGGAAGTCGGTTAAAAATATACCTGAACTACTATGGCAAGTTATGGCAGAAGTTAGCACTAGAGATGGGCAAAACTGATAAATTTAAATAACAGTTGCTATTGTTATTGCTATTTGCAAATAACAACTGAAAATAACAGATAACAGTTATATTGTTTACGCTGAAAATTGCTGTCGCCATCTCTTGGTAAGAAACTAAAATATGCAAAAATTCATCTCGGTTGGCTACTAATATGATAGAGATCTTCGCATTTAGTACGATATAGAATATATTTGTAAGACTAATTATTCCTGCAATTTTGTATGTTTAAGAATAATATTAAACTGCAAATTCAGAACCAAAAATTAAAATACACCAAACAATCTTCTGACGTTTTTATTTTTATGCTTGGTAGTGCTGTTATGGAAATATTATATATTTAATGCTGGCGTAATTCTCAATTATATTAATGAATATATCTAACTATCCAAATTGAAGGGATTATGGGAAGCGATTGTTTGGCACTGTTGCTAAGTCATTGTATTGCAATAGGCTTTTCTCAAAAACTGGAAAACTCACGTCATAGAAGGCGGTTATCTACTGATAAAGTACAAAGAAATATATCCCACTGACCCCAATCCCATACCTAAATTATAACATACTCTCACATTCTATGGAATCTGTTTTACAGAACAGGAATATATATACAGCCTTGATAACAAACAATAATTTACCTAGACATATAAAAAACAAAAAAGATAAGAGTGACTAATTCTAACTCGTGTGTCACCAGGTTGAACTGTGGGAGTTGCCCCAACTTCTATATTGGACACACTGGAAGATCGTTCAATTCAAGATGGCGTGAACACTCAAATGCTTTTGAAAATGAGAGCTCAATAAATTACATTTTCTGAACACTCAGAAAACCATATACCTCAAAATATATCCCAAAATTTAGATTTACAAAACAAAAGTAAAAAATTATACCTTCATGAATCCCTGGAAACGAACAAAAACAAAATTCTCCGAATCCTTGAATGTTCAAACTGATACCAATTCATCTCCCTTACTTAATCTGAACCACAGATCATACATCTGAACAACCAGTTTTAAATAATATTATATTATCCACATCAGTTGTCAACAATGTTTTATAAATGTATAATTTACCTGAGCTGCACCACACCCACTTCCTCAGAAATCCCCAGAATTAAGACGATACCTTTAATTATTTTATTACCCTATCTGTACTTTCTTTCTAAGAAATATAAATTTGGCATTCCTTGTATTTCCAATTTCTAATGAAGCAAAACATATCAAATTAAAAATAAATAAAAAAGTGAAAATTTAACCAGGTGTTTGTTGTTTTTAAGTAATTTTAACAATGAAATTTCATCAGGTGGAGACTGAGACAATCAACAAAGAAATGATGATTTTAAAACATTTGTAATTACCTACTTACTTCTTACTTAGCACTATTTTTTAATTAAAGATTGGTACATCATTTTCATACCGTGGTCAATATAAAGAATAGTCTTATTTGTAGCTTATGTTAATATTCGTTAATTAATGTAAAGAACTAATTCATTATATGTTAATATTCTAGAAACAATTTAAATATATTTTTTTCAATAACATAAACCATTATAATAATAATAAAATATAAACCCTTAATATAATTTCTAATACATATAATATATTTAAAATTCGCTCATTTATAATTACATTGTCAAGATTTCAGCAATGATAACGATGAACAAAAGTATATCTGAACGCTATTATTATGTTTGCAAGATCAGACAAACTCCTGTTAAATTTTTCAATAATGTTTTTCTGCTTGGCCGTTCAGCGCGTTCAGTACGAATCAGTTAACAGCTTTTGGTATTCAGCCTACGTTTTATTTTCAACAACTGCGAACAGAAACGTTGTGTATGAAAACTGCTGTGTGCGTTATCGGTCGAAACAGAACAACTGTTTTTTCAGTCGTTTAGTTTTCGGTCGATCTGTTATTGCTATTCGAAAAGGCAGTTGAGGTTAGAACTGTTTACGTTATTGATTAGCGCTAAGCTGTAATAAACTTATATCTGTTATCTGTTATTTTTAGTCGGCAATAACAGTTGCTATTGTTATCGAGTAAATAATAGTTGTTTAATAGCAGCTATGTTAATAACGCCACATCACTAGTTAGCACCAGTAATGAAGTTTGCAAAATGGTATAATTCCCCAATAAAAATTCTTGTAGGTACTTTTCTAAACAAGAAGCAACTATTAAAGCATTCCAAACTTCTCGACAGATAAGAAATAAAACCAATGAGAAAGTTCAAATAAACGGTTATGAAAACTTTATTAATAACAGTAGAGCAAAGTTCAGGGGTGTAAATGGGGAGAGCGTGGTGGCAACAAAATTGGACAAAGTTGCCCAATCCAACGGTCTCCATACTCTTGGTATAGATATTCTCGCACAAGTCAGGCATCATGAGCAAGGGATTCCTCATTTAGATTTTTGGACCTTTTGAATTGCCAAGTAATTTAAATAATGAAATTTAGCTAGATTTTATGCTAAATCATCTGTTATATCTGCTAGAAGACGTGCCATTAAACATTTTACGTACAATGCAGTACCAAAAGGATGGTTGCCCCGGTCCTTATGTGAGAAGATCTCAACCAAAAGTATTCCGTTTTACAAGAAACAAGAAGGCAACTAACTCTATCCCTGGACATGAAGTACCTACCGTGTGCCGTGTGCTTTAAATGCTTCCCATAATTTTTCTACATTGCCCCCTATCCTAAGCCATTTTTTTAATTACCCCTATATAGAACTTTTTTATCTGATTTGTCCATCCCTAAACCAAAAGCTGGCTACGCCCATGAACAGGTAACAATAAAATCTCGGGTTTATCAAAGATATTTTTAGATAGTTTGCATTTTTTATTTATTTATTTGCAATTTGGATTTCCAACAGATAGCCTGGACTACCCAATTATAGGAAACCACATGTTACACAATTAGTCACAGTCACACAAATATTTAACGCAATTACAATAAAAAAGAAAGAGAATAATGAACATATGAAAAACTCCTACTACTGATATGCTACTTACATACATGTGTGCCTAAATTTTTAGTGTATAATAAAGAAATGCTGAAAATGGCAATGTGCAAAAAATGTAAGTTGTACTTTCTCAGCATTCTGTACAAAAAAGAGTTGTACGAGGAATTAGTAGCACACCTAGGACTGTAAAATAAATATTTAGTTCGTAAGATATGGTTAATGCCACAGTTAAAATTTAAATTATTGATGATATCAATAGAGTCTATTTTATTTTGAACTAATTTATTTAGAAATATTAGATAAAAAATATCACAAGGAGTGGACAGTTTAGACAATTAATATTTTGGCAAATTACGTTCATATAAGTTATAACAATATTCTCTGTGAATCGATAATTTAAATTATTAATGCATTCTTTCTAGCCTTTCCACGTATTTTACGTATTGAGGATTCCAAACCAAGGAAGCATATTCTAGCGTACTTCTAACGAAAGAGTTATAAAGAATAATAAGGCTTTCTTCAGGAGAGTAAATCTTTGGTGATTCTTAAAATAAATCCGAAGTTGCGATAGACCCTGTAAACAATATTCTCAATGTGCAAATCAAATAAAAGTATGGAATCCAATATTATACCAAAGTAATTGATGTTTGTTACATATAGTAAAATATTAGCGTCAAGTGCGTAGTCAAAAGGAATATTATTTCTTAATCTTGAAAATGAGATTTGTTTACATTTTTCTAGATTTAATACCAATCTATTACAGACACAATAATGCTTAAGTCTATTTAAATCAACTTGCAAGTTATGACATTCATCTCCGCTTACTACAGTATGATAAACCTTAAGATCATCAGCATACAGTCTATATTTAGAGTACAAAAAACATGGTCCGAGGTGAGACCCTTGGTGAACACCAGACGTAACTTTAATGCAATATGATTGAACATTTCCGACTTGCACGTATTGTACTTTTCCTTACAAGTATGATTTAATGAAAAATAAGAGGCAGCCTTGCACTCCGAAATCTCCAAGCTTCCACATTAAAGTAGTATGATGCACTTTATCAAACGCCGTGGAGAAATCACTACACACAGCATCCATTTGACAATTATCCATTGCATTGTATATATCTTGTACATATGGACTCAAGTTAGTAATAACAGAACTACCTCGAGAGAAACTATGTTGGCATGGGTCTAATGCATTCTTTATTTAAAAAAATACTTCATTGGTTACAATAGCTTCCAACCGCTTTCCAAATATGCATAATAGAGATATGGGACGATAATTTTCAACAAATTTTTTGTCGCCACTTTTAACTTACTTAACACCATTAAAAATATATGAACGCATTTTTTATTGCCGATTGTGTAAACAATTTCGATATCTTGAACTCTAATTTAAGAAGTGCTGGTCACCAAAAACTTAATCCACTGTTCCTGTATATTGTTTTTTATCTGCTTTTATTTAATATAACAAGAACCTGTATTATCCCTATCGTGACCCTTAGGAATTCTTTTCAGTTAACACTTTCACAAATAATTCCATCAAAAGAAAAGAAAATACGTGTCATTTCAAAAGAAAACACAACTGTTATTGTAAGGCTATCTAAAGAAGTTTACTATATACAAAATACCTTAAATATGAATAACGAAGATCGTGCCAGTGGCGTTTCACATTGAAAATTTATTAAATTGTAAATAATATTGATTGCAATCTATTTTATAATCAATAATACTTATAAGAAAATAAGTTATGGCATCCGGCGTCAAGCTGATGGACTTCATAATTATTTTCAAACCGGAAAGCAGTGTGTTAAAATAAATTTATGTACAGCTGATCATTGCGCTCTAAATACAGAAGTACCACAAGGTACTGTCTTAGGACCAGTAATTTTTATATTATATATAAATGACTTCTTATTTGTATGCCTGAAGATGTGATTGTGTCATTTGTAGAAAATGTAATCAAATATCGGTATTTGAAATATTTTTGACAAATGAATGACCCCCCAAATTTTTGGCTGGACCACTCCTCTTAAAATATTCGATATAATAATTGGAAGATTGTTCTTTGCAACCTAAAAGTTTTCGTCATTTGCAGTTTCAATCAAGTTCAGGACTATTAAAGAAAGGAGAGGACCAACAACCCTAGGAGAACTTAAATATTTAATAATTCTCTATTGTCCGCTGCCTGACAATTTTTTACACAACACCTTCGGGAAGGTTGTGATAATAATATATTAATCAAATAATTAAATTCACATTAAAAATAGAATTTTTAATATGAAAGTTACTGCAACGCGTCCGAAAAATCAATACTGATCTACTACATTGACTATTTTAACACTAAACAATAACAACGCTTGCATGCCACTTCCAGAAGTACATGTTCTAAGAATATAATAGCAAGTAACGATCGCTCTCTCCATATATAATTACTCAATGTTTTGAGTTTTGACAGTCTGACGGCGGCACTGTCAGGTGTTTGGCGTTGACAGTATGGACAGAAATAATGAACTTTTATTATATTTTATTTAATGAATTAACCAATATTATAAATTAATATTAGCATTCTGCACTGAAGGTCGTCAGTAGCTACTAAACAAAACAATAATCAAGAAAATCGGTTGAGAGACAGAGGAGAAAATGGTACCTAATCGTTTTGTCCAAAAAGAATATCCTAGAGTACATTTTCAATACTATGATTACAATTTTCAATATATGATTGTTTAAAATGTATTGGTAACATAATTAACTATTTTATAGATAAACCACAAAGTTGTTTTATCCAAAAAAAATTACATTATTAACAGAAATTTGGAGATTTTTTTTTCAGTTATGTTCAACACCTTATTGTATAACAAATACACCGGAACAACTATGGCAGCTTATTGCAAATTTGGCATTATTAATAAAGTTTGCAAACAAGAACTAACTATTAAAGTCATCCCAAAATTCTCGACGAATAAATCGAATGTGAAAGTTCAAATAAACGGTTTTGAAAACTTTATTACTAACAAATGATCAAACTGTTTGCCACCAGCATTAATACAAGCACGACATCTTAAAAACAAACTTTTCACCAATTAGGCATCACGACGCGAACTGATGTGTTCGGCATCATCCAAGATTCTTTCACATAATTCACCAATTGTTGTTATGGGTTGCGAATAAATCTTACCTTTTAAGCAACCCGTGAAAGAAAAGTTCAGTGGGTTTAAATCGGGAGAACGTGGTGGCCATAAAATTGGACCAAGGTGCCTGATCCAAAGGTCTGCATACTCTTGGTTGAAATATTCTCGCACAGGACCAGCATAACGAGAAGGGCAACTGCCATTTTGGTTCCACATTATACGTAAAATTTGTAATGGCATCTTTTATCAGATTTGACAGATGATTTTGTATCTACATAAATGTCATTATTCGATTTCCCTGGTAATTCAAAAGGTCCAATTATACAGCTGTTTAATATTCTAGTCCACAAGTTGAATTTTGGAATAACATATCATATGAGCAAGGTTCGTATATATATATTCAAGAGATAATGGCTCCAAAGCAGTAGTCGAAACGTCGAGTATATAATAAATTCAGACGCGGTTCTGACCAGGAACCTAGCCTTGTTCATATATATATATATATATATATATATATGATATTGAGTTCTGGAAAACGGCTATAACGATTTTGATGAAATTCTCCCATTTGGAAGTTTCGATGGATAGAAATCGATTGGTGAGGGTCTCATCTTTGGGAAAAATCGTATTACTGACAAATTATATTATTAAAAAATTTATTGACAATTGTGACAATCAAGGCGTTCAATACAAAGTGATTTGGTCAGCTACGTCAGAGTGAGACTCCTCTGCTAAAATTTTTTTCACTACAGGGTGATTGGGTGAACTATTTGGGAGTGAAACTGTTTTTGTAAACATTCTTTCAATACAAATTGTGTTTGTGTGTTTGTATGTTCCGAACATATAACTATTTTATGCCTGCAATATATTTTTATAGCTGGACATTACAAGTTTTCAAGGTGAAAAAATTGGCACTGTAGGTGATTTTTGGATGGGTAAGACCTTATGAGTTCGCATGTTAATTTGATGCATATAATATGAATTGGTGGTGTAAAATTATAACTATATAGGATACTTCAAAATATATTAGAGGGTTCATAAAAGTTGCTATACAGGCTGGTTAAAATATAGCGTCGAATGGAATTATAGTAAAAAATAAAGTATATAGGGTAGGCCATAAGCAGTTGGAGTAAAAGTATGATTATGCAGGATCGTTAAAAAATGTTAAAATAGAATGTTATACCTATAGGGTAACTCATTAGCATAGCATAATTATACATAGTGGTTTACAAAATATTACAATGAATGGTCATAAGCAAATGCATATACAGGGTACTTAAAACATATGGTGGTGTGAAATTATAGTTATACAGTGTGATTTCAATTATATTAGCACAAAAATGTTATTAGCACAAAAATGTTCTTTTTTGTGGCCTATAAAAAGTTGCATATATAGCGTGGAGCGGAATTATAGTTATACAAAATGTTTAAAAAAATGTTAAATGTATTATAGTGTAGCTTGCAACGGCTTGCATATATATACTGGTTGAAATATAGGGCGAAGTATAATTATAGTTACAGATGGTGGTTAAAAGATATTAGAAACAAAAGTGTTTGTAGAGTGACCCAAAAGCGGTCGCATATACAGGACGGTTGGAATATGGAATCGAGAGGAGTTGTAACGATTGGAAAAAAATGTTTTAATGGGTTTTCCATAAGCAGTTGCATTTATAGTATGGTTGAAATATAGGGGGAAGTAGAATTGTCGTCACATCATGTAAATAAAAAATGTAAGTAAAAAATATTATATTAGGGAGTTTAAAATAGTTTACATAGCAAATGTCCGATTATTTGGATATATGTACATTTATGATGAAACGTTGAATTTACAAGTGAAGCTCGCTCACCCAAGTACTTTTATTGATATTTACTATTATAGCAAACCGAAAAATATTTTCGATATTCAAATGAACCTGAAAAAATTCCAAACACGTTTCGACCGTAAACTAATGCCCTGTTTGCAGCAACTCACGTATTGCCACCATAAAAAAATCACAAACGCCCCTGGAATCGTCGGGACGTTCCCACAATCGGCCAGAGAGTTCCAACAAAATAATGTCATTCTACCTGTCACGATGTCGTTGAATAGCGTAAAGGGGTGGGTTGTTGTTAGATGGCATGGATTCATGGTGAGATCTTCTCACGGTATTTCACTAAACTCGTGCTCTTCGAGCGTTTTCGGGGATTAGTCTTGCCCAGTAGAATTAATTGACAAGCCAATATACCCGACCTACCTGACAAATCCGATAAAAAAGAAATTGACTATCTTATAACGCGCCCGCCGCTTTGAATGCTCACCCCATATAAAAGGAATGCCAACAGAAATGCGTACGAAATGAACGTCAAAAGGTCGAAAATTTATTGCTGTTTGTTTAGCTGATTTACCGATAGTGTTCCGAAATTAATTTTTGTTACCTTTTATGTAATTTGGTCAGTGGGTACGTCAGCAAAAGGTAATAATAATTAAACATTTGGAATAATTTTCACGTCAGTTTTGTGGTACCTTTATGTTTATCTGTGTATTCATCAAGTCACAAACGTCTATTAAAACATAGTATTCAAGATACAGGGTCCTAGACAAGAACTTAAGCCAGTGACCCTTTTATAAGTGACATGAGACGAAAGAAACAGATGACAGATGAAAAATAATTTGGCTGAAAACCTCTCAGCTCATCGTAATTTGAATTGTGTGTGACTACATTGTATGAAAACGAACGTTGAAACATGGCAGTGCTGCATAGGGGCCGTGGCGAATCCAGGATTGTCATTTGGGGGAGGTATGATCTCGTTTGAGGAGTGAGGGGGGGCTTGACCTCAGTTAAGGTTGGTTTTAGCAAAATAAACACTAAAAAAGCATACCACTAAGATATTTTGGGGGAGGGCTTCAACCCCTTAGCCCTCCCCTTGGATCCGCCAGTGCCTAGGGGGGGTACAATTATAAATAAGTGGACATATAGCCCAAGCATATATTTGTGGCATATTTTTCAATGTCTAAGTACTTCTTGGGAAATAACACCACAGTTAAGAAAATTGCAGTATATTCCAAACGTTTCGGTGTCTAGGTCAGACCCCCGTTGTCAATGGTTAAGAAACTATGGATAAAAAAGGCACAAATCTAAGATGTAAATTAAAATATTTGACAATATGTATTATTTGATTTCTGACGTAACTAAGAGAATTTTATTTGTAATATACAGGGTAGCACAGAAACTTCAAAAGATCATATATTCATAAAGTTCCTTTCAAATTGGAAGAATTTGAAAGGGAGATCTTCAGAATTTTATGTGTGTGTGTGTGTGTGTTTTAGGTGCTACTTTGTTGTAAGATGCGACCAAAGAATTTTTGTTGATTCAGTGATGCCAGTGACTGAATTCTACGGAGGTAGTAGCGATACAATCGTTTTCATTTAACAAAATTAAAATAGACTCTTTTAGGTTTATTTTGGTGTTGTGTTCTTCTTTGTGTAATATAACTAAATTTTGAAACTGTATTTTATGACCAAGGTCCCAAGCATGTTCCAAACTTTGGATTTTTCAAATTGTCGTTTTTTATGTAATTTTTGTGTTCGTTTATTCGAACATTCAGAGGTCTAGAGGTTTCTCCAATATAGAATTTATAACATTTCACAAGGGATTTCATAAATGCAATTTTTTGTATTTTGAGTTGTGTTATTTGGTTTGGTTTTTGATATAATTGATTTTAGTGTATTTCTTGTTTTACATGATGTTTTGATATTATATCTGTTTCCCACTCTTTTTAGTCTTTCTGATAGACCCTGTATATATGGTATAGTTATTGTATTAATGTGATTATCTTGGGAGTCAGTGTTGCTTGGTGAAGTTTGATGTTGGTTGTTAGGGATTGTTTGGTATTCCATTTTGTTTAACTCGTTATTAATACATTTATTTGGGTAACGATTGGCAGAAAGTACATTTTTTATAAACGTTTTTTCTTCATTGAATTTATTGATATTAGAACAGTTGGTTTGTGCTCTGTCATATAGAGATTTAATGATACCTCTTTTTATTGAATTTGGATGATTAGAGTTAAAGTTGAGATACCTGTTAGTATGAGTCGGTTTTCTGTAAACATCTGTTTCAAATGTTCATTGTGTTTTGGTTATTAAAATGTCTAAGAATGGTAATATGTTATTCTGTTCAAGCTCTAGTGTAAACTGAATAGTTTGTTCTGTGTTGTTTATGCCGTTAAGTAATGCATGTAATTCCACAAGATTATGTTCCCAAATAACGAATATGTTATCAACATAATGCCACCAAACCAAAGATTTAATCTGTTTTGAGAAAATTATTTGTTATTCAAATTTTTCCATAAAAATGTTGCTTAAAGCAGGAGACAGACAGGAACCCATTGCCATGCCAAAATCTTGTTGGTAGAAGTCATCATTAAGTTGAAAATATGTTGTCTTTGTACAAAATGTTAGTAGTTCCATTATTGTATTAATGGACAATTCAGTACGTTGATTTAGTAAAGAATTTTGTTCTAATCGTTCTTTTACTATGGGAAGTGTTTTGGTGACAGGAACGTTATTGTATAGATTCACAATGTCAAAACTTGCTAGTGTGAAAGTATTTTTGTATTGTAAGTATATGTGATAATTTTTCTAAGAAATGTGCGCTGTTTTTAAGATGAGAGTTAAACTTACCAGTAAGTAGTGAAACAATTTTTAAAATGATTTTTGAGAGCTCACTGCATGGAGAATTTACGGAGCTGACAATTGGTCTTAATGGAATCTTGGGTTTATGGATTTTGGGTAACCCGTAAAAACGGACCGTTTAGAATAGTGTGGGGTAAGATGTTTACGTTCTTGTTTTGTAAATTCATGTTTGTGATTGTAAAGTAAGCGGTATATTTTGTTTTCTATAGAAGTTGTTAGATCTTTGTTTAATTTTGTATATTGTCCTTGGTTTATTATGTTTTAATTTTGGAATCGTAGTCAATTTTATTTAAAATAACAGTAACATTGCCTTTATCTGCAGGTAAAATCTTACTAGTGCTGTCATTTTTAAAAACTTTAATTGAATGTAAAGTAATGTAATTTTTCGAAAGGTTATTTTTTATATGCATAGGTTTTTCTAGTTCAATTTTTGCTCTTATTCGATACTCTTGAGCTTCACTATTGTTTAATTTGTTTGCAGTTTGTAGTTTTTGGGGAAATTGCAAAATTCAGGCCCTTTTGTAGAATTGAGGTTTCAGAAGCATTTAATTGTTTGTCTGAAAAAATTAATGACAGTTTTTGACAGATCAAAATGTTGGTTTTTCACATAATATTTCGGCATATTTTTATCTGAAAGAAGTTGATTAAATTTACGCAAATCTGTTTGTTTTTGAGACTTGAATTCACTGTTGTAACTTATAAGAGTACTATTTTTAATTCTGTTAAATTCATTCTCTGGTATTCGATAAGCAAGAAAGTTCTGTACATACCCAATATATTTTTCTAATTTAAACTTATTATAACGATGAAATTGTATACGGTCTCTAATAGCAGCGAAGCTTGCTCGTTCCAATATGCTGTGAATCCTTCTGCCAATGTACGGTTGACGAAATCTTAATCCTTTGGGAATAATCTTCATCTACCGAAATATTATTAACTGTAAATGTTTTGGAAGTAGTCGGTCCCTTCTTTGAATTGGCTACTACCATCAAACAACGAACCTTATGGAGATATTCGTACTGTTCATAGATAAGTAAGTAAGATAATCGATTTCGCACATCACTAATTGTCACAATTATTTTAATTCTCCTGAAATTTATATCCATTACTAAGAATGACTCAAGGAAAGAGAAACAGAGAATTTTATTTTATAAAGAAGCTTTCGCTTCCATCGTTCAGTCTTAGCTGGTGCATTTAAACTCAAAGTCTGGTGTTCCCGTCAATTACTTTATATATTAATTTGTAAAATATAATCAGTAATAAAACTTTTCATATTAACTATTTACTTATGTGATACAGAAACAAATTGTGTAAATAAAATGCCCATGAACAGACAAGGAATAATCAAGACCTCTTCAACACTCATTTCAAATTTACTTAAGAATCTTCGAGTCTCTCAAATACCAATCCGCACAACGAAAACCATTTAAATCCGATCCGCACTTGACTGACTGGTCTGCAGCTTTCGCGAGCATCACGCTATATAGTTTTAAAAGTATTTTAATTTGCCTGCCAGCCAAACGCGTGCTGATGCGAGATTATAATTTTTGATTTTCGGATTTTCTTGCAAAAGGTAATGGCTTGATTACAGAGGCGTTCTTTAGAGTTGCTGCGTATTTCGCCTCGGGCTGAACGTTTATAGCGTGCCCTCGTTCGACGGCAAACACGGTGCTTAGAAATAAACTTTTCGAATATGCAAATTATAAATCGCGAACGAAATAGATTGCGATCTGCAATATGAGGTTTCTTATGAATTTTATCTTAATAAAATATTATAAGTCAATAGGTAATATATTTTTTAACTTTATATATACTCTAGAGAAGTTATGATTGGACTCTTAAGCATGGTACGTTTAAAATACTAAATGGGAAGCTTGTAAGCTTCTTGATTTTTTTAACACACTATTAAATTGTATTCTACAAATATATATTCCAGCTTGATTCTGTATATTTTTCGTAAAACATACCTACCGTTTTTCTGAAAATCGGAAAAATATGTGAGGAAAAACGATAAACATCAATGTGAATGTCAAATTTTCATAATAAATATCTAGCTTAAATGTCAAGATATGCCATAAAAGGATATCGTACAGGGTGTTTGTAGCGGTAATATGAGTGGAGTAAAACTATAGTTATACAGAGTGGATCAAAAAATGTTAAAAAATTGTGAAATAAGCATATGCAGTAAGGATATTTGCATTACAGTTATACAGAAGGGTTCAAAAAACAAATAATAATAATAATATATTTATCAGCAAAGAAGCTATCAATTATATCAACATGTTATACATTAAAAAAAGCACTAAAAACTAAAAAATATTCTTAACATAATAATGATGTTGTTGAGTTTTCTATAAAACCCCTTTTCTGATTTTCGGAATAGTGCGTTGTCTAGTTTCCGTTGGTTACTGATTTTGTACCTTCTCAATCGACTTGTGTAGACGGAGAGCTTTTGTCTTAAACTGTCCAGACACTGCTGAGATGTGATATTTTCTCCATCCCACTGAGAGTGTAATTCGGTTATTGTCGATGATAGTCTTGACAAGTCTTTCTATTCTGTTGTTCCTCACCCCGGGTTGGTACTCGGTCAGTCTTCCAATGTCTTTCCGAAGAGAATTAATTTTCTTTGCCAAGGTGGTATTCGGGGTGTTTGTCTAAATTGGGGGGGTCTTGCTTTGGTCTTATTGCGACCCCAATTGTTCTTCAGATGGAAATTGCAGCACAGTAGATGATTGTGTGTAGCGACTCTAACGTTTTAGCACCTAAAACATAGTAAAACAAGATAAATTTTGTTCATAGCCTGCAAGACGATGCCCAGTTTCTTAGAAGATCTTTGTTTGGGAAGAGTTGCCCTAGTCAGTGGATCTGTTCTACTATACTCTCTAAGAGCTCCTTCCATTTCTGCTTGAATCTTCTTCAGTCTCGTCCGCTCTTTGTGGCAAAAGTGTTTCAGGCTCTGCTGGATCGATTGCATTTCGACCAAATACTTCGCGCTCCACTTCGCTCTTTATTGTGTTCAGTTGTTCAGGCGAAATAAGGCCATTTCTCAAGATGACACGATATTGATCTGTGACTCTCTGTTCTGTAACTTTTGGGTACTCACAACATAGCTCTTGATGTAGTGTTTGGCGATATCCAGTCTTGTCCTGGCCAAGGTTCGTAATTCTGTAAAACGTGCGCAATATAAATTCATTCATGGCGCTAGTCCATTTCATGCGCTGTCTTTGCAGTCCCGCTTGAGTGAACGCTAGCTGTTGATCCTGCGCAACAACACTTTCTGCGGGTGGAGTTCTCGTTCTTGCTTGACTCCGTTGGTTATGGTCACGTTGTTGTTGTGACTATTGAGGAGTGTTGTCGTGGTTCTTCTGGTTCTTGGGCTGTAGATCTTTGGACGGCAGGGACCCGCCTCCTCAGCACCCTGCCAACGACATCCCGCATGCTGTCATGTCCAGCGCCGGCTCCAGACAGGCCCTGGCGATCCCCAGGCAGCGGCTCTTTTCCGAGGCATCTACTCCGTAGCTCCATTTTCATGGGTGATGTCACCAATTGACCCTGGTGACCCAGATAACTCGGACCCGTGGGATTGTCACTTCCCAGATGAAATGATTTAAACCAGAACATCCCGTGCGAGTTGTGGGGAAGAAAGAAAAGCTAGGTAGTAGGTCAGCGGACAGCTACCCCTTTAGTCGCCTCATACGACAGGCGTTGGATACCATGGTGCTATTCTAATCCGGCCACCACACGGGATAATAATATCTTTATCAGCAAAGAAGCTATTAATTATATTAGCACGTTATACATTAAAAAACACAACTAAAAATTATTCTTAACATAAATACATAAACATCTCTTAAATATATAATAGTTTCCAGAATTTTTAATACTATGAGGTAAATAATTATAAAGAATCAGGCCTCAATAGTGTTGACTTACATAAAAGTCTAGAGTTTGTCTAGTATTATATTGCTGTATATCGCGGACATAAATTAAATTGTTATATAAATATTGTTGTACCATTTTGCATTTAATTTTGTAAATAAAATCTAAATTTTTAAATATAATTCTTTATGGTTATGGTTGCTTTTCCCTCTTATTTTCACTTTTAACGTAGTTAGTAGAAAAAGATTGATTTATTAATAACTATTCCAAAAAACATTGAACGATTTATTAGGTAGATCAGATATAACGAAAAAACGAAATAAGTAGGTACTTACTAAAAACTTAAAAAATTAAAGTACATAATAATGGTTACAATTTATGTTCGAAACTGCCGAATCGGGAGAGCGGGGTGGTCATTCGCGTGAGCCATTTGTTCCTATCCAAGAGTTTGGATAGATATTATTTAAATGTTGTCTTACTAATAACGAGTTATGAGCAGGTGCTCCATCATGTTGGAACCACTAAATTTCTAAACGAGTTCTCAAATTCAAATTATGCAACATGTCTTGAAAAGTGTATTGCAATAAATGCAAGTAGCGCTCCCCAGTAAGTGATTCGTCATACATAAAAGGCCCCAGAATAGTAGACCCTATGATACCACACCAAACATTAACACCAAATTTTATCTAGGGTCGTCTTTGTTCTACATGGAAAGGGTTTTCTTTAGCCCAGATATGCTCATTGTGTCTATTGAACATACCGCTGTTAGTAAATCTAGTTTCATCTGACCATAACACCTTTAATCGAAACTGTGGATTGTCAAGGCACATGTCTCTAAACCATGTACAAAACAAAATACGTAGATTTTCGAAACCAGCATGCAAAATTTGACAAACTGAAAGTTTGTACGGGTGGAACTTGTGCGCTTTCAGTACCTTAACTACTACTGCTGCTTCGTTAATTTGATTATGTTCGTTTGGTGGTTTAGTAAAAAATCCATATCTGCGTAAACTATTGTAAAGCCTCTTAAATGTACATAGAGCAGGTTGACGATTAAAATATCTGTGAAAGTATTACTCAGCTGCACGAACTGAATTTTTATGGCATATGATATAACATTCCACCATATTCAGTTTTCTTTGTTATAATATTCCATTTTATCACGAAAACTTGTCAATATCGGCTGTCAGTTCAGCACTACTAATGGAATTACTCTCAAATGAGGAAACGTCAAAGTGAAAACAATCTTTTTCATGGCTAGCTACGTTAAAAGTGAAAATAAGAGAGAAAAGCATCCATAACACCGCTATTTTTATGACTAACTATATTGAGTTTTATATCGTTGAAAAGCTCTAAAAATGTCCGATTTTTTGAGGTGATAGCCAACTATGGTTTCCATACAAAAAAAGATAAGTTTGTGTCATATCTCGAAAACGAGAGCTGTTACGCAAACGAGGACACGACTTTTTACAAAAATCCGAAAGTGTCATTAAATTGGGCCAGTAAAACTGCAAATCGTTCCCAATTTAACCATTGCTCTATCCCCGCTAGTTTCCGAGATCCCCATACTGATTATCAAAAAAAACTTATATTGGGTAACCAATACACAAAAACATATACAGGGTGGTTGCAATATAGAGTGAGTTAGACTTACACTTATACAAAGTGGTCCAAATAATGAAACAAATGAAACAAAGTTAAACAATATGAGGGACATATAGAAAAAGAATACAAATTAGGGGGAGGGAGAAAAAGAGAAATAATCGATATATTGCATCAGTTAATTTTTTTTAAATTTTATAAGTAAGTCAATTGAAGTCGGTTGTTTTTTAAATATAAATTATGTATTTCGATTACTTAACTCATTACCTAAATGTTCCCGACGAAATGCTGTCGTTTCGCACATATGAGCCAATCAAGGTAGGTCATTGTTTGAAGATATGTGAGTGTTTGGTTATACTAAACTTTATTCGTCAGAATGTCTATAAATTGTTTAATTTTCTATCCTAAATTTTTTAGAGATTATCACCGTTTTGAATTTGTGAAATAGACTATTCTATATTATCGTGTATTTACTTTGCACCATTTTTCAAGAGCCCAATAGAATCGTTAGATTAACAGGTTGAAATAGAATTCGCCTGACCTGTAGATCCATCGATGCGTTTTCAAATGGTCAGCCGTCGTCGTCGATGTCGTCGGTGGAAGAGAAGCATTTAGGCGCACCCAACATTTTTTCGTCTAGTGTCGGTCTCGTTGGTGTCTACTTTCTCACGCGGCGGCGGGCCGCACCACCGCGCCACATGACTCACAACAATGAATATATAAAATAAAATAATCGTGTGAGTGGGCGACCGTGTGTGTGTGTTCTCGTCGCGTCTCCTCTTTCTCTTTCCACTTTCGTTCTCGCTCTGGCTCGCTCGCCAGAACTCGACTCTTTGGACCAAGCCCAGCGAAAAATCATAACAACTGACTTTACCTATACATATAAGTGTATATTTATACGACAAAGAAAAATAAAAAAAATTCTCCCACATTTCGTACAAAGAGTTGAATTACTGTTCTGTGTTTAGTCTAGTTGACAAACTGAAAATGATGAAGATTCTGGCCGCTATTACTTTATCAAATATTTATAAAACATGTTTTTTATCACATATACGCTAGTACGAGTGCTGCGTTTTATATTTCGAGATTGGACAACCCTAGTGTTGCAATCTAACAACTGACAGCTCTATCGTAAAGTTTGACATTTTTGAGGTTATACGTACTCAGAACGTTTTGACATACGAGCGCTATGTGTTGTTTACAGTAACTTAAAGGATTCATCTCGGCCAAAAAAATGGAATTAAATCTTGAACATTTTCGTACTATTATTTATTACAACTATCGACGTGGATTAAGTTAGCAAAAATGCATGGATGAACTTAATTTAATTTTTGGCGATGAAACTCCATCAAGGACCATTATTTATCGATGGTATGGTGAATTCAATCGAGGTCGTAGGTCACTCCAAGACGAATTTCGTGAAGGTCGTCCAAAAACAGTTGTTGTTCCGGAAACCATTGATGCTGTGCGCGAACTGATTATGCAAGATCGTCACGTGACTTATCGTGAGATTGAGTCAACCTTACACATTAGTAGGACCAGCATTCATTCAATATTGCATAAACATTTGAATGTCAAAAAAATTTGTTCGCGTTGGATCTCACACAATTTGTCAATCGTTCAAAAAAAGGCTCTTGTCTGTTGGTCGAAAGAAAAGCTCAAAAATACGATCGCGGTGCTTCAAAACACGTTTATGACATAGTGACAGGTGATGAATCGTGGATTTACGCGTATGAGCCCGAAAGTAAACAGCAGTCGACTGTATGGGTTTTTTAAGATGAGCCGAATCCAACAAAAGTTGTTCGCGCACGAAGCACTTCCAAGCAAATGATCGCCTGTTTTTTCGGAAAAACTGGACATGTCGCAACCGTACCACTAGAACAACGCAAAACAGTCAATTCTGAGTGGTACACAACCATTTGTTTGCCAGTTGTCTTCCGAGAAATGAGGAAAACCAACCGCCGAAGACGGATCACTCTTCACCACGACAATGCGAGCTGTCACGCATCGGCTCAAACAACTGCATTTTTGACCACTCAAAACATCGATTTGATGACTCATCCGCCGTATAGTCCTGACTTGTCACCAAATGACTTCTTTTTATTCCCGTACGTAAAAAACAAACTGAGAGGTCAACGTTTTTCGACACCTGAAGAAGCGGTTGCTGCGTTCAGAATGCATGTTTTGGAGATTCCTCAATCAGAGTGGAAAAGTGCTTCGACAATTGGTTCAAACGCATGCAAAAGTGTATAAATCTTCATGGGGAATATTTTGAAAAACAATAAAGCGATTTTCGATGATTAATATTTGTTTTTGTTCCCGAAATCCCGCACTTTCGGTTTGATGTTTTTCTTTCCATTTTATGGGATAACTAATTTTCAATCTATAACACAGCAAACATAAATTTCGGCCTTGACAAAACCAGCGTTCCACAGATAAAACACGAGATGGCGCAAATGTCTATTGTCAAAGATACTTTCCTATCTAATACACCGGTCGTCCTATCTTCGATAAAATATTTTTGACGTTTATCATCAATGTAAACGAAAATTTGCTGTAGCGAAATTTATTGTAGAATTGTACATCAAAAATCTTATTTTGTGAGTATGAAGAACGTTGATTTTGTATAATGAAAGAAACATTTTTTAAATTTAAAATTAACATTTTAACTTTAACTTTTAGAATTGTGTCTTTTTTCACAGTTTCTTTGCCAATGACAACGAGATCTGACCTAGATCCCAAAACGTATGGATATATACAGTAATTTCGTGTATTTTTGCTGTTATTTCCCAAAAAGTAGTTAAACATTGACAAACTATCCTTCAGGAAACTCAACCATTTATTTATAAGAATTTATAGAGGTACATATTTAGGCATATCCATACAATTTGTGAATTTTATAGGTAATTATATTACGAAGTTTTTAATTTATTAGTTTCTTTAGTAAAATGTTTGAAACATTACTTCATAACAGAATGTACTCTCATTTTAGCAATATTATCACATGTTATCAACATGGAATTATGAAAGGTCGCTCGACTATCAGAAACCTTCTTAACATGAGTCAATTTCTGGCTGAATGTATAGACGATTGGGTACAGTGTATAAATTGTTTTCACCTTAATTAGTTAATAACTTTTTGTAGAGGTTATTCCAAACCTTAGCTAGAATTAACACTGTTTTTAATTTGCAAACTAGACTATACTATATTATCGTATGTTTACATTATACGTATAACGGCGACTAAAACGAGAACGCCAGTTCCACGGCCGACGACGACGAAGAAGATGACGACGACGCGACTATTCGACATGTTACGTTCCGACAGAACGTTATATATGCTAACTACACTGTAACGAGGTTATAATTTCAGAGGTTTTAATTAAACCGCGCGAGCTCTTCTTCAAACAGTATATTTTCACGTCACGCCCTTGGTCCTCTACTTAACCGGGTCGTTATTATCTGAAATATTTGTAGGGATCCTTATTTGAGATAATTATTTAAAAATTACTAAGTAAACGAAGAACCGTGAAAACTGTAATAAGACAAGTTTCCGAAACTTATAACAATTTTTTTAATTACATTTAAAAATTTTGGATTGTTCTTTTACATCTACCAAATTTGAAGAAAAAAAAAATCGGACCACCAAGCATATTTCAATAAAATTAAACAATTATTTTACTTGTATGCGAAAAAATACAGCTTAACTTTGTTGCATTATTTTATCATTAAAATTTAAAAAAGTTATATTAATTTTGTTATCTATTTGTTGTGTATTTTTTAGAGATCTTATTTCAAGCTTATAGCAACATTTTAACTATCATTGCTATTTCTAGTACTCCATTTTCCTCGAGTGCCCAATTTTTTTTGTTTTTCAGATGATTTTCAGCGATTTTTTGAAAGTTTTCAGCGAACATTAAAATGTGCCGGGGCAAAGTTGATAACGAAATTTGGTTCAAGAACTTAAAATACTTCGGATTTTGATTCAGCAGACGAATATAATTCGAAAATCAATATGCAGTTCGGTCGGTTTTTCAAAATGTTCCATTTTTCAGATGATTTTCGCCAAATTCATTCAGCGATTTTCAGAACATTAAATGTTTTGTGGAGTTATTTGACAACAGACTTTAATTCAATAGCCCCAAGAATCCTTCAAAAATCACGTTACGCCATGTCCAGATCCCTACATTACTGAAACTTTTCCATTTTTCGGAGGATTTTCCGCAGTTTTTTGAAGATTTTCAGCGAAAAACTGTAGGTTGGTAAAATTCATTAACGAATTTGGCATAGAGATGAAAGAACTATATCAAAATTTTCCATTTTCAGGGATTTACTGGTAATTTAAAGATTTTCGTCATAATATTCTATTTTTCAGTAGATTTTCAGCAATTGATTGAAAGATTTTTGCGATTTGTTCAAACTTAAATTATTATAGAGCAAATATCGTGTTCAGGTATCAAAAATTCATTGGAAACCAAATATTGCATAGGGCTTCACACAAGAGCGAGATTTTTCTCGTCTTGTCTCGTTCTTGTCTCGAAGAAACGAGACGAGACGAGACTAGAGCTTCACAAGAAAGCTAGATTTTTCTCGTCTCGCAAAAACGAGACGTTTTGGAAAATATTATGGGCGATACGAGTCCACATATAGTGCAACTCAAGACTTTCATTTTTGGTCTCGTTAAATTTCTTTTATGAAGTGAAATTTGAAAATTTAGAAAAGGTCTACATAGAAAATAATATATTTTATAATATGTAAAATTTGGTTACCATCTGTGAAATATTTTATTGTAAATTTAAAATAGACTCAACAACCAAGTACCTTTTACACATTTTTACTTTAACTTCTTAACGTAACGTATCTCTTATCATACATATTTATCCTGGCAGATTTTTATATCTTAAGTTCGATTGATTTTTTTAACAGATCAATGGGTTACCTTACTCTCCGTTGAGTATATGGGTCTATATTAAACTGGAGGGTAATAAGCGTATATACTATTAAAAGGATTTGTTTGGCTCGAAATTTTCTACCTGGCAGATCCACTTATTTACAGCAGAACAGTAAACTTTTCTTATATACAACTGATTCCATTATAAATTCAATAATTAAGGGACAACTTTTATTGCCTCTAAATACGGATGTTTTGAAAATTTTGTCTCAATCTCAAGTATATATAATAGAACTGGACAAATACTCAAGTAGGTATTTGGTAACAAATTTAGATGCAAAAAAATATATTCCAAATATTCTGTAAAGATAAAATTTATATTAAATTGCGTAACAAAAAAATGTACAAAAACACGTACATCATTGAAAGATGATGTGATGCAAGCGTTATTATGTTAAAATTCTTGGGCATCCAGTAATTTAAAAGATAAAATTAAGAGTTTGTAAAATAAAACATTTATGTACTCGTTAAAATATTTTTGTATAATAGCCTAATAAATGTAGCTTTAAAAAATCATTTACCTATTATTAATTATTATTGAGTTTATAGAATATTTATTATCATTATATAAAGTTAAACGAGACCAGACAACTGCTAACGAGACTTAATTTTTCATACTCTTGTCTCGTGTGAAGCCCTAATATTGTATGTAAAGTTCAGACAACTTTTTTTTTGTTATTGGCCAGTGTTTCTCATGATTTGATTGTTAATTAACTGACATTGTTACTACTATACAGTGTGTCCGGTTGTGGACTAGCGATAATTTAAATTCATGTAAAGCAACTATTTTAATACACAACTACACCATATACCAGGGCTCAATACCCTACCCCTCCATATGGCAGCCATTTTGTTTTTTTTATGGCCTATTCTCTACGTGTAATCTCTCAAAGTTTTGGTCTTACTGAGATAAAAATAGGCTTATTCGACAGATAATAATACTGTCTGTCAACAACATTTCAAAAAAAAAGTGTTAACGTTTTCTTAACTTTTGAAAAAAAGATGAAATGCAAAAAGAGGGTCAAAACATTATGCAATTCAAATTATTGCAAATCAGTGCAAAATCAGTCCCGATAACCTTTCTTTTTTTTTCACTAAATCCAAAGTTTTTGAGTTAAGCTACAATACAACATTAAATTCACAACTGTATGTTTATTACTTTAGGAGTTAATGTTGTTTGAACATAGCATATACGCAAGCACAAAAGAGAGTTACCTTTATTATACCGTAAACATATGTAGTTGCAACTAGATGGTGCACCAGCGCACTATTCTCGAGCAGTGAGAGAATATTTGAACAATAACCATGCACCGTGTATCGGTCGCGTTAGTGTAGTAGCGTGGCCAGCTCGCTCGCCCGATTTGACCCCCTTGGACTATTTTTTATGGGGTGATATGAAGCAAAATGTGTATACTACAGTTCCAAACACCAGAGAAGACCTCGTTGCTAAAATTATGCCAGTCGCCGAAGAAATAAGATCAGACCTAAAACTAAGTAAGCGCTCGACTGCCCAGATAGCACACAGAGCATTAACTTGTCTACAAGCTGGAGGTGGGCACTTTGAACAACTACTGTAGGATAAAATTTAATATGTATAAAAGATTGTAAAAGTATCAAATAAAAATGAATAAGAATTTTATGTGGTTTTAATGTTTACCTGTTTAAAGTCCCGACAAAGGTCTTTTGTGCTTGCGCATATGCTATGTTCAAACAACAATAACTCCTAAAGTAATAAACATACAGTTGTGAATTTAATGTTGTATTGTAGCTTAACTCAAAAACTTTCGATTTAGTGAAAAAAAATGAAAGGTTATCGGGACTGCTTTTGCATTGATTTGCAATAATTTGTTGATTTGCATAATTTTTTGACCCTTTTTTTCGCATTTCATCTTTTTTTCAAAAGTTAAGAAAACGTTAACACTTTGTTTTGAAATGTTGTTGATAGACAGTATTATTGTCCGTCGAATAAGCCTATTTTTATCTCAGTAAGACCAAACATTTAAGAGATATGAACGTTTTTGTTCACACGTAGAGAATAGGTTATCAAAAAAACAAAATGGCTGCCATATGACGGGGTGGGGTATTGAGCCCTAGATATAGTGTATTTGTGTATTAAAATAGTAGCTTTACATGTATTTAGATTATCGCTAGTTCATAACCGGACACACTGTATAAGCAGGTTAAAAATAAATAAACACATTCGTTTGCTTACAGGTACGATTAAAGTAATTTTTTTATTTCACAAATTAAAACGGTCAATGAGTGCCACTTTAATCGTTTAGGATATTCAAAGATCATATGTCGATTAGGTGAATACAGATTTTTCCAATTCTTTGCCCTAAATAATAATAGATAAATAATACTTAGTGTAAGGTACCTAATAATTACAAATAACCTTATCATCCCAGAATTTTGTTTCTCACAGTTAAGGTGGAGAACAAGGCGTTGTTGAAATGTACGAAGGTGAATCAAATATGAACCGGACTTTTGTTTTAAAAATTTTATTGGTACGATCAATACAAATTTTAATACATATTATTTTTCTACATAGTCTCCTCTCTTATGTATACATTTTTCCCACCGAATCGGAAGTTTTTTAATACCTTTCTCAAAGAATGAAACTGGTCGTGTCGATAACCAATTGCGCACAAACGTTTCTACACCTTCTTGTCCTCAAAGTGGTGGCCTCCCAGTTCTTCTTTAAGTGGCCCAAACATGTGGTAGTCACATGGCGACAAATCAGGACTGTAAGGCGGGTGTTCAAGGATTTCCCAATGCATTTTGTTCAATTTTCCTTGAGTCAATGCAGCTGTATGTGGCCGTGCGTTGTCATGCAACAGAATCACACTTCGGATAGACATATCCCGCCTCTTTTGCCGATAGGCAAGTTTCACTTGTTGGAGTAGTTCGCAGTAATACTCAGCATTAATTGCACGGCGTTCGTGCAGAAAATCGATCAGCAGTACGCTTTCAATCAGCTCAGGAATTGCGTAGATATTCGCCTCATTGATGCTTGTCGTGGGACGGCGTGCATGAGGCTCATTTTCCACTGTCTCTCGGCCATCTGAAAACTTTTTGTGACAGTCGTACACTTGGGTCCTTGAAAGTGTTTCATTGCCGAACTGTGCAGATAGTGGACGCAAAATTTCAGACGGTCTAACGCCCTCCCGCGCCAAAAATTTGATAACAACACGTTGCGCAACAGACGTATGCACCTCTTGCTCTGACATGATGCTACTAACAGCGCATCGACTACGCCTCGCCAAACCGACGAACTCCCCTCTTCTTAACATCCCTACCTAACATATATCGACACGTCACTCCACTCGAATTACCTACAGGGCGAGAAACAGAATAGTCCGGTTCATATTTGATTTACCCTCGTAATTGACAAGTGCTCAAAAATTACTCAAATAGTAAGATACAAAAATTAAACTGACATTTAGATCTTTTTCTATGTATCTAGAGCAACATTGATATTTATATTGAATTTAAAAAATAATAAGAAAAACACATAAGCAACAGAAGGAAAAGTGAAAACCATATCAAATTAATAATATTTTATTACAGCGGAACCCCATACTTAACGCTAAAGGAAATAAAAAAAAAACAATTCAAACCAACGAACTTCTACTTAACGAATGAACTTTTATTTCACACCGTCTACAAATATAAAATTTATGCGAAGGCAAAAAAAAAGCTCTCATGATGTATTTATTTAGACGTTAATCATTATTGCTTGGTCACGATAATATCTTTTATAAAAAAATTAACTCACCTGTATTATGCGACTGTGCTCGTTGAGTTAGGGTGTTCAAGAACCGTAACCCATCGAACGTCAAAGAGAAAACTAGAAATTGTATTTTACGGTACGTTATCGTATTTTCTCTTTTTGCTGTACTTATTAACTATATTTAGTTAAGGAACTTTGCTGCATAGCATATCTATAAAGTTCTATTTAAAACAAATATATTAAAGTGTATTTCTGGAGAATTGAAAGAATGATGAGGGACTTAGGAACTGAAGAACTTATGGTCTGGAGAAGAAGAACTCAAAAGTATTAAGATTAAAAAATCTGGGGACTAAATGGCCAAGTGGAAGATATAATAAGAAGAAACAAAAGAAGAAAGTGCAAGAACATATTTTATGCAGTTTTTACGAAAAATTAAGGCTAGAGTTTGAGAAATTGGAGTTGAGGAACCAAACAAATGAAGAAAAGAACTGAAGAAGATAAGGGCTAAAGAACTTAAAGTCTGGTAACAACAGAACACAAACATTAATGTTTTTTTTTGGGAAAAGTTGGTCGCAAAGGACTGGACTTCAATGCAGGGGCGAAGTATATTTTCCATTGTAATTCTATCTTTATCATTCACATAAGAACACACACTGGTTAAGCATCTAACGGTTCCACAACCATATCTTTGACAGTTCATAATTTGAATTCTGCTCTTAAATTTCTATATTATCCTCCTCTGAACTACGAATAGTAGCAGATAAGTTATCTTTCAGGACACATGTGGAAAATAGATCTATTTCAAGGATGTCATGTCCCATCTGTCTATTCGAGCCATAGTCCTCTCCTGTTATTATCTTATACCGAGTAAACCATGTCTTAATCATTTCCTCGCACACATCAATAGAGCCCTAACACCTCTGGCAAACTTAGGAAACCTCTGAATATAACGAATTTTATAAGACACAGAAATATACACCAGCTGGGAAAATCATTAAGTACCTACCTAATAACATGAAAACAGTTTGGTTGTATGGTTTCGAGAAATACAAAAAAATAACTTTCAGTCCAAGAAACACCCAATGTACTTATATAGCAACATGCAGCAAGGGGACTGTACCTATATACAAATGACAAATAAACAGCACTTTAGAAGAAATTCACTGGTCTACAACAAGGAAAGACAAACTTGGCGCTATACTCATAGAGTTCCATGCCATAGGATAACGATAGAGTAGATAGATAGAATAGAGACGAGATAGAAACGAATGAGAAATTAGTTTAATTGTATTTCTTCTAAGAGTAATACTATTCCAACAGAATAACAACAGAAGTGGATTACATCCACATATTTTCAACTTAAAACCTATATGTCTTTACCAGAAACTTATACGCAAACTCTAAGAAGTGGACTACTTCTAGAAATATCCGAATACGAAAAACAAATAAAGTTAAATCATAATACCTATGATAGTAGGCATATTGTATCAGAATATCACAAAAATCTTGAGCAATGCAGAAACAAAGTACCTGGAATTACAATCCTGACAAGACAATAGTAGAATACATAAATATCAACTATAAAATAGCCAAAGAAGTCAAGAAGAATAGGAATGAAAAGAACAAAAGATATTAGGTAAAACTAGAATAGCTGAAATAAAAATCCGAAAATGGGACAAGATATAGGTAGGTATCCAACAAAATCCAAAAACAGTTGTACTCAATACTTAGGTATTGGATTAAACCAGGGGTCAGAAGTTATTGCTGAACTACATTCAGGAGTATTGTTGCTAGGTCTGAATAATGTGATAGTAAACAAGGCCTGGAACAGCTTCAAAACTAAAAACCTAACATCACAAAAATTGTTCCGTATTTTTTTCCCAGAAATACAAGGAGGTCTTCAACAAAGTACGAAACTAATAACCATCTTCTTACAGTGGAAGCTCTTATTGGAGAATGTGTCCAAGTACAGACTACTTGTGTTGATGTTTGTAGATTTTTAACAAGGCTTTCAATTTAACCAAAAAGAAAGTTATTTAACAACTAAAAGCAACATCAAGAACAACCAAGACTTATGTAACATAAGAAAAAAGAGAAGCTTCATATGCAAAACAAAAATATGGGACTCAATAAAAATTATTTCTACATTTACAATCGCATTGGGCTGATCAGGTGCCTAGAATGGTAGATAACCCATAGATAGACGAGTCCAAGACAGAAGCCACCAACCCAAACACTGCTAAGTGGCCAAAATCGAAAAAGAAGGCAAAATATGAAAGATTTCTAACAATTCGCAGTATTGACTAGTGCTGATATGGAAGATTAAAAGAAACAGACTGTTAAATTCTTTCTACTTGACATTTTATCTATTTATATACCTATAATGTGGCATTTTGACAAAAAGGCATTTTTCTGTTTAACGTTTATAACAGACTATGTGGCGGTATTTTCTAAAATGAAATATCATTGGGACAACCTAAACAAATATATCTACCTACCGGATTTCAAGTACCTACCTATCTACTTAACTAATCCTAAAATTATTGGAATGCTTATCTATTAAAATTAAATGAACTTCCATCAAAATGGAATCACAATCAGTTCAGAATTCATAAAATATTGTCATACCAACTTATATCGATCGGAAGCATGAATCCTACGTTGAAGTTAACTAAAAAAAGAATTCCACAGAAAAACTCATTGAATTTCTCATAATCCCTCTATTATAATAAAAAAACTAGGTTAATATGAACTATAAACCTCTTCTGAATTCTTAAGTGAAAAAAAAATCCATCAAAACGAACTGGAAAGCATAATATATGTAAATTGCAAATACTTGGAAAATAGTACGTTCCACAGCCTTTTCAGCTGGAATTGTCGGTTTTCCACGAAACTCATTGTGTTATAGGTATGGCTCTTTTGAAATGTTACGCTTATTCAGTTTTACGTCAAATGATCTTAAATCCCACAATTATAGACGTAGCGAGGGGAAGGGATTTGGGATCAAAAATTCAATTTTAACCAATTAAAAATTGTTTTCACCAAAATATTTTTGCTTTATACATTTCCTATATACTGGAAATACATTAATAGAAAAATAATTTTTGTGTTGCTTAAGCACATTTCTACTAATAAATTCATCCATCTTCCAAGAAATTACTACTGTAATCACATGACAGGGAAAACGTAATCCAAAGTGTCGGCAGGCACCTTTAGTTTTAACGTTTTCACTTCATGCGAGAGAAATTAAGGCATAAAAATCATTCTAAGGAAATTGAGACATATTACAAATGCACGTCATTTAGTTGAAGATAATCATAACTTTAATGATAATCGAAAAATTTTACGTTTAGAAAATAATCCTAGTAAAATTAAGTATATTCCTGGAATTTAACAGATCCTACAAATATCCAGGTAGGCTATTAAATAATCAGTTAGATCTTAATCCATCTCTACTCTTAAATCTTTTCAATGGCTCCGTATAATTATTTAAGTAAAGTAGGTACAATATATATATATATATATATATATATTTGTTTTTAAGTTTTCGCGGGCACTAAATGTTTTAGGTGGTTTCCGGGAATTCATCCGCGTAGTTGATAACTGATCCCTGCCGGGATCGATGGTAAAATGACGACGTTTCGGCAGAGTCACATCTGCCCTCTTCAGGTCGGTTCGCATAATTCTCGTAGCCTTCTGCTTTCGCTTCTAGTTACTCGAATACTAAGATTTTCTGAAGCTCGCAGAAGGCTACGAGAATTATGCGAACCGACCTGAAGAGGGCAGATGTGACTCTGCCGAAACGTCGTCATTTTACCATCGATTCCGGCAGGGATCAGTTATCAACTACGCGGATGAATTTCCGGAAACCACCTAAAACATATATATATATATATATATATATATATATATATATATATATAATGATAGTCTTTCAATATTTTGTAAAACTTATTAAAGGCATTGTATACTGAAATACGTACCATAAGAAGACTGGGGGCGCTGCTGAAATTGTACTCATTGAGCTTACGCTTTATGCATTTGCGTTTGTAACGCGTGAACCAGCCTTAAGGACGGATATTAATTGTAAACCATACTTAACGTCAAGTTAACATATCATCGTAGTGGATATTCAGAAGAAAATATTGCAGCTGTTACTTCTAGTGTTGTTAAACAACCAAAAACATTAATTCGTCTTCGTGCACAGCTATTGAACATTCCAAAAACCACTTTATCCAGAATTTTGTGCAAAGATCTTCATTTAAAGGCTTACAACATTCAGATAAAGCAAGGAATAAAGCCAACAGACTTTGGTTTACGTCGAATTGGGTGGATTTGTTAACAAGCAAAATTGTCGAATCTGGGGTGAAGAAATAATGGAAAGGCCGGGGCATCCACAAGAAGTACCTAACTGTTTGGTGTGATTTTTAGGCTGGTGGAGTGATTGGTACATACTTTTTTGCTGTTACTGTGAATGGTGATCGATATCGAACAATGATTACCTACTAACTTTTTGTTGGATGAATTAGAGCATATTGATGTGCTATGTGGTTCCAAGAGGAGGATGCAACATGTCATTCAGCAGCAAAAACAATCAATCTTTTGAAACAGAAATTTTGTAATTGAATAATTGCTCGAAGAAGAAACATTAATTGGCCCCCTAGATCTTGCTATCTAACACCTCTAGATTTTTCCTATGGAGATATTTGAAAGAAAAGGTCTATGCCAACGATCCTCAAACAATTGATGACCTAAAGGAGAACATTGTTGACTGTTTTCAAGTAACTGAACCGCAGTTATACCAGAAAGTTATCGAAAATTTTGGCGAAGAATTAGAAGCTTCTCGTACAGCAGTAGATGGTCACTAACAAGATATTGTTTTCGATTACTAAACCGGAACAATTGTACTATCATTTGAAATCAAAGATATGATCATTCTCAAATAATTTGTGTATTTTATTAAAAATTTAAAAATTATCCTCAAATTGGAACATCCTTTATTTTGCTCACGTTAAATTAACATGTTTAGAGAGGGGGACCTGGCAGCCATACCACCGGGGGTGTAGGACAAAAGTGTATTTTTTATCAAATTCTTAAAAGATTTAACTAATAAACTAACAGAGACTAATAAAAAAAATTCACTCACTATTTTGACATGTTTAACACCTGCTAGCTCCCTTAGTTCCCTGGTTAAAAATTTTCAAAGAGGAAAAAATTGGGCGTCTTGCTGAAATTACGTTTCTCAAACATTTTTAGCCTGTTTTTAATCAAAAACAAATTATCGTGCTATGATAACGCAGTTTTTTGTGCCTCAATTGTTAAATACAATCATATATTATTTCAAAAAAGTATCTAGTTGGCGACATTTGGAAAGACTCCGTCACTTAAAGAAAATTTTCAGCACGGTCCTGGTTTTCTCCTAATAACAAACATAACCAATCATACAAATAAAAAAAACAATGAAAATTCATAATTGAACAATCCAATCCGATTATTAGGGCACTTGGAAAAAATTGTCCAAAAATTATTTCATTTACCAAATACCTAAGATGCCGTCAAGAACAAATCAGAACCTTACTCCGCCCTTTTCACCCTACCACGGAGATCCAACAAGTAGCGATTGGTCCGTCTTGATACACACACACAATACCGATTAGGAAGTTAGCGGCAAACATTTTTTAGGATCCCCGTGTTATGCAATTTCAGTAGTGTTTGGCATTCGAGTCGATCGAACGGAGCGGCGCCGAAGACACTGTGAACCGAACTATCTTCATGGTGGGTAGTAGTAGGGAGACAACCCGCTCCTTGCGAACACGAAATCTCGTTTACCTGATCTGATTCAGTCGCCGGTAGCAGTTGCTAGAGGAAAGTTTGTTGGTTTTTGGGTTTTCGTCGAAAGGAAAATCGGTTTTGTGTTTGATACTCTTGTCATATCTACTTACGTGTTTCACAGTGATTTTTGATTTGAAATTGATGTTAGTGCTTCGTATTTTCGTTGTCCTGAAGATGGGTGAGTCAACATTTCGTATTGATTTTTTACAATCGATTCGTTTAGCGTGTGTTTTTGACATATTATGTGTTAATAACCTAAAATGTTTTCATTTGACACCAACTTATTTGCATATTACACAAATTTTTGACATGTTTCGAAATATTCTGCAATTTATAACGTACGTATTAATTTGTGAAAATATAAAATTTGCATTCGACAGTTCCGGGTTACAAGTATATCACCCTTTGAATTTGTAACATACCTTGATTTATTTAGCGATTAGAAAGTTTTTTATTACTGATTACAAAATATGACAATAAATTGTATTCCAATAGGAAACTGTTATATACCCACAATTCCTGTTGTAACCTGTTAACATCCCAGCACAATACAATTAAACACGTGAAAAATTTAACAGTTAATAGGGTCACTGTAGTTCCCACTTATATTAAAACTACACTCCTACGTTTATATATGTTTATAAACTTTCGATATAACTTTTTTTAATAATCTTATAACAAATCTGGACTCAAAATTGCCCTTCCTTTCTTATGATTCTCAGAATACCTGAATGTAGCAAACTAAAAGATTTTTCTTTTTGAACAGTTAATAATTTTCAAATTAGATTCATATATATCAGACAAATTAAATGGCCAATTGATACATATGATGATCAACCTTTATAAAATGATTCTTTTATCCAAATAATTACGACAGGAGCAATGAGGGTTGAATTGTTTTTTGTCCTTGGTTCGTTGATGACTTTCGTCATGTTCTATTCTATGGCCAGTTTTTGGTAAGCTTCTATCCAGTTCTACTGTGACTTCTTGTTTAATCTCAACAGTCTTATGGTTTGATCCACTTCACGACCAAAGCCTTCCTTCGTTCTCTGTCATTTATCTATGTCTTGTATCTCGTGGATTCACATCAATCTAACAGATCTCCTTAGGCAGTGTTAAAAACACCCACTTTTGATTCTTTCCAAATCGTCTATGTAGTTCCATATCAATTTCGCTATTGTTTCAGCAACATATTTCTTATGCAAATTGTACTGAAATCTTAAATTGTTGTGTCCAACCAATTGGAACACCATTGTTTCTGGGTTTTCACTTGTAACTGATAGATCTATTGAACAAAGAAAGCTGGCTTCAATTTATTTGTTATTCCCAAATTCTCCTTATCTTCCCAAAGACATCCTAGGTCAGTCTTCTATTTCTGTAAATGTCTCTTCCATGTCATCAACTTAGATCATTTCAAGCGAAGGCAGTCACATTAAATTCCGCTTGTAACCTGTTAATATCTATGTTTTGCAACTATAGGTATATGTAACTGTATTAATCTCTCAAAAATAGATTTTAAAGCAGACTGATTAGGTATTGTCCCCTGTGTTACCTTTAGGATTCACCTCAATTTTTTCAAAGTCAGCTTTATAACAAAGTTAATAGTTACCAGTGATGCTGGATTCATTTCAGAAAAATAAGATGCCTAGTCCAACATACCATATATGATATAGTGAGGATCAGGACATTGAGGATTCATTGTCAATATCAGAAGATTTTATTTGACGTGAGGGGTAGTCCAAATTTTCATAAAAACTTCTCACCTAATTATTATTATATGGCCCATCAGTCATCAGATTTTCAGAAGAATGTCAGCTTATTCAACATTTTAAATTATCGGTTTACGAAAATTCTAATAAAACGAACTGTCAGTCAAACTGTAAATCTAATATCATCTTCAGGTTTTGCGATTTTGACCCAGTTTTAAAGACCATTATCATTTTCAATATTTAAAATTCTCACTATATGTAAATTTATCTGTAAGCCATCCTCTAATCCTAAAGAGGTCCATTAACGTTTCATTTACCATTGTGCCTGGACTATAATGACTAAATCATCTTCAGAGTATACGATTTTGACCCTCATGACCAGTCATTCGTCTGTTTCAAGATTTAAAATTCTCGCTTTATGAAAATTCATGTGAATTCACCTTTCAGCGAAACTCTAACCCTAAAAGGGTCTATTAATCTTTCATTTGCATTGTGCCTGGACTATAATGACTAAATTGTAAACCATTATCTTCAGTGTGGCCTCCAATTTCCAGACGAATGTCATTTTCAACATTTAAAATTCTCGTTTTATGAAAATTCATGCGAATCCACATGTAAGTGAAACTCTAAGCCTAAAAGGGTCTATTAATCTTTCATTTGCATTGTGCCTGGACTATAATGACTAAATTGTAAACCATCATCTTCAGTGTGGCTTCCAATTTCCAGACGAATGTCATTTTCAACATTTAAAATTCTAATTTTATGAAAATTCATATGAATCCACCTATCAGTGAAACTCTGAGACGAAAGAGGTCTATTAACATTTCATTTACCATTGTGTCTGGACTATGATGACTAAACTGTAAACCATTATCTCCAGAGTATACGATTTCCACCCAAATTTCTAGAGGAATAACATTTTCAACATTTAAAATTCTCGTTTTATGAAAATTCATATGAATCCACCTGTCAGCCAAATTCTAAGCCTAAAGAGGCCCATTAACGTTTCATTTGCTATTCTGCCGGGACTATAATGACTAAATTGTAAACCATGACCTTCAGAGTATACGATTTTATTCCAGTATTCCAGACGAGTATGATTTTCAACATTTAAAATACTCGCTTTATGAAAATTCATATAAATCAACCTGTCAATGAAGCTCTAAGCCTAAAGTGGCCCTTCAACGTTTCATTTATCATTGTGCCTGGACTATAATGACCAAATTGTAAACCATCATCCTCAGACTATACCATTTTGACCCAGTTTTCCAGACAAATATATCTGCGAAACTCGAAGCCTAAAATGATCCATTAATGTTTTAGCCATCAAAGTATACGTTTTGGCCCAGTTTTCCAGACAAATATCGTCTTCAATGTTTCATATTCTCGCATTACGGAAATTCATATAAATCCACCTGTCGGACAAACTCGTAAGCCTAAAGAGACTCATTAACATCTCATTTATCATTGTGCCTGGACTATAATGACTAAATTGTAAACAGTCATCCTCAAAGTATACGATTTTGGCCCAGTTTTCCAGACAAATATCATTTTCAACATTAAAAATTCTCACTTTACGAGAACCCAAATAAATCCAGCAGCCAGTGAAACTCAAAGCGTAGTAATGAAGTTCATTAACGTTCAATTTGCTGTTCGCATTTCCCGAGGCAATTCGTCGAAAGTGAAAACGCCTGCCGCGGTCGTCCGGCATTGGCGACCTTTATAGGTATTTTTATATACGAATTCATAGTCGCAACTGATGAAAATATTGTTAAAACCGCTGACCGACCTGATGATTCATGGATTTGGCACTTCTCCCCGGCTTCAGAATTAGTAATTTTTTCTTTCATTGCGAAGTCCTCGAATTCAAATGTTCCGATTATTTGGGACAACTTGACCACACAGTCGAGTCAGTGAATGAATAAAATGAATTTATAATGACGGATGTAGCTTGAATATGGTAAACGTTTACGATCTCGGCAAGGTCGTGCTGCCTGTTCATACTTGTTATAAATCAGTTGTATAATATGTTACAACTGTTAATTGGTGTCGTATAGTGTCAGTTTTAAAGCGTGCAATCGACGAAATCTTTAGAAGTAAAAAAAAATAGCATCAGAAATATTGAAGACAGACGAGTCACCTTGAATATCTTAGTTATTTTCAAAACTATTGCAATAAGAAAAACAGGTCGGTTATTGTTTCGAGTGGGACATTTTTTGAGATGAATTAGCGCTTACGCGCATTTAACATAAACAGGCCAATTCAATGACCTTGAGATTTGGGAAATAGGTGTTGTCGTATATCTTTTGAAAGCCATTTTTACGGACTGTACAATCATAATAATTTTTTTATTGCAATTTCTGTACATATAATAATAAAAGAGTACTCCAAAAAAAAACAAATTTACATTACAATGCAATGCCTCTAAAGCAAATGTTCAAAGTGTCTTCCATTGACTTCCATACAATAGTACAACCTTGACTGAAAGCCGTCTCTGACATAGTTCAGCATAGTCGGTGTTATCTGACGACACTCCGCTATAATTCGTTGGGGTAGTTCGTCGAAATTCTCAGGCTGAGTCATAAACATTTTGGATTAACATGTCCCCACAAAAAAAATCCAAAGGGTTCAGAGCAGGTGATCGGGCAGGCCATTCTATAGGACCTCTTCTTCCAATCCAGCGACCAGGGCATTCCAAATCGAGGTATTGACGAACTGGTGCGGCATAGTGAGGAGGAGTTCCATCTTGTTGGAAATGCAATTGCTCTTCATGTAGTAGAGGATCATTTTCTAATTTTTCTATTATCAATGCATTAATTTAATTTTCCAATATATTGAGACAAATTTCACCATTTAAATTACCATGAATAAACAGGGGTCCAATTAGATGATTTCCCAAAATCCCTGCTCAAACGTTTAGTTTTGCCGGATGTTGACTCTGAGCTTCTCGAAATAAATGAGGATTTGTGTCGCTCTAAAATCTACAGTTATGTCGGTTAACCTCCCCATGAAGTGAAATAGTGCACTCATCCGAAAAGCAAACATTATACAAGAAATTCCGGTTCCGGATCATACGCTGGGTCATAATTTCGCAAAACTCTTGCCTTCGATCCCAATGATCCCCATTCAATTCATGAAGTAATTTAATTTTGTACGGATGGAATTTGTACTTATGCAAAATTCTAAAAACGTTAGTTTTGTTAATAGCGGATGCTGCAGAGATTTGCTGGACAGACTGCGTGTTTGGTATAATAAGTTGAACGTGGCCCAATGTAGCCACAGCTACCCCTTCAACATTTGCAGCTCCAATGGGACCTCTTTTTTTATTCATTACTGAACCCCTCTCCACAAATTTTAAAATCAACTCCAATACGTATTTATGACCAACCTTACGTTCGGGATGGTTTTGGTTAAAAACCCTTGCAGCAGATCGAGCACAATTTTGATTTTGGTAATTAAGACTTACCAGCTCAACACGTTCTTGCAATGTGTATACCATAATTATATTTTAAATTTTCAATTAATCAGTAAAGTAATAACTTGACAGATAAATGTACAATGCTTCAAGTGATCGAATGAAGGTCAGGACAGATGAACAAACTTGATGTATATATCAGTAAAAAATACTGTAAAATAAATGAATGTTTACATTTAATGTTTTTCTTGTATTGTGTGTAATTACAGGGTGCGGCTGTGAAACAGAATGGTTTAAAAGCGTACTGTACAAGAACTCCTTTTAATTTAATAATCCGGTTTTACTACTAGGTCCGTTAGGTTTTCTGTTACATGAACAGTCATTTATAAATACTAGAAATACAAGGGGCCCCAAATTTGACCCTTGGAGAACGCCGGATGTTGGAACGAAATCGTAATATGCAGTGCTGTACCACGACGGAGAAAGCTTTTTCCATGTATTGTAGTTCTATATAAGCAAGGTCTTCGTTATTCCTACCGGAATATTATTTATCTACTCTTCAAGAGCCACAAGGAGGTTAAATTCTGATATAATTCAATAAACTTACTCAACAACTCTCGAGAACTTTGTATTCGCTGTGATCGTGATCGCCTTTAGATTCATAAATGTAGGTATGCATCGGGGTATTTAAAAAATTGGTTCTATAAAAAATCTCGAGGACTTTGTTTAACATGTCAACTGGGCTTAAACTGTAAATTGTAGCGTGTGAGCCGGGCTTAAACAATAAATCGTAGCCTGTGTGCCGGGCTTAAACAATAAATCGTACCGTGTGATCTGGGCTTAAGTTATGTAGTATAATTTTCTGTTTCAATTTAGATTTCGCTAACGATACACCCAACGCTTGAATCGCGTAATTCGTGTTAGCAAACATCCTACCCGGAAAAATACTTGGTGTGCCGTTTATATAACTGTTTAAGAAATAACGCTATTTATAGTAGCGATTTTTTTTTGGTATTGAATGATTGACGATGACAATATCGACAACTTCATCTCTCTCTCAATCCGAATGCAATCATTGAGTCATTGTTGAAATATCTTTGCTTGTCTACATACCAATTGGTTTGTTATACCTGAAAAGGTCACCGTCACCGGACATGTTTCACTTTCTATGTTGGGCCGCCTTTACAGATTAAAAGTTTAAACAATTATCCGACACGTTGGATTGTATTTAATTTGTAGATCCGTTCGAACCAGCCTCGGTTCACTTACCGAAAGATAAGCTCGCTCTCGATCGACGACATGCCGATTGGAAATATTTTTCGCACGATTTGAATAATGATAAGCGAACGCAAATGACGAATTCACTTGTTCTATTGAAACCGGATAGGAGTATGTTTCGTCGGATTTTGAAATATAGCACAGCCACACATAAATAAAAAGGTTGGGTAGACTTTTATGCGACATACACACACCAAACTTATGTGGGATCAACCTCTAATTATATTTTTTTTGAAGGGAGAAATGTAATCACCACTTATTAGAAAAAAAAGTGGGTATTGTTCCTCAGTGGCAGTATTACTACTCCTATCCCCCTAATGTAGGGTTATCAGAATTTTTCTTAAATAAATTTGGTTTGGATAACCTACTTTTTATTCTAAAATCATTTATTATCCCGACTTGACCATGCAATATATGGCAGCACACCCCCTCTAGGGGAAAATTCACTGGAGCCTAGACATCCTAGATATCAAAAGTGTTTAGCTCGGTAGGAGTCCTTGCTAAGTTTTCAAGCCAGTGGTTGGAGCCGTTGCGGCAGTTTCCCATGAATTTCTGGACAGTCCGGGCTGTTCCTAACAGGACACCTTTTTGCATTTGTTGGTAAAGATGTTTGTCCAGACCGAGGTATTTTAATTTGTTTAATAGATGTTTTGGGACTACTCCTGTCGCTGACATAACAATTGGTACAATTCGTGTGTTGTTCATGTCCCACTGAGTCTTTGTTTGAAATTCCAAATCCCTATATTTGGTTATTTTCTCCACCTGCTTGATATTTATAATCTTGTTGTTAGGAATTGCTATGTCAATTAAAGTTGTATTCCGAGAGACTTCATCTACCAGAACTATATCTAGTCTATTGTGAGCATCAGTCAGTATCGTGCGGTCCCAGTACAGCTTGTAGTTGATATTTTTTAAATCAGATTCTGGTTTGTATTTACAGTATGGTAATCTCGACGACTGTGATAGTTCAAGTTTCAGTGCTAGTTCCTGGTTCAGTATTTTTGCCACAGCATGGTGTCGTTCTTTGTATTCAGTTGCAGCGAACACTTGACAACCTCCTGTGATATGCTGGATATATTCAGATGTTTGGCAACCGTACCTAAATATTTCGTTATTAATAGAAGGGTCTTTAACGATGTACTTTAAATAGTTCTTAGTTGGAATTACTTGATCTTCGATTACCAATATAAAGCCTTCCGTTTCAGGAAACATATGACCAGAGATCAGCCAGTAGTTTGGAGCTGCACTGTCAACATAATCTTAGTTGACGTCATTTATATGTCTTCTATGAAGGGGCTTCTCTTTCCATTTCAGCAGTTCCTGACCAGTGATCTGGTAGTGTAATTGGACGTGTTGATCTGTCAGTCGCAGTGGTGTTGAGTCATCAACCTGGCATATGTCTCTATGCAGATCAGAAAATTCTGCGAGTTTCTGGAAATGACTACTCAGAATAGAAATTTGTTGATCTAATAATTTACTTAAATCTGCCAATCCTCTTCCTCTTTCATACCGTGGCAAAGTTGTACGTTCGGCAGAGCTCTTTGGATGGTGATTTTGAGCCTTTTTTAGTAAAACTAGAACTTTTCGATGTAATTGTTCAATGTCAGTCTTGCACCAATTAAATATACCGAAAGAGTAACTAAGCACTGAACACGCATAAGTTTTAATAGCCTGAAACAGATTTTTACTGTTTAGTTTGGTTTTCAAAAGTCGTTTTACCCTTCTATAGAGCTCTGTTGTTAGTTCCTGTTTCATGGTGGAGTGATTATTACGCTGAACCTGCTTTATTCCAAGGTATTTATACGTATGACCTTCGGCCATAGATTCAATTGAGGTGCCGTTTCCTATTTCGTAATTCCTTGGTAATTCCATAAAAGTTGGGTTCTGTGTATGTTTTCCATAGTAATTTTTTCTCCTGATCACGAATTCGGTATCAGACCATTATATCACAATTCACCTAACCTAACCTCAAAAAACTTACAAAAGAGTAAAATTGGGGTAAACTTAGAGTTCTTGTATGTAAATGAACCTGCTGAATCTGAAATTACACTCAGAATTGAAGTAGCACGGCCTCGTAGTGTCCTAACCTCAAAAAATGTCCCGAAAAATGCCAAAACGACTAAGTAGTAGTTTTTGAGGTGGCTGAATACAAAAATAAATGCAGATAAAATTTGCAATAAACAGCAGATTAAAGCCAAATTTGGTAAAATTTTAAAAAGTTGTATAAAGATTTTTTTGATCTTGAGATACTTAACCAGGTTACAGTTACAAACTGCCCTACGCTTATCATCTACAATTCCGGCTTTAGTTCAATTCTTGCTTCTCGTTTTTAATTTCATTAAATTTTAGCTACTTTTGAAAATTCTAACTGCTTATGAAGTTCGTATCATATGTGTTGTTAACACCTAGTATAACACTATCTATTGCCGACAAAAATTCCTTTCTTCCGCAATGAGAAATTATTTTCCCACAGTCCTGCCCGCAGTCGTGTTTGGTTTTCAATTTCAGTGTCGTTTTTCCCGTGCGTCATAAAAAAAAATCACCTCCCAGTTCACAACACCCGCGTTGCCTCTCTGCATCGCGGCGTGACCATCGGACACACCTATTTGGTGTTGACATTTTTACCAATTAGGAAAGTGTTAATGTTAAAATGTCGCCTCGTTTTAGGATAATTTGAGTAAATAAAGCGCTAATGAAGGTTGCTGATATCTTTGGTAAATATTATTATTACTATTGTGCAAGCAAACAACGGAATTCCCACGATTGAATTTGTTGTGACGTTAGAGGTGTAGTAATGTAACCTATCGCATGACTCCTATCCGAAGGCCTAGTGGTTGTCTATTATAAAAAAGTATGATTTATCATTTATGTTTTCTTTTATACAAATTAATTGCTGGTCATGAAATTTGTTACAAGGGGGGGGATGTTGGAAGGTATTCTTATCAGATACAGGATGTTTGTACTGGACTACATTTTTTTATTGGTATCCTAGTTGTGGTTGTAAAGGGAAAAGGTGTGTCACCAAGAGTGTTGCCAACACTCTTCCCTCTAAGAGAATCATTTCAAAATTCTCTTTTGTAAATATAGAATTTTTCCTCGTATATAACGACACGAAGTAAATAGGCAAGCTTTTGAAGAAATTCCAGATCAATAAGTAATCCAAAAAGCACTCAAATGAAAGAAGTCAACAGATTCTATAGTGATAGGAACCATAAGGTTCTCAATAAAATGAAAGAAGTCTTCAACCTCTGTTTGGGGAAAACTATACCAGCAAACTGCAATAGGGTCTTGATAGTACTGATATATGAGAAAAGAGATCATACAAACATAGCTAACTACAATTTCATCAGTCTGCTCTCACCCCCCTACATAAGTACGCGAACAATCTCCAATAGACTACAGAGAAAACTGAAATTTCATTAATCACTGAAAATAGGTATTGTGCTAGAATTTGCCATGGTCGTATGTTCAGTTTATTTAGATCTTCTGTGATAGCATCTTTCTATCTTCTCTTGGGTCTGCCTGTATGATGTTTTTCTTCTCGTATAGATCTCCTAGTTCATATTTGTATCTACATCTCCACTCGTTCGTTTTCTCAACCTGATAAGGACCATAGAGTAGTGTCATCAATGATGATCTGCTAGCTCTATAATACAACCACTTGCCTTGATCTTCGTAACCTTCCTCAAAGCCTTCTGTACGACAGAATGTCAAGCAAACCTCAGAGCTCGTAACCAATGTCACGTTAACTGTAGCAACACTCGTTTAATGTACAACATTACCGATGACATACAGGAAGCCCAATAGAGGATTAACAGAGACCCCGACGAAAGTGGGATTATACATAAATGCACCAAAAACAAAAGTAATGACCAATCTGGTACAAGACGGCCAAACTGTTGAAACTAAAATGTGAGACCTATGTTCCAGCAGCGGACAACGGTAACTGTATCAAGGAGAATGACGATATAAATTTCATTTTCAGTTTCATTATTATTTTTTCAATTTCCGCCATTTTCAGGCACTGTAGACAGTTTTTATTACAAACTATTTAATATACCTGATTATCTATAGAGTTCTTAAATCTTGAATAGGTGCATTTTTATACCACAAAAAATACGTATAACCAATTTTTCCATCTAGAAAACCCCTGAAGGAATATTCCTCCTCCCCATTTCAGATAGAAATGCTTTAAGTTGGCTACACTCATCAATAGTAACAAAATCTTTTATAACATTCTATTGACCAATCACCCCAGAATATTTTTGGTCAAAACTTAAGTAATTTGGTTGGTGACCCCATTTTAGGGTCCGAATTTCTTTCTAAAACTCTGATGATCGACAGAAAATAATATCAACAATAAAATAATTGCTTATATCATTTTGACAACTAGCTTCTTTACTGAAAATATATCCCAGTTAACCAAATTCATCTCATTTCTTCACATGGCTTCCATAATTATCTAAATGTCCACGTATTACACCTTAAAATTTGTTCCAACCCCCACTTTTGGACTTCTTCTAGCTTGCGAGTGATGTAGCTTACGTCATCTATACCGGCTGCGACGATTATTTGAACATTCGCAAGTAAAAAGTATAGAGGTGATGGTCATCAATTTGTTGACACCGATACACCGTCTTCAAAACGTCGTACATTTTCAGCATTCTGTTTTTTGAGAAAATATCCCATGGACTTAAATCAGGTGGCCCTGAAGGCTACTCAATTTCAACTCCTATCTAGCAACCAACTACAGTGAGCAGTTGAAGGTGTGCGGTTTGGAATATTCATTTTGATACAAATGTTGTCCCCCTCAAAAATTAATTTTCGTGTTTCAGCTTTTTTTCATCAACTTCTTTTCGAGGCAGTTATACCTTGCGATACATTTTCAATGGCTCACTCTGTATGTAGTATACTATATTAATTCGAATTAGTTGGAAACGTGTGCTTTAATTGTTTCATTTTAAATAGACTGACTATTAATATCCAAGGTTCAGCATGCAACGCCGTAAAGAACTAAACAGAGTTCATAATAAAATATGCACGACACATAAGGATATCGATTTGCCAGAAAGCACAGCGATTAACATACGTTGTCGACCCGATCGATAATAAATTAAACTTGTAGTTATATAATGGCTTTCGTGAACGTTTTCATTTTTGATCGCCAATTAGGAACCTCTTAAATAAAATTTCGATAAAAATTATTTTATTAATTATTATAACAAAGTTTCCTCACTTAGAGATTGTCTGTTGTATTTACAATCCCCTACAATTTAGAATCAATCGGTGTAAGCTAACTGTTAAGTAATCCTTCAAAGTTTCATCATTAGGAGGCTTTTTCAAAATTTATAGTCGATTAATTAAACATTTTTGCAACCTGGTCAAACTGGTTATTACACCTACGTCTGCTAACACTTTAGCTCAAATTATAGCCAATGGTAACACTGTTATCACTTGAGGTCAACTTAATCCCAAACAGACTTTATCTGTTAGCTCTGCACTTTGGTCAGGCTAGGGTCAAAGTAGGTCCATCAGCGAAATCCATTAAAACCTAGCGCGAGCTAACTTTATAGGTCTAACACTTTGGGTTCATTTGGAGTCAGATGGACCCAAGGTTCTTTCCGTCAGCTTAATCCCGACCAAACTCATCAGCTATCTCTGCTAGCACTTTAGGTCAGCTTAGGGCCAAACTGATTTCATCAGCTACCTTCATTAAAACTTTGACCAAACTGACTCCATCAACTGGCTTCATTAAATAAAACCTTGGTCGGATTATTTCCAAATTTACTTTATAAATTTAGCACTAGCTCCTTTGGTTCTTTACGTCAGCTTAATCCCAACCCGACTTACTAATTACCTCTAGGTCAGCTTAAGGTGACATTTCAGTTGGCTCCGTTAACACTTCAGCTAGATTTGCTCTAAACTTCCTTGTTAATCTAGACTGTTAGCATCTGATGACAAGTTCGCTCTAAACTGCCTATGAAAATCCAGGGACGTGATATTTTTGGCCTATTTCTCCAAAATTGTTTAAGTATTTCGAACTTTCGTAAAGGACGACCTGACCCATTCACCTGGTGATGGTTCCTAATCCACAGCTATGGAAACGTTGAATCCTGAGGTTGGTAATCATTTAGTTAGACGTTGATTATATGAGTTTAGCCCTGGTATGGATATGATATTGGATTTATGTCACTTATAAAATTGTGGAACTCTAAATTAAGGAGCTATAAATTTCCTGATATCTAGTACTTACCATTTCAATAGGTCATCACAAAATTATCAGCTAATTGTTGTGAAATTATGTTTTCCATTAATAATTCTTAATTTCTCTTAATAAAATCAAGCACTCACATGTGCATAGAGCCTATTTCCCAAAATAATTAACTATTTTGAAATCGACATTGTGTTTAATCAAGTCATTTCAATTTGAATGCAATCATAAGCGGAACCGTACAAACAATTAACGTTGCTCAAAAAAGCATTCCGAATACATAAGCACTTAAAACCAACAAAAACTCGAATCAAATTCCATTTATTTAATAACAAAAAAGGCATTCTTTGTCGGTTCAAACGATCTAAATATTTTATTGGGAAACTAATCGATCGTGTGAATCTCATTTAGAATTATTCACAAATCTCCGAACAGTGGCAACAAAAATCATTAATTGAAATTACAAGTGAGCGGGTATACTCGAGTCCAAAGACCAGAAAATCGGTTGGCAATGGTACTTCGAGACAGATCATCACAATTGAATTTGTCGGGCCCGATAAAAGACGCGAACAAAAAAAATACGAAAGAAAACACACCAACACAAACAACACTGAGAAGTTCCTTTTTAACACGCCCATTGCGAGGTCCATACCGGAGTCCCATTGATATTTATCGATCTCGATTTAACGTGAGAATGAGGAACTATCCTTTTACAACGAGTCCGTATTATAATTTAAACAAAAAGCTGATTTATCATACTATCACTTTAATCTACCGTGAAGTAATTGTTGAGTTAGCGTTTTTATTTTTGATTCGACTTTACGATATTCCCAGGGTCTACTTTCGTAGCGTCGATTGCTCGTCGCAGTATTTGCATTTGATAATGATTTCTTTTTTTTTTTTCGTAGGTTTAATTGTTTCGATCGATTGCTTCTGTGCGTGACGTTTAAATCGGAATCCGAAAATGTGAATAAAAATTTAATGATGAACCTTGTCCCATATTTAAAGGACGCCCGTTTTGAATATTGGACAAGGAGCACATGCATTCATAAATCATGGGCTTTGCTTTTTATGTTGATTCTTTATTAAAAAGTAACGACAGTTTAAAGTGTATTCCAAACATATTGTAGAGTTTTTAACCACGGAATTTATAAAATGACATCTGGAACCTTCAATATCAGTCATAACAGAATCCACATCGGGTAATGCAGTCACTTTACTCTTCTCTAGTGTTGTCCGCCCTAAATCTGTCTTGGCCTTGCTCTTGCAGTCTTGGTCTTGTTCGTACAGTCTTGGTCTTGTTCGTGCAGTCTTGGCCTTGTTCGTGCAGTATTGGACTTGTTCTTGGAGTCGTGTTCTTGTTCTAGGAGTATTGGTCTTGTTCTTGTACTCTTTGCCTTTGCAGTCTTGATCTTGATCTTGCAGTCTTGGTCTTGTTTGTGCAGTTTTGGTATTGTTTTTACAGTTGTGGTCTTGTTCTTGTAGTCTTGGCCTTTGCAGGCTTGATCATTTTCTTACAGTCTTGATCTTGATGTTGCAGTCTTGGTCTTGTTCGCGCAGTCTTGTTCGTTCAGTCTTGGTCTTATTCGTGCAGTCTTGATCTTATTCTTGCAGTCGTGTTCTTGTTCTTGGAGTCTTGTTCTTGTAGTCTTGGTCTTTGCAGTCTTGGTCTTTGCAGTCTTGATCTTGTTCTTGCAGTCTTGGTCTTGTTAGTGCAGTCTTGGTGTTGTTCTTGCAGTCTTGGTCTTGTTAGTGCAGTCTTGGTCTTGTTCTTGCAGTCTTGGTCTTGTTCTTGGAGTCTTGGTTTGGTTCTTGTAGGCTTGGTATGGTTCTTGGATTTTGGCAGGTGCGTAATTCTAGCAAAACCAAGACCGCCTAACCATAAGACCATGACCAAGACTGACCTTGAAAGATTTGAGCCAGAACAAAGCTAATCCTGCGAGACTCTTGTGTCTCGCAGTTGAGTGAAACTGAGATTTGGAAGTTATTGAGTATTTGATTTCAATACTGACATTAATAGACGTTCCCCAGATCGGTATCAAAAGAATTTCTTTCTAACAAAGTTCATACCTTGTAGGTACCTATAATAATATTTGCTTCTATAGGTCTTATGTGCAGATCTAATGTTAGTAGGTATGTGCTAGAAATCCTAACCAATAATATTATATAAACATTATGTATTTACGTTTCAAAGTTCTATTCAGCAAAGTTTAAGACCAAAACCAAGACCAGCTGACTCAAGACCAATACCAAGACTGGCTAAGTGTTATCTTGGTAAAATTTAGTGTGAAAGAACAAATATCAAGAACTAACACGACACGCTGAAGGCAATTACATAACCTACAATTTTTTTATTCTTAAACAGTGAATAGTTATGTGTTTATCTTGCGGTTTAAACATTTATCCAGCCGCCTTGTAATAATTAAGCAATAAATGTGAAATACTTTGAACTGGAAAATCCATACCTAATCCATGAATCTTTGGACTCAAATATAAAAGTTTGAACCATTATATAAAGTCCAAATTGTCGACCCTCAAACTTTAAACCGTTGTTTACTAGTCCCCAAAATCTAAATATGTTAACAGCAGTTACCGAAACCTAGGGCCTACAGACACGAAACTGTGGACTCTTATTTCATTTACAGTGAATTCTACACCTTTAATGGTAGGAAAAGAACTCTACATCCAAATCCTAAACAGTAGATCTTTGATAAATATGACCTTGAACGTTCAATAGTAATCTAGTAGGGACCTTAGGGCCTCCATTAGGACTAACAATCACTGAACCCTACAATTGTTAACCACTGAGGTTTTAATTTGAAAAAAATATCGAATCTTAAAACCTTATCAATTGTTCTAAACCCCCTAATAGCAGACCACGAATATGAACACTGAGTCAAAAACTTAAACACTAAATCTTGGAAATTCTAAGCTCTCCAAGTTTACTTAAGTTAAGAAGACACAAATTCAAAAGGTCAAATTTCCACAAAAAGTAATTAAAAATATCATAGACTTCTCAAATTGAAATACTTTTGTTGGTTTTTGCCCTGCTTTTTAGTTCAGCTCAAGAAAAAAATGTCAACCAAAGCCTGGGAACGGTTAATTTTTTTTAGTCATACATTTTTTGAGACTTGGGGAGTCAAGTAACTTTTTTTTCTGTCAACTACAAATACGAAATTTCATTTAAATCGATCAACAGGAAGCCAACATATTTTATATTCTCCACTTGTGTGTCAAAATATAGCTTAATTATCGAAATAGTACGTAATTCTTAAATAAAATATGCACATATTCACACTGTTACCAAAGGATATTACAGCAAAAACCTTCAAATTTTGGATTAAGTTGGATAGTATTGAAATACATAAAGAGTGAAAGAAATGGTCGAATCATACCGGTGGATATAAACTAGTATACCTCAAGGATCGAAATTGGGTCATATTTTCTTCTATTGATAACGAATGGCAATTTCAGTTTTACTAAATTTGGTAACTTGTTTGTGTTCGTAACTAATCTTAAACCTTTCTTAAAAATTCAATGTAAATCTGATGTTCATAGTGACTTAAATGCGATATAAATGCGTTGTGTCTTGAAGAAATTTAGCTTTATCATAAATGTTAGCTCTCGTATTTTTATCGAGGTTCACATCTTCAATGCAGCGACATATTCACTCAATAATACTATTTTAAATGTTTTTCGTTCTAATTTCTAGGTGTCCACTACAAATGTAGGTTTTAATACAAAAAGCATATATAGTATTGAAATAAATAAATAAATAAATAAATGCTTTATTTTAGCTTTAAGCTAGGATATAACATCTTTTTTACATATTACATTTTTAACAAGTGTATACAAAACATTTAAATTAAATTAAAATACATATTTCTCAATTTATTCCTAAAAATATTTACATTATGGGATGTTTTAATAGTTTGTGGAAGAGAATTGTATACCCGTAACCCTTTCACAAACAATGTTTTTTCTAACACATTAGTGTGAAACCTCCCTATAAAATACTGGTCCCCTGTTCTTAAATTATAAGTTATCATGTCCGATCTTTTTATCAAAAAACCTGTCAGAAACTGAGGAATTAAACCGTTTTTGATTTTATATATAAATATCAAATTTGCTTCTTCAACCATTTGTTTAATATTAAGAAATTTTAGTCTAGATAACATATCCCTTATACTCGTATACCGATTGCATTTTAACAGTACACGCATAGCTCTATTTTGCAATATTTGCATTTTATTTATTTCCTGATTATTGCAGTACATCAGTAAGGAGATACAATAAGTAAACTGGGGATATATTATTGCATTATAAATTATACGCCTCGACCATTCGGACAATTTGTATCCTATTCTCCCAAAGTATCCAATTTTCTTACCTACTTTTTTACACATATAATCTACATGAACATTTAGGTTTAATTGTGGATCTAGCACAATTCCAAGATATTTTATTTCTTTAACTTGTTCTATTACTTCACTATCCATCTTTATTTCAAAGTTTCCCTCATCAAATGTTTTACAGTTATGTCTTGTTCCGAAAATCATACATTTTGTTGTATTAGGATTAAGTTTTAATTTTTTAAACCTTAGCCAATTTTTTAAAATGTCTAGGTCTTTATTTATTGTTTGCACTACTTGTAAAAAGTTTCTTCCTGCTAAAGATACCACGGTATCATCCGCATACAAATTAACAAAACTATTACAAATATATTTATTTATATCGTTTATGTAGAGTATAAAAAGTAGAGGGCCCAGGACACTTCCCTGTGGTACACCATATTTAACCTCAATTTTGTGTGATATTTTATTATCTACTTTAATAGTTTGATATCTATTACTCAAGTAATTTTCTAACCATTTAAGACCGTCCCCTCTATTCCATATACTCTACAACCGTTTATCAATTTTTTGCTGTCTATTGTCTCAAAAGCCCTTTTTAAATCAATGAAAACACTTACAACAATGTTACCTACATCTATTTGCTTTTTCCACTGTGACATCACAAACTGACACGCACTTTCACAGGAATGTTTTCTTCGGAATCCAGATTGACCCACATAGAATATTTGATTCTGTTCTGAGTATAGAATCAATTGCAAAAGCTAACTAAGATCTCCAATACTGTTATAATATTCAGCTATTATAACATTTTTAAGTGGTTAGCCATTCTCCAATTTGGTCTCTACAGCGCAAAAGTAATTTCATTAATCAGTTTTGAGTGATCTTTTCAAGATTTTACAATCCCTTGAACGCAAGACAATATATTGTTTCTGGTCGAGTACCTTCATCAAGTGCACTTCTTTATATGTTTCACACCGCATTTCAATCTTCTCGCCACTTTAATTACGTATTAAGTTGCGCATTAGCATCTCATGTCACTTATCGGTTACCTTTCTTTGAATTGTGTTCTAAATAATGCTTAAAAGTCTCATGCCAGACTAAAGAAATTAAAAAGGAAGCTTTCAAGTGGTTAAAACGTATCAACAAACTGAGTCAATAAAGAGAGGAAAATAATTTGGTCAGACGTTTTAAGTCGTTACCTGCACACTTGTTCTACCCATCATACATAATAAATCATAATACTAATTTTGAAGTTATTTATTTAATTATGTGCCATAAAACTGTTTCCATCATTGTATCCCTCTCCCTATGTACGAATTCTAATCAAGCTGTGCAAGTAAATACCCCGTCTTGAAACTTTAGTGAACTTACATTTCTTTGTATCCTAATATAACTCTAAACTTTGTGTGAATCACTCGGAGAAATAATCAAACGGAAGGTTGAATAAATACATCAACATCTAAAATCAGCTGATCCTCTGTCTCTTGGCACAAATGTCATTATATATATTTAAGTGTTTTAGCCCGAGTGTCAGTGCACCTCCCAGACGGACGGTGTTTCTCTATCCACTGGGGGGTCATACTCGAAACGATCTAATTATAACTTGACTGATATTAGCCGAGATGGCATATCTACTTTAAATAGCTACTTCTGAGTAGTTGTTTTACTATGAAGTTCATTGTTAAGCTATTTTTGCCGAGTGCGCTTAACACTTATGGCACCATAGGATTAGGTTTGGCCAGAAAAATTGTCACACAAATGTATATATAGTGTGGAACAGTCAAATGGAATAAATTGAATAACGAATAAAGGTCGTTATCCAAAGGTCGCTGTATATTATTTATTTTTTGGATACTCCAGAAAATTCTAGACATAATTCATGTACTATGTCCTACACCTATCTTCAACTGTTATAAAAAAGTGTTTTCAGATTAATTACAAAAATTAACATTAAAAAAAGAAAATTATTTTATTTTACAAATTCGCTATACTTAATTCCCATTTAGCTGTTGATATTGAGATAGTAAGCAAAAACTATTCCTGGGTTCCTTTTTACTGATTTGAAAAAAAAGAACGTTTTGTTTATTTTCGTCAAGCATATTGTTGTCTGCCTGCATAACAGTGGTGATCAGTGTCGGTGCTATTGTCGTTTGAATTTCGTTAACCGTACATAGTAATATCAGAAAAATGGTTAATTTACCAGAAATGCACAAAATCTAATTGTTCCTTGGGATAATTTTTGTGAAACTTCTATTTGCGTCCGTGTGTTATCTACATAACCAATCATTTGTAGAATGGAAATACCAATGAAATGAGCCCAGGATCGATCCGATAAGATCTTTAGTAACAGAGAAAAACAAAAAATACTGGAAAATGTAGCGGTTTTCTTTATATGATCATAACTCCTATCGAAGTTGTAGAACTGAGCTTGTGGGAACTGATAGTAATTGATATCTACCTTATGCGTGACTAAACCCGGCGCTATCGGTTTGTTAGTTTTTGAATAATTGCGATCTGAAGTTTTTAGCCCACTATTCTTGCAGTGTGTCTCCATGCGACATGGATCGTCAAATATCAGTTCAGAATAGAGATGTTGAAAGTAGAGGTATCATTCTACAACGCCTCTATTTTCATTTTTCATTAATGTCTGTGAAATATACGAAAAATTACCAAAATTTGGTGAGCGTATGAATGTGTTGGAGTAGTGAGGGGAACATGGTTGTTGAGGGGAAGTGCTAACAATAATTATTATCGATAGTAATATCATTCTGACAGATGGTGAAAGAATCTAATCGCTAAAAAACTTCTATACAGAGTGATTTGTTCGATTATATTATATCAAATGAGAACTGTTTGTTTATTAATATATTTATACTAAATGGTTTGTCGTTTTTGCTTTAATTTGTGAATTTTGGGTTTACAAAACATCGAAACAGAGCGGTCATTAGAAAAATTCTTACTTGTTAGGATTTTAAATATTAAAACGATCTATGTATGTGCCTCTACTATATATTACTATACGCTTCCCCTCAACAACCGTGTTTCCCCCACTCCTTGGATACATTCATACACTCGTCCATTTTTTGTCATGTTTGCTAACATTTTTCAGATATTTCACATACATTTAGTGAAAAATGAGAATAGAGGCTTTGTAGAATGACACCTCTACTTTCAACAACTTTTTTCAAAATTGAAATTTGATTATCTATGACACATAGGGAGACAATGCAAAAACAGTGTACAGAAAACTTTATATCACAATTGTTCAAAAACTAATAAACCGGTAGCGTCTGGTTTTGGCATACATAAAATAAATGTAAATTACTATCAGTTCCTACAAGCCCAGTTCTACAGCCTCTAAAGTGACGAAGATACGATTTTTTTTAAAAAAATGTTACATTTTTCAGTATTTTTTGTTTTTCCCTGTTACTAATGATCCAATCGGATCGAGCCTGGGCTCATTTAATTTGTATGTTCTTGCTTTACAATTGAACTGTTGACACCATTGAGATGAGTTTATTATTTTTGATTTTATAAACGTGCTAAGAAAAAAAACGTAATTTTCTTGCTTCAATTGCTTATAAAAAAGTAAAAAGCCGTAGTTGCGAGTGGAAAACAGCAAAATATCGCTAGGAATCTTTATTAATGTGATGGCACAGTCGGTATCCTGATAGTATTTTTTACACATTATCAGTTAATTTTTGCTCTGTTGATTGGTCTACGACCTCATGAAAATTAATTTGCGTCTGAAAACACGTCTAACCTTAGCGGCTGTCACAGACAAAGTAAAAACAATAAATACAGCTTAAAATTGTATCATACTTCAGAGGCATGTATACTAACAATAAAAAAAATGACAATCGGACTCTCCAAACCCGCGAAATTGAAACATTCCGGGTATTTTTTGAACACACCTCCTACATTCTAAACTAAATAAGTGAATACAGTCGTCTAGATCGCCAGGCAATAATTTCTTCGTTTAATGAAATTTTCTTGGGCGTTATTCGTTTGCTTTCACTAATGCTGTTGATATTTTTTCTGGCGCCGTTTGCCGTTATGTTAATTTATTTCAATACTACACTACTACGAACTTGTAGGTACATTATGTACTGCATAGTATGCCAAACCCATAATACAAATAAGACAACATCACGCATTTAGTAATGGAACAGTAAAACATTCGGAGGTGTACATAACAATAATTTTATTACTGAAATGCATATATTTCTTCACATTTATAGTTCAAATACCGTAAGTATGAATCGTGGGAATATTGCTGGCTGCTCACTCACTCTACCTGTGTGTTTGTGTGTATGATTGTTGTGTGTGCGACTGACATTCAAAGCAATGCGGTACCGTTCGTTGTAATTTCACAGTCGATGACAATGTGCACCTATGAATGATTGTCCGTAAAGTTTTTTAAGTATTAGGTGTACCAATTACGACTTCTTTCATGATTTAAAAGGTGAAAACTCGATTTTGTACGGAAAATTTTGTAGATTCATGTAGTACAATGTCTGGGCTCCTGACTACGCTGGCAGGTGCTCATAATCCTTTAAGACTAGCCGTAAAATGAGACCCAGCTTCGTGAGTCACAGCGAGAATTTGTAATCCACGTAAATAAATGGGGTTCCATTTTGAGATTAATTTTTAAATTATTAATAAAATACACAAATTATTTGATTTTATTTCAAATGATAGTACAATTGTTTCGGTTTAGTAATGGGAAACAGTATCTTATAAATGACTACCTGCTGCTGTAGGACAAGCTTCTAATCTTTTGCCAAAATTTTCGATAACTTTCTGGCATAACTGCGGTTCAATTACTTGAAAACAGTCAATAATGTTCTCCGTTATGTCATCAATCGTTTGTGGATCGTTGGCATAGACCTTTTCTTTCAAATAGCTCCAGATGAAAAAATCTAGAGGTGTTAGATCACAAGATCTAGGGGACCAATTAATGTTTCCTCTTCGAGCATTTAGTCGATTACCAAAATTCTGTTTCAAAAGATTGATTGTTTGTGCTGCTGAATGACATGTTGCACCGTCCTGTTGGAACCACATATTTTGCACATCAATATGCTCCAATTGATCCCACAAAAAGTTAGTAATCATCGTTCGATATCGATCACCTTTCACAGTATCAACATTTCCATTGTCATCTACAAAAAAGTATGGACCAATCACTCCACCAGCCCAAAAACCACACCAAACAGTTACTTTTGTGGATGCATCGGTCTTTCCATTACTTCTCGTGGATTTGCTTCACCCCAGATTCGACAATTTTAGTTGTTAACAAATCCACCCAATTAAAATGATGATTTTGTTGAAAAAATTCACATTTTCAAGTTTCTGTTGTATGGCCCAATTAACGAATTGACGACGTAAGCCAAAGTCTCTTGGCTTTATTTCTTTCGTTATCTGTATCTTGTAAGCCTTTAAATGAAGATCTTTGTGCAAAATTCTGAACAAAGTGGTTTTTGGAATGTTCAATTGCTGTGCACGATGACCAATTGATGTTTTTGGTTGTTCAACATCGCTAGCAGTAACAGCTGCAGTATTTTCTTCTGAACGTCCACTACGGTGATATGTTTTGCTTTTTTTTGCTTTTACTGAACCAGTTTCCACAAATTTTTTAACAATTTTTCCAATGGTAACATTTGACATACAATTTTCTCTTCCATATTCTGTACGAAATTTTCTTCCAACTTCTGCACAACTTTCACCAAATTTAAAATAATTTTTAATAATAAACACGCGTTGCTCAATCGTATATCTCTACATTCTTAATAACCGAAATATTCCTACATGTCATCTGTCAAAAAACATATGATATTCTAGTACAAAAAATATAAATGGCAGCAAATTTAAAAATTAACCTCAAATTGGAACACCCTTTATATACGACTGCTATAACTGGCAATGCAGCGTGACGTGACGCAGATAATACTTAGAGTGACCTGCAGAACGCAGATTTTTATACAGCAGTTTGTCACCGTGAGTTTGCTACCCCCCTCTGGACCTGAAAAACCTGCCATGAGCCATTAAAGCTTCCCATAAAATTGCGGACTTGAATTTTTTTCCCGATTTGCCCCCCTTTAGCACAATTTTTTTTGCTAATTTTGTTCCTCCCTAAGCCAAAAGCTGGGTACACACTTGCTATTAAGACTATCTGAGGTTCGTGGACTCCGACTCTGAAATCAAATAATCAGTACATGCCATATTTGATACAACTTACTTGACACTAATGATATTTTCCCTAAAATTTATTATCGATGATTGGTTAAAACGTTGGTGAGGTAACATGCCAATAAACTGCATGGATTTTTCTTTGCGTTTATATGATTTCTTGTGTTATTTTCGGTTTCTTCAGTTATTTCTAACAGTTTGATATATTTGATCGTAAGTAATTTAATTTGCATTACTCCCTATCTATAAATGTTCGAGCAAGCCCAATAACAAATAATTTGGTCAAGTGCGAGTTGGACTCGCATACAAAGGGTTGCGTACCACCTTCAAGATTCTAATATGCCAGTTTCAGACAAGCAGGGAATGAGTGCATTTTCTTATATTTACCCTTATATCTTATAAAGGAAGCGTTTTAAATGATAAAGAATATACACTTTCATTTTCCACACATAGACTTTTTATTTTATCTGCTTCAGGATTCGCTTGATTTTTATCACAATACATATGTATTTAATTTTCTAATTTGGTCCCCAAAAATTAACATTAGTGTATTATTTTACAATAAACTTTCAGAGAAGTCTTTTATAATCTACTGTCTGGGTTTTGAGGCTGGAAGATAAAGGGCAAAATAGGTCAAGTTTTCAATTATAAATTATTAAATATATTATTCAAATTATTTAAAAATACAAATAAAATATGTTTTTCAAAATTTAAATAGTGTAGTTTCTAAAATGGGAATTAAGTTTAAACATCAACTTAAAAATTAATATTTTTGTTAATATAATTTAAAAATATGATATAAAAAAACTATTGGCTCTGGAGCTTTGTGCCCATGAGCACTTTTGACCTACTCTTCAAGAGCTATCACATACTTTAATTTGAAAAAAATTGGCCGAAAGCCATTTCACATAAGGATTATGCGGGGTCCTTTGGTATTAAAGAGTTTTGCATTTTCATTATCATTTGCCTATTTTTCTTCATTGCATTTACTGTTTCAAATTTGATCTTAAAAAGCTTTGCATTTTCATTATCAGTTTTATCATCACCATTATCATTTGCTTATTTTTCCTCATCGCATTTACCATTATATAAACCACATTCTTCATTAACAATGATTTAGCTTCTTCAAAATTGGTCTTAAAGAGCTTTGCAATGCCAACTGTCCGAAGTTTCACAGTTGAATATCCAGATTTTGGTTCTTCATCTGCAAAATTCTACGAAAAAACATTGTAAACAAAAGCTTTTTCACTTCCAGAACTTTGTGTAATTTCAATCCATGGTGTTATAAAATGGTTGGCAAATACTTTTAGAGTCTTATCTCTTCCCATAATTTGAAGAGCAATTTCAAGTCCCCAGTACTTTCAGTCCTTAAGGATAGAATCAAACCGATAATGTTTAGAAAGCACTTTAACAAAGTTCCGTTTTATTTTCTTCATTTGACGAAACTGCAACTTCGGGCAAAGTGATAATCGGTTTAAACTGTTGATCAAATACCGTACTTTCGCCCAAACCATTATCTTTTTTTTTCTTATTAGTCTGTAATACTACTCTAAGAAGAGAGCGTTTTCTTTATTAAATGAATTCAGTTATAACCAACTGTATTTGGTTTAGTTCATTTATGAATATTTTCGATATACGTCTTTTGTTTAATTGAAGACAGTGATTTATAATTTATCACAAAACGTTACGATTCTTGGAAAAAAACCTCATCACATTGTCGATATGTAAATAATGTGAATCGGTTCCATTTCGAGTTCGTAACGATATACCTATATATATATAAACGCAGTTTTAATTCAGTTAGCGGCTCGCAGCTTGTGTATCTTAATCCTCGCATTCCGATCTAATCAAAATATATTTATTACGAGCGTATAAAAAAGGTCCTTTAAGTGGGCCTAGGCCGCTGCTTCGATGGCACGGTGGTAAATGTTTACTGCTTCTGCTGCAGCAGCCGATGATGATGATGATGGTGGTGCTGCTTCTGATGGAAGTACGCAGGCGGACCACTCGCTATACAGTGACTGCTTCACCTACCTACGTGTGGTATTAAAGATTCGTTGGTGGTAATTGTTTCGGATCTCATGGTCAAGCAGGCCCTGTCGGTGGTGGGTTTTGGAATTCCTCGTGGAATCAAATCGATTCGTGTTTGTTGTATACTAGTTTTTACCCACGGCTTTGTTCCCGTTACTGTTGATTTTGTCGACCAATTTTGGTTGTTGGTCGATGGAAGTAGAGGTTATGCAGCTGATACTGTATTAGTTGCAGATCAAGATATTGGGCTACAAAACATAATAAATGGAATAAACATGAAGACGCAAGATGTAAAACCGACATCTAGGATTTTCGAGAGAATTAGCACACAGAGGTTCCGAATCTGGAGCCGTTCCGTGTAATTGCTGTTCTCCCTTAACTCCTAGGACAGAATGTCACGATAAAATTTTCAGGTTACTTCACCTTTCAGAGATATTGAATACTCTCTTCGAGGTGTCATTCCTTTGTACGCAAGACAATATATATATAATATATATTGTTTCTGGTTAGGGAACCTACATCAGTTGCGCTTCCCACAAGTGAATGTCCTCTCGAACACTCTTTATGTATTTGATACATTTCGTTAAATTTGAAGCCGCGAGATGTAAGACCGACATCTAGGATTTTCGAGAGAATTAGCATACAGAGGTTCCGAATTTGGAGCCGAAAATCCTAGTCTTACATCTCGCGTCTTCAAATTTACCGAAATGTATCAAATAAATAAAGAAGTGTTCGAGAAGACATTCAATTGTGGGAAGCGCAACTGATGAAGGTTCCCTAACCAGAAAAAAAAATATATATATATATATATATATATTGTCTTGCGTACAAAGGAATGACACCTCGAAGAGAGTATTCAATATCTCTGAAAAGTGAAGTAACCTGAAAATTTTATCGTGACATTCTGTCCTAGGAGTTAAGGGAGAACAGCAATTACACGGAACGGCTCCAGATTCGGAACCTCTGTGTGCTAATTCTCTAGAAAATCCTAGATGTCGGTCTTACATTTCGCGTCTTCAAATTTAACGAAATGTATCAAATACATAAAGAAGTGTTCGAGAGGACATTCAATTGTGGGAAGCGCAACTGATGAAGGTTCCCTAACCAGAAACAATATATATTATATATATTGTCTTGCATACAAAGGAATGACACCTCGAAGACAGTATGGAATAAACATGACATGCAAAAACTATACTTTGGATATAAACATCAGCAAAACGAAGATATTCCATAATTATAACGTCCTTAGCCTGTATGGGTTGACGGAGTAATATTGAGTGGAGTTGATCGTTTTAAGTATCTGGTCTGTTGGTTGACTTGAGACTAGAGCACGACATAGAAACAAAGTCTAGTGTTGAACAAGCGAGACAAAATTTCTTTAAGCTCACGAATATATTGTGCAAAATAACAACTTTGTATAGATTGACGTCTAAAACTTATACGGTATTACGTACGGACAATACTGTTATACGTAGTGGAAACATTTAGTATGAACCGTATAGAGACATTTGAAATGTGGACAAATTGAAGACTCCGAAGAATTCCATGGTCATCACACACCACTCATGAAGAAGTACACAAAGATCTTGAACTGGTCCTCATAGTAGATTGGGTCGTTCGTGAATGAGTCGTTCAAAACGAACGACTCTTCTACATGTGTCACGAATGAGCGGCTCAGTTAAGTCAGATAGCTCGTTCAGTTCGCCATTAATAGAGTCATTCGGCTCGAGCGAGTCGAGAGTCATAGGATGTGCTAAACGTTCAACTTTCAAGAACGAACTAGACTCGTTGACTCGTTCATCGTTCAATCTTTCGACCGGCACACGGAGCAGTGAAGAGAAAAGAGCCCTCAGCCGTCTGGTTCATCAAATGAAAGGTATTTTAAAATTTGGTCGGAAGGTTTTATTTTCAACGAATCGTTGAATGGGTATTTTAAATTTTTATTATGACAGGCACAGGATTGTTATTGTTTTGCAGTGTTTTTGTTATATATATTTCTATTTGGGTTATAAGTAAGCATAATAATTTTATTTGTTTTTAATGTTTAGAGTTTTTTTCTTATTTTTGTTACCAAATAAAACAAAAATAAAATTTTGCATTTGCATAAATTAATGATCTTTAAATTATGACTCAGCAAAACTTTAATATTAGTTTGACCAGTAACTACACAAGTAGATACATTATATAAATCCGCCTAAGGCTAAACGGCTGTGTTTTAGGAGATCGTTCAATTGAACGACTCATTGTGAACGACTCGTTTTGGTGAGCCGAACGAAATGAGCCGGCTCACTAAAAAGAGTCATAAAACCCAACGCTACCTCATAGTAAAAAGGCGAAAAACAGGTTACCTTGGGCACGTTCTAAGAAATAAGAAATAGTACCTACTGCAGCTTATAATCCAAGAAAAAATAGAGAGTCGTCTGGAAATTGGCAGGAAAAACTGTCAATTATGCAGAACATCAGGAACTGGATTGATTTAAACTTTGAAAACCTAGAGATCGGGAAAACTTTGCAGATGTGATTGCCAACTTTGGATGAGTGAGAGAGCATAAACAGAAGAAGATCGGTTCTGACTGCCGCTAACTACCCCCACTCCATGTAAAATTGTATCTTCAGTTAATTAACTTCTCTTATTAACTTTGCTGGCCCTTGGCGGTTTCAATCATGGATACTGTTGCAACAGACCTCTGCTTTTGCTTCCGCAACTGCAGAAGTTCCGCACACTATTTCACATCTTCTGCTTCTGGTCTGACATTTTTATACATATACAACATATCGAAACTTTCTAGAAAATAGAAAGTAGGTGCCAAATTCAACTTATGGATCATGGAGAAGTTAACAAACCATCTCTGCATAAAGATCCTCTAATTTGGTGGAAATCAAATAGACAAAAGCAATATTAATTTTTGTCATCAGTCCGATACTATTTGTCACTTCTTCCCATTATTTCGCCGGTGAATAATTATTCCGTGGAGCTGGTCTCATATAAGAAGAGTATCGTAATAAATTGTAGCCAAATTATTAACAAAATTGTTATTTTCACTACAGTTTTTATGCTTCCGTTTCTACTTCCGTTTCAGCAAAAATTTATTGTCCACATCTGTTTCTGCTTCCTATTCTGTTAAATGACTAATCATGCTGCTGTATACTATGTTGCATGTCCTTCCATTTGGCGCAACTATATAATTTTGGATATATCTAAGGCTAGATGCAAATTGAGACTCGTATAGCGCGTGTGCGATGACATAGCACAGCGCGAACTTTTGTAACTTATGCGATTGAATCGAACAGCCCAAATTGGCCAAATATCTCTGTCATGTCGCACACCTTATACGTATCTCAATTGGCGCCTAGCCTAAAACATGTAGGTACTTTTACATCTGTTTGTTGAACAAAACCATATCGTGTTGTATAACTTGCCGAGCGCCATCTATTGATTTTTTTATCGTAATAAACGATATAATAATGTTTATAATTTTGTCACTCATCTTAACTGGGTAACCTGACAGAACTAAATTAGCTGAATGTAATCATTTTGAGATAGATTTTTAATATATAATATAAACTTTACGATCGCAATTTTACCCCATTTAAGGAGTAGTCCAGAAAATAAATATGAAATTTTAATTTGAAAAGAATGCGGTACGTTTATTATTATTTATAAACAATAATTCTACTTAAATTTTTTGAACCATTAAAAAGTTTCATACAAAAATGAAATGTTTGTACATAACATAATTTTTTGCCGAATACAAATTGTAATTACTATACTTTTGATTACTTATTTGAATTACTATATAAAACATTAGGATAGAGGTTCATTGTAAATATATCCTGGCTATAGGCATTACATAACACCATTATTTGTTTCAATGAGAATGTAATTATTGAAATCATTTTGAATTGATTAAAACATTGGGTAAAAAACAAACATTATATTTTGGAAATTATACGTTACTACTGGTTCTTGATATTGTATTGAGATTTACATGATGCTATCCAATAAAGTCTGTGCTATTACAACGAAAAGTCGGTGTAAACATTGGGAAAGTTGCACGGAAACACATCGACACTGCTGAGGACTAAGCGGTAGATTAAACGCAAGTACTAGTTCCAAATGAGGTTGATGCATATCAGATACATTGATTTGCAATCACAGTAATTACACAGATTGCGATTTTTTTTAATTGTGTTACCGGAAAGTAGCTTATTATGATTAACTTCTTCTAAATAGGCATTTATGCGTGCTTGCACAAATTCTTAGCCGTGAAAACGATTTTAAACAATATGAAAATGTATTAATATTTTAGTAATAATGCTTTATAATATCTCTTTCACAACATCGATCCTGCCTATACTCTTATAACGAGAGAATTCAAATCAAAACTAGGAAATAACAAGAAATGAAGAATATATGCAGATCTTTAGCTATATTGAAAGAAATGGAAGACAAAGTAAACACAAAAAGGGTGATCTAGACTAGGCCAAGTCAAGCTAATAGTGCAAGATAAAATGCATTTTTTTCCTTCAATATTGTGACGGGCATTAATTCGATATTATAGATAAGTAGTCTCTCTGGCACCTCGAAACCAGCGGCTAGTCTCGAATGTTCGCGAATCCATGAAAGAAATTTTTCCAGCGGCTATTTGTTCTTCTAGATCCTTCTAAGAACAAATATATACATCTGGGAAACGATTCATTTAGAATTAGGTTGCCGTCTAGTAAACAACAAGTGTTCAAGATAAATTTGTACAGTTGTGTGAATGTAAAATTAGTGGAAATAAATCTACGATATAGTGGCATCGACATTCTTGTATGCTGTCTCAGTATGCGCAGTCCACATTCGAGGACCGTCGACTGTTACTTCCACCGAACGTTTCGTTTTCGGACTGGACCGACCTGACAAATATCGCCATACCGTGAAGGATTCTGGGACATTCCGTGACGAAATAGTCTAAAGGATGGGGCTATGTGACGGGCATTCATCCGATATCTCGTGGAAGCCAAGAGGTAGTCTGTCTAGCGTCTCGACGCCAGCTGTTAGCCTCGAGTGTTCGAGAATCCATGAAGGAAATTTCTCGGCAGCTGTTTGACCTTATAGATCCTTCCGAGAAGAAATATATTAATACGGGAAGCCGACGATAGGATTCATTCAGTAGGTATTCGGTTGCCGTCTAGTAAACAACAGGTGTTCAATATAAATTGTATATAATTGTGTAAATGTAAAATTAATCGAAATAAATTATATTCAGTTCCATCGAGTTTTTAAATAAATCTACGAAGCCAGTGTGTAAAGTAAAATCATTACAATAGGAATACTAACCACATATTTTTAAAAACAAATATTACAAAAAGAAAATACTATAATATAATAAATATTTACGTAGAGGTCAACCATTACCTCTGTAGGATTTGCAATGAATATTGTGTTTGTTGTAAATTTTGAACTGGAATAAAGAAAGAAAGAAAGGTATTAAAACGAGAGTAAAAAAACAATAAAACAAAGAGACTGGAATTCAAAACGACATAAATAAAAATAACCGATAAAATTACACCTGTAAAAAATCTATGGGAAACTCGAACATAGACAACTTATTTAACAAACGATGCCAGTTTTCCAAGCCAGATTAAGATGATTTTTTGAAAATATGGGATCTTTTCAACACTTGCTTTTCAAAAAGAGAAAACTAAAAAAGAATGACATAATATAAATACGATATTGTTAGGACAAATTGCTAAATATCCAAACAACAATGTCAAAGAAATACTTTATTAATTTCACATATGCCTATTTTCATTCTATGCGAAAATATCTAAAACAATATTTTACTCAACATGCTTTTGTCAGGCTGATGTCTGTTTATAAAATATTGCTGTTGCGGTTTAGACGGCAATTGAAGACTACTTACTGTAATGAAAATTAAAATATTGGTGTAATTTGCTAAAATTAATTGACAGGTTAAACTGGGGGTTTTAAAATCTCCCCCAATCCTATATTTCTCCCAACATTATCGTTGCTGCCGCAGCTATTCTGAATCTGCTATCATTATGAACTTTTGTGAAGTATTGATTGGGGAAGACTGTATGGGGAATATGGTTGGCGCCAAGGCGTATGATGCATAGAAAATTTCAAAGCGGGGCAATACTTATTTGTGTGTACAGGACGTTTTATACAACATCGAAGCTAATTTATAGTAATTTTGTACGAAAGAAAGTGAAAAATAAAAAATCTGCAATCATTTGTTTGTTGCACACTACACGTAATAATTTTGAAATAATTGGGTCGTAACATCCTTTTGGTTTAACCTGAAACAAAAAAAAAAGAAAAGCAGTAGTACGAGGGCTGCCTTTTATATTTCGGGATTAGAGAACAAAAACAAATATTCATCATCGAAAATCGCTTTATTGGTTTTCAAAATATTCCCCATGAAGATCTATACACTTTTGCATGCGTTTGAACCAATTGTCGAAGCTTTTTTTCCACTCTGATTGAGGTATCTCCAAAACATGCATTCTGAAGGCAGCAACCGCTTCTTCAGGTGTCGAAAAATGTTGACCTCTCAGTTGGTTTTTTACGTACGGGAATAAAAAGAAGTCATTTGGTGACAAGTCAGGACTATACGGCGGATGACTCATCAAATCGATGTTTTGAGTGGTCAAAAATGCAGTTGTTTGAGCCGATGTGTGAGAGCTCGCATTGTCGTGGTGAAGAGTGATCCGTCTTCGGCGGTTGGTTTTCCTCATTTCTTGGAAGACAACTGGCAAACAAATGGTTGTGTACCACTCAGAATTGACTGTACTGCGTTTTTCTAGTGGTACGGTTGCGACATGTCCAGTTTTTTCGAAAAAACAGGCGATCATTTGCTTGGAAGTGCTTCGTGCGCGAACAACTTTTATTGGATTCGGCTCATCTTGAAACACCCATACAGTCGACTGCTGTTTACTTTCGGGCTCATACGCGTAAATCTACGATTCATCACCTGTCATTATGTCATAAACGTGTTTTGAAGCATCGCGATCGTATTTTTTGAGCTTTTCTTTCGACCAATCGACACGAGCCTTTTTTTGAACGATTGACAAATTGTGTGGGATCCAACGCGAACAAATTTTTTTGACATTCAAATGTTTATGCAATATTGAATGTATGCTGGTCCCACTGATGTGTAAGGTTGACTCAATCTCACGATAGGTCACATGGCGATCTTGCAATATCAGTTCGCGCACAGCATCAATGGTTTCCGGAACAACAACTGTTTTTGGACGACCTTCACGAAATTCGTCTTGGAGTGAACTACGACCTCTATTGAATTCACCATACCATCGATAAACAGTGGTCCTTGATGGAGTTTCATCGCCAAAAATTAAATTAAGTTCATTCATGCACTCTTGCTGACTTTATCCACGTCGTAAGTTGTAAAAAATAATCGCACGAAAATGTTAACGATTTAATTCCATTTTGCCGAGATGAATCCTTTAAGTTACTGTAAACAACACATAGCGCTCGTATGTCAAAACGTTCTGAGTACGTATAACCTCAAAAATGTCAAACTTTACGATAGAGCTGTCAGTTGTCAGATTGCAACACTAGGGTTGTCCAATCCCGAAATATAAAAGGCAGCCCTCGTATTATTTTAGGAATGTTAATAAAAAATCAGATCGAGAAATCTTCGAGATAGCTGTCCATGGTACATTTTCCGCTGTTATCATCTAATCTTAATATTCTTTTTTTTTTTAATAACAATCGCCGAATTCTTTGCTAGCGCCACATTTTATGCTGTCATAATACGAAATCTTCGACACTGCCTTCGAAATCGTTGTTGTCACCTAAGACCGTTGGCGATCTATCTTTAATTGTTAATCTCGCGAAGTATTTCATTTAAACATTCTCCCACGGAGGGGGCCAAGGGGGACAGGCCACCGCGTCCATCCGTCTCGGTTATTCCATTACGATTCCTTCTTCTGCACCGTGAATAATTTCAAATTATTTTAATGGTCTTTCTTTCTTCTTGGGAGGAACTGTGGGAACATCACCTCCGTAAGTGAGAGATGAATAGACTGACGAATCGAAATGATTGTTATGTGACACAACTGTCGCGAATTTCATGTTTGAGTAATTCGACGGGAAAACATTCAGAAGTCGTGATTATTTAAACGATTGCCAATTGTTTTTGTGTTTTTTTTTTTTTTGTTGTCTAACAACGTTGGTGGTTTGAAGTTAGTTGTTGTAGGCTTTACCAACGAATATAGAACCTTAGAGTCTATATTCGTTGGCTTTACTTTGTTAGACTTATCTGCAGAGAATAGATTACGAAAAACTGATACACCCGGATAGAATGTGGAAATTACAATTATATTAACAGTTTTCAAATCTAATTAACTTTTTCAATATAGCCATAATTTATAATTAGAAAAGAACCGACTTCAACTAGCTTAAAATAAAAACCGTTTAGAAACCGTATGCAATCAATAACGTTTTCTAACATGTTTTTTTTAATTTTATTTAAGGTACAATTTTATAGCTTAGATTAGCATATTCTTATCTCTCCCCCTCTCTCTAATTTGTATTTTTTTATATTACCCACATATTTTTTAACTTTTTCATTTGTTTTATTATTTGACCCACATTCTATAAGTGTAACTCTAATTCACCCTCTATTGCAACCACCCTGTATATGTTTCTGTGTATTGGTCACCCAATATAAATTATTTGTCCATCATTTTCTGAATCACCCTGTACAACTATAATTCAACTCTACACGACGTTGCAACTGCCCTGTATAAGTATTAATCCTCTCCACCCTATTGATTTTTTCTATTGTTTAAATCACCCTGCACACCTATAATTTTACTTCGCCTAATATGCCACGTATAAGCAACTACTTATGTTCCACACTATATAACATATTTTTAACCACCCTGTATAACTATAATTCCACCTTATATTTCAATGTTCAGTATTCAACATTTTTTGATCCCTCCGCTCTATAACTCAAATATCCTTACTGCATATGCTTATTTAACCATGTTTTAAAGTTTTTTCATCCACTCTGTATAACTATATTTTTGCTTCACTGGTATTTCAATCACCTTGTATAGGCAACTACTTATGTACCACGCAATACAACATTTTTTCAACCACCCTGTATAACTTTAATTCTATTTCACCATATATTTCAACCATCCTGTATACGGAACTGCTTATATACCACCCAATATCACATTTATTTGTAAGATTTTTGAACCCACCTGTCTAACTGTAATTTTATTTCGCCCAATATTTCAACTGCCCACATTGCCCGCTGCTTGACTTTAGTTGTACGCACACGTAAATAATTCAATATGGTGGAAGTATTTTCAAAACTCAACTAAATTGTACTAAATATGGTACATTGGCATTTTTGGGGTCGCTGATAACGAATCCGAGGGTTACAAAATTCAAAATGGCGGATCCAAGATGGCGCTCAAAATTTTCACAAATGAACCGATTTAGCGAAAATTTGGTATTCAGACAATTTTGGGGGTTGCTGGTTATGAATTTATGCTCAGATTTTCAAAATTCCAAGTGATAGATTGAAGATAGCGGTAGATATTTGCAATATTGTTTCGGATCATTGACCGGCCATATTTAATTTCAAATAATTTGACTTCGTATTTGTAATCAGCAACTCGAAAGACTAAAATTTCAGGAATATCGGTTGATTTTTGAATTTGATTTATCCGCCATCTTGAACCTGAGATCTTGATGTATGTAAACCCGACCCTGGGATTCATGATTAGTGACCCCATGTACCAAATTTGGTACACACTAGTTGATTTTGCAAATACCTCCACCATATTGAATTTTTTACCACCATGATGGATTTTGTCATCTCATCACAACAGCTATTAAATGGTATCGTTCTGGTTCAATTTGAGCTAAAAAATGACCCCATAGGTTGAGTATTTTCTTTCCGAAACTCTTTTTACCCGAGACTTGAATTTTTTCCATTTTTGAGCCGCCATATTGGAGCCATCATTTTGGATTTTGAATTTCGTCAGCACGTCATAGCCCATCAACCTAAAATTTTGGGTATGTAGGTGATCCGGTTAACGTGCAACGTCCCATTAATATAAAACCTGTTTTATCATAAAACTATATACATTTTTTAGTGAAATAGCATTATCCGATGCAGTGTTGACTTCTAATTGTTTTTTAAGTGAAACCTACCACCCGTAGTAGAGGAAGTTCCCTCCATTACCGCGTGGTAGACTACAAGCTTTAGAAAAGCTAGTGACATAATTTGTTTTGAAAGTTCCAATTCCAATTTATATATCTTGATTTATTTCTAACCTAAAAATCGCAGGATTGCACTTTGTGACCACTAGATGGCACTGTTCAATTCGCGTTTAAATATCTGTTCATATCAATCATATATTTGAACTACATAAATAATTATTCGAAAATTTACATTTCACTAAACTAAACAGCACGACTTGAAAAAAAATTGACATAACGAGGTTCAGTGTGTTCATTAATGAAAGAGCTTTTTCTCAAAGCCTAAAACAATGCATGTTCGCACAATTATTCATATCTGCGTTCCAAGTCGAAGAATGAAAAAAATATATAATCATCTGTTTATTTTCCCTCAGTCGTTGCAAATTATGCATACATATTCATTATCTGCTGCAAGTCGATTACCTATTGTGGAAGTAAAACGTATACTGTTCGGGATCAAATACTACTGTAGTATTTTTTTATCGCACTTTCACAATATACAGTTAATTATATTAAAGCAACGTTCCAGAACGCAGTTTTCACTCGGAGGCAATTAAAACGGCTCCTAGACCATTTACTTTGCATCAATGCTGCTGTTTCCTTAAAAGCCTTTTCGTTCTTACAATGCCAGCCAGCAATTTGGAAATAAAAGTCTAATTATCAAGGAGGATGGTATTAATTTAGAAGAAAATTTTAACCAAGTTTGCATTTTAATTCTGTCGCTATTAGAATTTTGCTGCCATATAATAGTCCAGTCGATTTAGGCAAAGATTTCGATTACAGACACCATATTCCACAATTCCTAACTATCGCTTTAAAAACAAAAAAATCCAAGTTATCTTAGTCTTTACCGGCCATATATGGAATTAAATGAGAAGACATGTTGATGTGTTTCTTAAATGCTAACCAACTTCTTCCATTTACACAAATCTCATAATAAATAAAGCAGGAGAACCATCTAGATCATGCTCAAAAGCAAAATTGGGTGCATACTGCAAAAGCTGTAGAACTATTGATGTACTATAAACCTATAAAGTCAAAGTTATATTTACGAAAAAAATAAGTAGGAGATGAGTCCCTGGGTACCATTCCCACCACTACTCCATAACGTCACAACACCACGCCCTCTCAATTCAAATTCAACTCTCCGATTGGTCGCTCGCTATTTCGCAGTACAGTTTCCTGAGATTTAAATTCACGAACCTCAGCGCCATCTATCATCGACTAGCTGCGGCTGCAGGTTCACTTTCCCCTCAATGGGGGAGCTTCAGCGGACTTCCTCTGTCCGCCACTACCGGAGGCTTCCGGGGTCTCATCATGGCTGCAAAGCGATTAGTAATGCAGGTACTCCATCAAATGATTTCCTAATAAAATAGTAAAATTGGCGCCATCTTGCGATGGGCACAAACCCCGTGAATTAGGGATTTTCTAGCAAATGATGTTTGGCAATACAATTATAAACTCTTTAACACATCTTCAATGACTTTTCCTAAAGTTGCTTGACATATCCCCCACTTACTATTCGCTCTGAGTTGATCCAAGCATTGTGGCTTGCATACATACACACTTTGTTGCAGATAACCCTTAAGAAGCAGTGATCTGAACATCTCAAGGCGAGGTTTCTTGGACCTAATCGATTCCACAAATGTGTTCCCAAAATAACTATTGGTGCTTTGGAAGTATGGACAGTAGCACCATCTCCTTGAAACAAGTACTATTGATCTCGTAGTATAGAAAGGTTTCCACCATTTTGTTACATCAATCCCCATTTACGGATAGTGAGAGACCAACTCCATCTTGAAAAAAATAAGGCCAGACTATTGTTTAACATTTTCCCTTATGAGGAGGCCTTTGGTGAATTAATTAGGGATTCTATGTAATTGACAACTTTCATATATTTTTTAAATATGTAAGTACAACATCTGAAATAATGAATTTGTTACATTAGCCTATCGCACACTGTAGAATAATTTAAATTAATTCAAACCAAATAAAAACCTCAAGCACCATTTAACCGCTGGAGATTTATGATCTGCATTATTATCTTTTGATATTCATGTCTTCAAAGATGACAGACGAATTCTTCTAAGAAAAATTGATGGACCGACAAGGGAATTTAAATATAATGCAAAAGGTTCGTCGAATTTCTTTTCAACGGCAACATCTGAACGATTCTTATTAGAATTTCAATGTTGATTAAGTATAAATTTATGCCGATACACATTATATGCTATATACTATTATAATAATACAGTTTAAAAAATGATATTGAATGGAAGTGATGATCTTCAAAATCATCGGAACATTTTTAAGATGTATGAATTGTTCGATGTCTGCTTAAATCTTTATCCGGTGAATCTTGGAAATGTCTAGAGGTTTTTGTAGAAATGCTGAAGGTACGTTCACACGCAGCGACTCGCATAACATTTAATATTGTTTCTGGTCAGGGAACCTTCATCAGTTGCGCTTCCCACAATTGAATGTCCTCTCGAACACTTCTTTATGCATTTGAAACATTTCGTTAAATTTGAAGACGCGAGATGTAAGACCGACAATGTATGTTTATATAATATATATTGTCTTGCGTACAAAGGAATGACACGTCGAAGAGAGTATTCAATATCTCTGACAGGTGAAGTGAAGTAACCTGAAAAATTTTATCGTGACATTCTGCCCTAGGAGTTAAGGGGGAACAGCAATTATACGGAACGGCTCCAGATTCGGAACCTCTGTGTGCTGATTCTCTCGAAAATCCTAGATGTCGGTCTCTCGCGTCTTCAAAGAGACAAATATTATTGAAATATGGGTAAATAAAAGTTTTGCACCCAGGTTCAGTGTCCACCAAAGTGCAACTATTGGGGTGGAATTTATGATTAAAACTGTTGTAGAATGAAGAAGTTACCCTTCAAATATGGGATAGTGTCTGGTCCATAGACTTGAAGAGCAAATCTCGAAAGCTACTGTAGAGCTGCTCATGCCTCGTCGTACTCTATGATACCTCAGTTAACAATGGGTTCTTTGCCAGACTAGTTAAGAGAAACTGAATAATTTGCAGAATATCACATGCACTTGTTGGGAAATTCATCCAGAGTCAGATAATGTTGAAAACTTGTTTATGCAAATAGCTAAAGATTTTATGAAGCAAACAACTAGTACTTATATGCTCGGAAAAGCGCTAGATAGCAAATTCTATTGAGTTTTTTTTCTTTTGAATTTTTGTCGATATTTATACATTTCTATGGCTTCCCACTAGATGCGAAAATGGTAATCGGATCAGGTTGAAAGTATACTGGTGTTTTGATACTGTATCTATATATGATTCTTCAGTTTGTAACCGTTTCCCAATACGATTGTATTTTTCGTATATAGCAAGTAAGCGGTGCTTAACGATCAAGTGATTGTTGACCTTTCGCCTGATGAGATTTTCGTTTTGATTTGAAGAACCTACTTATCTCATAAGCCGAGTAACCAATTGCCTAAAATATACGACCTAATTAGAAACGTTGTAAAGTCCATCCTTGAGACTCGCAAGCCCCGCCCCTTCGATTGCGATTGGCGAATCAGTACGCGTGATGCTACATAAGGCGGAAATGTTCCACCACTCGACGATCTTCGTCAACTAGCGTATTCTACGACCTCTATCACCGCCCACGACCCTGAAGATGTGTGCTCCAGTTCCAGATGAAACGTTGAGAAGAAATTACTATAATTTTGTAAACTTGGGTTTTGGGTTTTAGTACAATGCTAGTGATCATGCGATCTTAGATACAAGTTACAGACTCTTTATTTTTTTATATGTTTGGATGCTGGCAATTCATGAGGTCAATTGCAAAAAGATGGCGCCACTAATCGCTCTAAAGTAGAGCCTACAACCATTATGTACGTCCTTAAGTTATTTGATCTTGCAAATTACTATTCGGGTTCGAATGTTGTAAAAGTAAAAAATATTTTGCCGGTATGCGAGAGAGAGAAAAAAAAATTGTATCGATTTGAACGGCTCGCGGTGAATTTCTCGAGGGTCTGCGAAAAGGCAAACGAGTTTTTTTTCGAGTAATTTTCGCTGGGCGCACGTAGAAAGAATAATAATTGGACATGCGATGGATTTTTAGGTTAAATATGCGTTGTCGGGTTGAAGAGAGCCCGAGCGAGAGCACCTGCCACTTTGGTGATTAAAAGTAAAACGGCCGGCATCGGGCGTGCATAAACTGTTGAGGGATAAGGAAGGCACACACACGTACAGGGTGTTGCCATATTCCACAGAAAAGTAAACTCTACCCGAGAAAGCTTTCGATAAAATTGATGAAGTTTGATATCGAGGTGTCAACCCTTAAAAAGTGTTTAGTTGGTTGCCAAGATACGGGATTTTAAGTTTTATATTTGAATTTAATATTGCCTAAATTCAAAAATGTCTTTAATGATTTTTTCGAATTCGGTGGCCGATGTGTTTTTAAAAATTATTTTTTATTTAAACTTTGCGTGACGGGGTTAGTGGCACTTTTTATCTCACTAATGTCTTTTGTATCTTTTAATCTGGATTCCGTTAAGGGGAAACCCCAAGGGGTCCCATATATGTTTTAATTTTATAGCTTAATTAAACCGTTTTTATGTAGTAATAGTTGGCGAAGGCGACAGTCTTAAAGAAAGTCATTGTTGTTATTTGAAAGTAGATTGTATTTAAATCAAAATAAATGTCAGTTAATTAACTTCAAGATAGAGATTATCAATTGGTCTCTACATATAGACCAATCAATAGAGATTTTTTTCGTGCAAAAAATACTATCAGGATACTGCCTGTGCCATCACATTAAGAACGATTTGTAGTGATATTTTGCTACCTTTTCCACTCGCAACTATGGTTTTTTACTCTATTATAAACAATTGAAACAAGAAAATTGCGTTTTTTTTTCGTTGCATGTTTTTAAAATGAAAAATAATAAACTAATCTCAATGGTGTCAACAGGTAAATTGTAAAGCATGAAAATACCAATGAAATGAGCCAAGGATCGTTCCGATAGGATCTTAAGTAACACGGAAAATCAAAAAATACTGGAAAATTTAGCGGTTTTCTTTATATTATCATGACTCCCTCAGAATCGAAGTTGTAGAACTGGGCTTGTGGAAACTGATAGTAATTGATATATATATATATATATATATATATATATATATATATATATATATATTAGGCGTGACTAAACCAGGCGCTATCGGTTTATTAGTTTTTGAATAATTGTGATATGAAGTTTTTAGTCCACTATTCTTGCAGTTCGTCTCCATACGACATGGATCGTCAAATATCAATTCAGAATAGAGATATTGGAAGTAGAGGTATCATTCTACAACGCCTCTATTTTTATTTTTCGTTAAATGTCTGTGAAATATACGAAAAATTTTAGCAAACATCACCAAAATTTGGTGAGCGTATGAATGTGTTCGCGTAGTGGGGGGAACACTGTTGTTGAGGGGAACTGCTGACAATAATTATTATCGATAGTAACTGTCACTCTGACAGATGACAAAGCTTATATACAGAAAGATTTGTTCGATTTTATTATATCAAATGAGAACTGTTTGTTTATTAATATATTTATATAATATTTTATAGAGAACTCCAGAATTAAGGCAATAGGTTTATATTAAAGTGAAACCAACACTGAATTAAATAAGTCAAAAAAAGTCTTGAAAATATCTAAATTAGTTTCTGACAAAAATAATAAAAATATTTATAAATTACAGGCAGTCTGCCAATATTATATATTACCAAACGCTTCCCCTCAACAACCGTGCAAATGAGAATAGAGGCTTTGTAGAATGTCACCTCTACTTTCAACAACTTTTTTCAAAATTGAAATTTGATTATCTATGACGCATGGAGGCACAAAGCAGAAATAGGGAACAAAAAACTTTATATCAGAATTGTTCAAAAACTAATAAGCTGGTAGCGCCTAGTTTTGGCATACATAAAATAGATATAAATTACTATCAGTTCTTACAAGCCCAGTTCTACAGTGACGAAGATTCGATTTTTTTTTAAATGCTACATTTTCCAGTATTTTTTGTTTTTCCCTGTTACTAATGATCCAATCGGATCGAGCCTGGGCTCATTTCGTTGGTATTTTCATGCTTTATAATTGACCTGTTAACACCATTGAGATTAGTTTATTAGTTTTGATTTTATAAACATGCTCGCATAGTTGCGAGTGGAAAACATAGCAAAATATCGCTACGAATCGTTGTTAATGTGCTGGTATCCCGATATACACATTATCAATTAATTTTTGCTCTATTGATAGGTCTAATAGAGTGTTTGCGACTAAATAAGATAAACATATACTTAAATATGAGAGATTGCTTAAATTAACTTTCGGAACTTTGTTTCGTTTTCTGTTGTAAAGACTGGTTTTTGTCCTACACTACTTGCTCACACACACATTCTATAAAGTTTCTATTGTCGCTATTAGATCATATTCACGTTCTGCGATTCGTACACTAAATACTTCCTATAGTCCCAGACATAAAAGTCGATTAGACTTAAGTCAGGTGATCTTCGAGGCCAATATCGGCGTCCACCCCGACCTAAATATTTTCCTAAAATGTGCTATAAAGAAATATCTAGCCTCGTAGCTAAGTGTACAGATACTTCAACGTGTTTTAACTAAATGTGAGTCTAATAATTAGCGACATATTTTGTAACAGTCCAACTAAAATTTCCTCATCTTTTTTTATTTGGTAAAAAATAAAGACCATTAGAACTCCAACTCCCTTGTAAATCATCAGGTTTTGAAACGAATTACTTGATTGAAATTTAGAATTTTTGTGTAGTTACAAATTGTGATAAGGTACTTTGTAGCTAACTTCCTCAACCGTTCATTTTATATCGAAGAAAGGAAATTAAAAAAAACATACCTAACGACTGCTCTAGCGTGAAATCTTTGGGATAGGAGGTGCCACTAAAGCCGATAGCACGCCCTGTTTACATTTTTGGAAACCATCAGGTCATCAAATTTGAAAGGAAAATATTTAATGGCGTTTTTGAATTATTTCAAAATTCCGCAATTAACGCGAGCTTTTTGGGTAGAACTTCGTCTGGTAAATACAACATCACCCTGTACAAGTATGATGATGATGCCGTGTGATAGAGCGCAAGAACGGCATCTGGGAGCTTTTTTAAGGCGGAGAACGCGTGCTACACAGGCTGACAGCACCAGCAGCAGCAGCAGTAGGGAACTAACCCGATATTATGTACAATTTTCTACAAGTTTTGAACGTAAAAAACTTGGTCTATCTTGGTAATGTTTATTGGCTTCATTTTTTGGAAATTGAAATGTCTAAATATTCCATCTTGATGTCTGGTTTTTTAAATTAATTTAAATTCGAACGAGATAAGGAAATTTAAAGGCTACCTTCAAAATAAATTCAACCATGTTAAAGACAATTTGAAACTGTGCACAACAAAAACACGACTTATGATTGTTGAAGGCCTTTATTAAGAAAAATATTTGCGGAAACAAGAAATAAACCAAGGATGTTATTTCATTTACATGTTTTTCAAATTATAACGCTAAATAAACATGTCCTGTGGTTACATTACATGCATTTTTTTTATCATGATTTCATGTCACCATTATCTATTTAAAGGATGTCTTAGGCTAGAAAACTCTGTCAATCTACAATACGCTTCCTTGAACGACAAGTTCTAAAGTGAAATACTTGGATGTAATACCCATCAGTAAGACAACAGTCGGTGTATTGAACCTAATAGATGTCGGTGACATCTACCGTCTAATGAGTAATTTAAGTATATGAAGGCATACTATGCTATAACATATACCATACTCTTGACACATGGTTCGAGTGTTTTATATAAAAACACATAAGTAAATATATATACAAATATATATCCACATATTTAGAACTATATCATTCAACGTATAACAGCCGTTTCGAACCAGGAGTTCTCGTCAGATACGCTTCCTTGAACGACAAGTTCTAAAGTGAAATACTTGGATGTAATACCCATCAGTAAGACAACAGTCGGTGTATTGAACCTAATAGATGTCGGTGACATCTACCGTCTAATGAGTAATTTAAGTATATGAAGGCATAATATGCTATAACATATACCATACTCTTGACACATGGTTCGAGTGTTTTATATAAAAACACATAAGTAAATATATATACAAATATATATCCACATATTTAGAACTATATCATTCAACGTATAACAGCCGTTTCGAACCAGGAGTTCTCGTCAAATACGCTTCCTTGAATGACAAGTTCTAAAGTGAAATACTTGGATGTAATACCCATCAGTAAGACAACAGTCGGTGTATTGAACCTAATAGATGTCGGTGACATCTACCGTCTAATGAGTAATTTAAGTATATGAAGGCATACTATGCTATAACATATACCATACTCTTGACAGATGGTTCGAGTGTTTTATATAAAAACACATAAGTATATATATATACAAATATATATCCACATATTTAGAACTATATAATTCAACGTATAACAACCGTTTCGAACCAGGAGTTCTCGTCAGATACGCTTCCTTGAATGACAAGTTCTAAAGTGATATAGTTCTAAATATGTGGATATATATTTGTATATATATTTACTTATGGGTTTTTATATAAAACACTCGAGCCATCTGTCAATAGTATGGTATATGTTATAGCATAGTATTGCCTTCATATCCTTAAATTACCCATTAGACGGTAGATGTCACCGACATCTGTTAGGTTCACTACACCGACTATTATCTTACTGATGTGTATTACATCCAAGTATTTCACTTTAGAACTTGTCATTTAATAGTTGTGGGTAATAACGCTTTTTGGTAATACCAAACCGAAACTATGTATGACTAATTAATAAATAGTTTTGAAACTATTTATTTTTTATAACTAGTTATCGACTGAATTTTGAAGGTACTGGTATGCTTGGTGTAGTAAGTTACGGTTTCTTTTTAGTTAGAAAGATATGTAACTGTTCACAGTTGTCGAGTAGTGTGAAGTTTTTTATTGTTTAGGTGTTTAGACAAACATGAATAAAATGATACTAGGCACAGTTATGCATACGCATATCATTTTTGATTTTAATCATTCAAATTTCTAATATAAATATATTTTCAAGGATGTAATTTTTTCACTATTTTATTATTAATTTATTATTAATATCACAAATAGTAAATACTGATTTTATATATGAACTAGTAAGTAGTTACATGTTATTGAACATTTATTTATTTAACAAATAGACACTATAATATTTAGGTGCATATTATTACGTAAACCCCACAAAGGTAATCGGATATACCTATTTATTATACCTAAAACTAAACATAATAAAAAATATAAACTTAACATAAAATTAATAAAAAATATTAAAAGCAATAAAAACTGATAATAGGCGTAAAGAAAACCTAGTTTTTTTGGCTCAATATCTGCAGCAAACCAGATGCAGATTGCTCATATATTACAAAAGGTTTTTTAACACAGCAGAAAAATTTTTAGACTAAAAGTAAGTACTAGTTACACTATTTTTCAATTTTTAAATCTTACACGAAAAGTTTTGGAGCAATATTATCGTATCTAAATTAATTACTAACACATGTAAATTAATTTTGAACACTTTATGATTCCGTTCAATATTGAAAAGTGTCTATTCCTAAATAAAAAACACTATAAGACAAAGATGAAATATCTATATTATGCCTGAATCTGAAAATTATTTTGAAAAATAATTTGGTTTAAACATTATTACGTTTTACTGTAATTAACACCTGAGTATGGCCGTCACAAATATTTTTAAATTCGCTTTTAATTATGCTAATCTAACCATATACTTTAATACTAAAGTAGATGAACCTAACCTATTTGGATTGTATCCCGCATCACATCAATATAACAATTTTGTTATCGATGCAGCAATACCACTGAAATCTACCCTCGTTTCAGTCGTTTCTGCCGATACAAATATGTACCTGTACCTATATCGGTAAAATGTAAGGTAGTTTCTCCGTTGTCCACAGTGACTCACGGAGCAATATTGTGTTGTATGGCAATAAAGTATTTCTATGAATAACTAGTTTCAGTCGAAACCAATACATAGTTTTAGGTTATTACTGTAATACATAGTTTTAATAACTGTTTACGGTTTGAAATACCCACCACTATCATTTAAGGAAGCGTATCTGACGAGAACTCCTGGTTCGAAACGGCTGTTATACGTTGAATGATATAGTTCTAAATATGTGGATATATATTTGTATAAATAAATTTAATATCTAAAATGTTTTGCTGGTTATCTAATATTGGTTATGTTTATTACAGATGACTGGCAAGCGTTCCAGAAGCTTTAAATGTGCAGTCCATCACAGAGACCGAGAAATCTCTTCAGAAAACGACTTCCATCTGCTTTTGGTTGAGCCTCCTTTATTTCGCAGGTAAGTCTACCCTTTTTGTATATCAATGGTAATACATATTAAGGTTCCTAGGTATTTTTGTTTAAAACTGCATTATGGGGATACTTGTCCAACTCTGAATACAGAATTAGATATCTTATTACAATCTTTCCTCGTTGACGATAGTTTAAGAAACAGCTAGGGCAGGTTCAGACTCAGACGCAAGTACTAGTGTTTGCTAAGCTGCTTCAATAACCGTTTAAATAAGAACAACATTTAAATGAGATAAACTTTAAGAAGCGCATTGAAACATTTAGTTGCTGGATTTAAACACATTGGGACAATATAGAGGCAGCGAACTATTGCAGTTCTAGTTTAACTTCTTCATAGGTTAACATGAACTTATCTGACAAACACTTGGAAACCTCGTAATCCATTGGTTAGCTTATCTTAAGGTTGCTAATGAATGGGATTTTTTTTATTTTATAGCTCTTCTGATCACTGCCTACCGCTGTTATTTTCTTATTCATAATATTTCTGAGATAACCTATTTTCTAACCCTTTGTACTGTTTATACTTATTTGTTAAATCTGTGTAGGTTCTTTTGGGGAAAAGATAAAGAGTTAGAACATCTGTGTGTTTCTGTAAATGATGTTGATAATGCCTCTATTACATTAAGCAATAATTTTGAGGGTAATTGTGTGATATAGCAAAACAAGTCGTACAAGTTGGTAATATCCAAATTTGGACCAATGAGAATCTGCTGGTAGATAGAGAACAGCAAATACTTAAAATGATAAACTGAAATATGAATATTCATAGAGAGTGCTACTAACGTCTTGTGACGTGGGTTCTTTAATTTTAACTTTATTTCTAATAACAGTTGCATAAAATTGTTACAAATTTAGCTTTGAAACTCTACTCTTGAGTGATGTAAGCCTTTATCAGCAATTAAAGGGATGTCCTTCTGATAGAATGAGATCTAACAACTTAATGCTAGAATTATACTTCACGGATTAAATTTATCACCTAAACTTTTGGAGTCTATTCCTGAGTGATGTAAGCTTTCATCAGCAATGTCCTGATAAAATGAGATCTAGCAACTTAATGGTAGAATTATACTTCAAATATTAAGTTTTTCGGCTAATTTTTTTTATGAACCTGACTATTGCTATTTGATTTTGGAGTCTCAAAATTACATATACATCAAAAATTGTTTTCCAGTTTTAGAAAGCAACATAAACAGAATAAATCTTGGCTCTATTAAATAGAACATTAATGGTTTAAATTTTTCTTTTGTATTAAAAATACACAACTCGCTGTCTCAGTGCCGTCTTGAATACCAAATGACACACACACAAACATCTTTGTGTCATAGTTAAAGAAGTGTTTGTAATTCACAAGCCATGGCGAGTTTATTTCAGACTCAACGAAAGGAAGTCCAGGGTAGTTACCGAACGGAAACAATGGAAGAAAAAAATCTTTGAATGCCGACGAAGTTGACACTAAAGCACGAAAATAGATGCAGACGAAACTTAGCGACGTCTGACTGGACGTAGACGCCGTCTTTGTACCGCATGGGTGTTCTCTGAAAAAGTTGATATAAGGGTCTCAAGAATTAAAATAGTATTTAAATGGGCTATAGCCTTGCTATAAATGCAAAAATGCTTGGTAATTTAAGAGTCATAGATTTATCCTTATACTAAATAATGATAATGATATATATATATATATATATATACACAGTTGTATACTAAACGAACTGGTAACGCCACCACTGTTGTCAAGCTGCGTCATATTTGCTACAACCATTTTAACAAATACATCACAACATATACCTATATGACGCTTATCACCTCAAATGGATCATCGGCCTGCACAAACATTGTGTAGACCGATCGAGCCGTATGTCATCTCAAAATGTTCGTCTAGTAAAAGACTTCCTAACACGACTTTCCAAAATGGCGGATCCAATATGGCTGCCGGAAGCTAGAGAAACCCCTAGTAGGTATACGGTAAAAAATCTTGCACAAAAAACAAATTAGGTATAAATCCGTTTTTTGACTCAATTTGTAGCTGAAGGACGGCCCCAAAATGCTGATGAGGTTGGATAAAACAACTCATCCGTCATTTTGAAATACGTGATCGTCAAATTTTAACGCTGGATTTGTGATCAAAAACCCCAAGAACCCTCACATGTATGAAATGTAGCCGAAATCGGTTGAATTTTATTAAACTCGTTTGCCTTCTTGGATCTGCCATCTTGAATTTTGTTAAGTCAAAGCTCGGAATTGTGATTAGCCACATCAAAAACTCCCATTTACCGAATACCAAGGTAATCGGTTGATTTTTTGAAAATTTCTTCGTTATCTGGGAACCCTAATATATATAAACTTTAACCGAAATCGATTGATTTGATCTTGGATTCGCCATCTTGACTTTTGTAAATTTTATTCGTACACCATATTGTTATTTTGACCGCCATATTGGAACCACCATTTTGGATTTTTTATCAAATTCCACTAGCGTTTAGAGGCGCCCTTCAGCTATAATTTCAACCAAAAAACGATCCTGTAAGTAGCGAATTTGTTTGTATTACAAGCTTTTTTGCCATACACTTGAGTTTTCGCCAGCTTCCGGCCGCCATACTGAATCCGCCATTTTCGATTACTCAAAAATACCATTCTGCGTTTGAAAGCCTTTTCCTGAACGAACATTTTGAAACTACATACATCTCGATGGGTCCATACAATTTTTGTGTAGGTCGGCGATTCTCCTGACATGAAAGCTCCAATATACATTTTTAGGTTATATAAATTACCTCAGCTGCATATAAAAATCGTTGGGCATCTTCTATATAAACTTTTTTTCCAATATGGCTTAAATCAATTCCATTTATCACAGCCAAGTTATTTATTTTTACAATTTTAATAAAGTTACAAATGTATAATCAAGTCAATACAACAGAATACAAATTGTAAAACAATTGTGACCCAAACTCTTTTTGTATCTGTTTAGAATTTATTTAATTTGAAATAAACATGTAAACAAATATTGCTCATCTTAAGGCGGAACTTCACTTGGCGTAGCATATTGGTGTTTTGTATTGCTATATTCGTCCAAATATTTGATGTATTCGCAAATATTTCAAATGTGTTAACAGTATGACAGTTATCATTATATGATATATCTACATAACCAAGAAGTTATTAAAAAACCATGGCGAAATTTCCCTCTTTTTTTGCAAGGATGCATTTGGTACAACTCCAGAAACTTCATAACGTTTTGGTTCGACTAGTCCATTTTACCGCAAACACCACTTGTCATGAAAAACAAAGCGTCGCGTGTGAATAAAGTATGATTAAACCAAATATTTGTCTTATTTGACTCCTTTGATGTGTATTGAAAACCGACAAGTGGACGGTAAGGCGTATTTGCTCTTAGCGGTATTCGACTTATTTGTTGAAATATAGCAAAAATAGCGAATAGCCGCTCCACACATCGACAAATATAGCAAATATACGAATACGCTAGGCTAAGTGAAGTGCCGCCTTTATATAAGATTTTATTTGAAATTTTTATTTATCTATCTAAAAGAACCAACCTGACCAAATTTTAACATAATCGAGACATTTTTGATAATTATTGAGAATTTTTCTCATCAGTTCAACTTTTTAATTATATTTACAATAGCAATATTTTGCTTGCAGGATGGTAGCCATTGTAGCAGATGAATTTCTAACGGACGACAGGGATCGTAAATATTATGCCGACCATTACACGTGTTGCCCTCCACCACTTTTTATAATTATTATTACATTAGTCGAGGTAAGTACTTTGAATTTTTACATATATATACATATCAGCTCTATAGACCCAGGGTCCCTTGGCTAGAAGATATTTCCCTCTTCTATTCCTCGTTTTTTCGATACAATGTATGATTCTTCTTGCCCCTAAGTCCCAATTCCTCCAGTTTCTTCACCACTGCTTCCAGTCATTTTCCTAGGTCTTTCTCTTCTACGTTTTACTACCTCAGCTCCCAATAATATTCTTTTTGCTCATATTTTGTCGGAGATTCTTGTCATAACCATTTAGCTCTTGCTAACTTCCCACTTGCCATTTGGAGATCTCACTATAAGCATAGGTTCTTTTAGCGAGGTGTTATTCCCTCCTAATGGAGTTTGGTCCTTCTTCATGAGGCTGGAATCGGTTCTTGGAGTTGCGAGATTTCCTTCTTTTTATCTATTCAGCCTATGGAGTCTTGTCACTCTTGTTTTCTCTGTTATGCTTTTTACTGAGATTTGACTATGTATTTGTTTCAACGTAGTCCATTCTCCTTTTTTGTTCATCCTAATGATCCTGCTTACCCTTCTAAAAGTTTTAATTTTGGCTGTCATCCGTTGTAGTTCGTCGTCGATATCTTGACTAGCTCACTTGGTTAACTCTTGATGACTTTTGTGGAAAGTGACCCCAATTGATGTCCAGCGTCTTGGGATCACTGCACGTACTAGCCAGATGTCCAAGTGTAGTAAGACCAAGTTATGATCTGATCTTATTGCTGAGTGCGTTTCTGCTTGTACTGATTGGTCTATGTTCTTGGGCAAAAGCTTGCCTAGCATGTCGAATTGAAAAACTGGCAAGCACAAAAAGTGTTTCTTACTCATGAAAATGAATTATTTTTTACGACTTAGAAACACAATCGTGTTAATAAATCAATGAAGATACTGATATAAACAAGTGATTCTTATACTGAATTGATTCGCCCGATACTTGTTGGAAATTCATTATAATAATTAACTGATACTACAATTGCAATTTCCACAATTTACGTTTTTTTTTAAACTCCAACGTGTTTCGACTAATGTCTTTGTCAAGGAACTAGACTAACTGGGTATTTCTTGAGGAAGTTGTATTTATATTCAACGAGTGATAAAATTACCAGGTACTTAATTTTGAACAGGATTATTTAATTTTATTATAGGTAAAAGGATTAACTAAAGAGGTTTAAGGCCTAAAGCCTATATTGGTTAAAGCGGCAGAGCGTGTAAAAAACGTATCTATGAGCACCGTAATTCTTTCATTAATCAAAAAACAGATTCCAATTATGCCGAACATTTAAAAACAGAAAATTATCTTTTTTTAAATGATTACATTCAGAAAAAAAAGGTAATAAATTAAACCTTTTAGAATCATTGGAGATTAATAAACTTAAAAATACCCGTAATTTGTTAAACGACCAGACAGAAATAAATAATTCCCCCTTAATAAATCTCTTTAGTTAATCCTTTTACCTATAATAAAATTAAATAATCCTGTTCAAAATTAAGTACCTGGTAATTTTATCACTCGTTGAATATAAATACAACTTCCTCAAGAAATACCCAGTTAGTCTAGTTCCTTGACAAAGACATTAGTCGAAACGCGTCGGACAGTTTTTTTTTTAAAAAAAAACGTAAATTGTGGAAATTGCAATTGTAGTATCAAGTGATTCTCACATAAAACACGTTATAAATGATGCTTAAACGCTAAGTATGGCCCGTGGAAATATTAACAATTATAAATTTCTCGCGTGTGTACTCGACAACTGAATAATAAGTACCGCAGTGCGGCGTTCGAGATTCCATTGTTTCGTTAAAAAGAATATTAGAAAGAGTATCTCACAATTGTTTCATCGCGGGCGTTTGAATATACGACTAGCAGATCTTATCGTCGTTACTGGAGCATTCCTACTATCAAGTGGTGCATTTTAAATCCGGAACATCGTACGTTACGAAGGTTCCACTTCCTTTCGAGAAACTCCACACGATTTATTACCGTTTTTATAGTCATTATTAGAACTATAATTATTCCCTCGTCTAGTTAATTGTATCGCGGGCTGGTATTTTTTGTGTGTAGAGAATATTATGCTTATAACTAGTTCAATTTTTCATTGAATTCGTATTGGAAATGATAAGCAATGTGTGTTCGAGATTTCTTTTCATGATAAATTGACAAGATATCAAAATTTTTGAATGTAGCGAGAGTGGGGGCTGGGGGTGAAGGTGCCCCCCCCCCCCGAATATGAAAAATCTGCTGTTGGTCTTCAATGCATCCCATAAAGTTACTGACTTGCCCCACCAAGCCAAATATTTTCTGATTTGCCCATAAACCAGGTAACGCATTTTTCATACTATTTTAACCCCTCCCTCTACCATGTACCGCTATGTTGATATTTAGTCGACCCCCCCCAGGTGTTACGTAACTTTTAATCCAATTAGCCTAACGATTAAAATAAATACAAGAAGAAAGGGGATCAGGTACGTCCGGGGGGATCTAGCACGAAATTTACCTCAGTAGGAAGGAGGCTTCTGTAGTGTTTCGAAAACATCGTATTTCTTAAGTTGTTGGATTAAAAATAGTTGATTTTCTCTTTAAACTCACAAAAATGACTTTATTTTAAGTTGGTATATGTAAGAATTCCTTGTTGTATTGTATCTTGAAGCTCTCGGAGGGGGTGATTGTCTCCTATCTCCCCTCCTTGGATCCGCCCTTGCATAAAGAGAATGTTGCTTCTAGCCGATCACAAAAGATGTTGTTCTCCATAGCGAAATGCGTTCCGAAATAAGGGAGTTTGTACTTTTGGCAGGGATGAAGAAAAATATATGTATTACGTAACATCTGATCGTTATCTAACCTCACCCATGTAACAGTACAGTGGTGGATCCAGGATTGTCATTGGGGGGGGGTGACGTCACTGAAGGTTGATTTTAGGACAAACACTAAAAAAGCATACTACACAGCTGTTTGGGGAGGGTTTAAGCCCTGGGTCCGCCAGTGTAACAGTACATAACATTAGAGCACACCCCTTCTCCCCTCTAGAAAGAGTTACGTGGTTTATGGGTGGCCCCTAGAGAAACTAAACTTAATAATAAAAGGTCAGAATTATTTGATTCTAATGTCAAAACTCAAATAATTCCAAAAGATTTAGAAAAAAATTGTTCAAAAATTAGAACAATTCAGTGGCAACCATTTGGTTATACAAAAATTTTGCCTAAATCTACAAAGCTAATAAACAGGAACATCCCAGGTCACATGCTATAATAGAAGATTTGGTTTATCCAGCTAAACTTGTTGGGAAACGAACTAGAGTTAAATTAGATGATTCACTATTTTGACCACAAGGTTGATAACTTTGTATACAAGAAGTGAACATGACCGGAAGTAACAGTTGAATTCTCTGAACCATATTTATATTTGAAAAAATAAAGCTTTGAATGTTTTTGATGTTTGCCCGTACCCAACTTCCAAATTTATCTTCTATGCCATATGCCTAACTTTCGGCAGTAGTCTTTCTAATATTTCCCTGGGGCATCTATCATTTGTGATTCTCTTGGCATGTCCCAACCAATCAATTATCTTCGTTCTATTTCCTTTGTTATTGGTCGACTTCTTTTCCTGAGAACGTCCATCTCTGTTGGCATTAATTCCTTTATCTTAAGGTTGGATACATCCCAAACTGGTGAACCATATAAAGTGATACTTTGTACCATATTTAGTAAGAATCATTCCCAGATATTTACTCTTTTCCACTCCTCTTATGCCTTCATGTTTAGAATTAAGTTTTCGGTTCTTCATTTCCAACAACAAGGTACTTACACTTCGCCAAACCATATGTGTTCCTGTGTTACGTTTTATCAACTCTTCTGTCAGTTGCTGGTGGCTCTGTTTTTGGACATCTTTAACAGTAAACGTCATATTTTAACCAACTTATACAAACCATTAATGAATTATACACATAAACCTTTCACTTGAATCACTTTGTCCATTTATTATATTTAGTGATGATAGATAGTTTTTTCTCCCTAACTGATTAATCGCTGTAACATAAAAGTTAATATATTAATCTGAGATTTTTGTAAGATAAATTCGAAAATATTTCTTGATTTACTCCGTACCAGTCATTACACTCAAGTTTGTATAAACTTGATTTAGATCAAGGATTCCGTGAAGAATTTTGCTTATACTGAGAAAATCCAGAGCAAGTGATGTATGATAGTTTACAGGTACACTCACATATATTTTTAACGGGATATTAACATTCTTGTCCGCTTGTGTTGAATGATTTACTTTATTTGTGTTAATAATAAAAAAGATTTGCGTAAAATAGTAAGTGAATTCTTTCGTAGCGAAAATGTATGCATTCGCGATTTTGTTATGATGACGGAAGAAATTCTTGCCTTATTTATTATGAACACAGTCTTTATATATGGTATGTAAAATATACAATGAGAACGCGTGGGTTGGAACAAATTCATTTAAAATTCAGGTGTTGGTTTTTGGAAAAACGCTCGGACACGTCGATTTTTTTTGGACTGCGATTTTTGTGATGATAAACTCATTTATACAGGGCAGGCCAGAAATAAATGGCGACCATCAGCTTCATTTTTTCAAATGGAAACATTTGTTTTTTGTTTTGTTTTTTAATTCTGCATTGAATTCAAAGTATTTTTCATATACAATGCCCTATACCGAAAATTAACAGTTATTAAAAAAATTACATTTAATTCAAAATTGAAGAAAATAAAACATCAACATATCAAATTAAATGTTCAAATTGTTGCCCATTAACTTCCTAAGACGGTTCTCAAATTCTCGTAACGCTTCATTTAACGTTTGTGGCAGGATTCGTTGTATTTCAGCCCTAATTCTATTCTTTAATTCCTCGATATTTTCCGGCTAATTGAAGTAGACTTTCGATTTCACGTAACCCCAAAGATAAAAATCTAACGGGCTTAGATCTGGAGACCTAGCTGGTCATTCGATATTACTTCTCCTTCCGATCCATCTATTTGGGAAAATATTGTCAAGATAATCTCGCACTGTTCGCGAATAGTGCGAGGGCGCTCCATCCTGTTGAAATCATACCGAATCTGCCAGTATATTGGGGTTCTCACCATTCGGGTAAAGTTCTGTTAAACAGAATGTCATTTTGTAATAGGTCTAAGTACTTTTCTGAGTTAAATGTTCCCTCAATAAAAAAGGACCGACAATTTCAGCCCATACGTTAGCTTTCTTGGAAAACTGTATATGATTGCATAATCCAATCTGGGTTTTGTGATGCCCAATATCGAAAATTTTTCATGTTTACTGAACCATTTAAACAAAATGTTGTGTCGTCGGACTATCTTACTTGAAAAGTGCGGGTTGGCATTGCATCTATCCATCATTATTTCGCAAAATTCTACTCTCCGGTCCAAATCATCTTCAGCAAGTTCCTGAACTAAATGAACGTTGTATGGGTGCCATTTATTTCTATGCAAGCATTTTAGAACAGAAGATTTACTTATTGACTGTTCTGCGGCTGTTTGTCTAATGGATTTGTGAGGATTTTCTTGTAAAACATTTAATTGTGTATCTTCTGGAAGGTGTTTGGTTTTGTAATTGTCTCTTACGTGGCCATATTCTAGAAACTTTTTTTCTATTTTACTAACTACTCCGGGTACTTCATATTAAACAATTCGCAAACTTCAGCTTGTGTTTGAATTCGGTCGGCATATCCTACCATCGTCAAAATTACTATACGCTGCTTTTCAGTTAAATGCGGCATACTTTGAAACTTTGCTACTGCACTTAACAACTAATTATTTGAAGTAAAATTATAGTACAGTTTCTATGGAAATAAACTAGTGTTAGAAACTCCAGCATCAAAAAAGGGTTTCTATTTATGCGGCTAAAATACCGCCAACAATCATAAAAACCAGACGTAAATAAATACGTTCAAACCAACAAACATCTTATTTTTGCCGTTGTTTTCTTAACTTTAGAAAGAAATGTAATTTTTTAATAAATGTTAATATTCGGTATACTTAGAATTCAATGCAGAATTCAAAAATAAAATAAAAAAAAATGTTTCCATTTGAAAAAATGAAGTTGATGATCACAATTTATTTCTGGCCCTCCCTGTATAAATGAGTTTATCATCACAAAAACCGCAGTCAAAAAAAAAACCGACGTGTCCGAGTGTTTTTCCAAAAAAAAAAACAACACTTGAATTTTAAATGAATTTGGTCCAACCCAGGTGACCTCACTGTATATATATATTGGCAAATTATCTATGAGATATTCTAAAAACTGGCGTTCTATTTACATTCCACCCTCTTGCTACATCAGCGCCACCCAAATTTAATGCATTTTGACGTAAGAATTAAATTATATATTAGTATTGATACTTGAGTCGTAACAAAATAGTGACAATTATTTTAATTTTTCTGAAATTTATATTTGTTACTAAGAATGACACAAGGAATGAGAAACAGAGACAGGGAGATAACGAGAAACGGTAAGTATTTTTCGTAAGAAGCTTTCGTTTCCATCGTTCACTCTCAAATGGCTGCTGCTCGTTTTATCCCGACTTGACCATACAATGTATGGCATCACGCTCCCTCTAAGGCACGCTATGAGTGCCTTTAGGGGAAAATTCACTAAACCCCAGATATCCTAGATATCAAAAGGGTTTAACTCTATGGGAGCCCTTGCCAGGTTTTCAGGCCCGTGGTTGGAGTCGTGGCGGCAGTTTCCCATGAATTTCCTGACCGTCCGGGCTGTCCCTAACAAGACGGCTTTTTGCATTTGTTTGTAAAGATGTTCGTCCAGACCGAGGTATTTTAAATTGCTTAATAGATGTTTTGGGACTAGTCCTGTCGTTGACATAACAATTGGTACAGTTTGTGTGTTGTTCATGTTCCACTGAGTCTTTATTTGAAATTCCAAATCTCTATATTTGGTTATTTTCTCAGCCTGCTTGATATTTATATTATTGTTGTTAGGAATTGCTGTCAATTAAAGTTGTTTTCCAAGAGACTTTATCTACCAAAACTATATCTGGTCTATTGTGAGCAACAGACCGATCGGTCAGTATCGTGCGGTCCCAGTACAGCTTGTAGTTGTTATTTTCTAAAACAAATTCTGGTTTATATTTATAGTATGGTAATCTTACCGACCGTGTTAATTCATGTTTCAGTGCTAGTTCCTGGTGAAGTATTTTTGTCACAGCATCGTGTCGTTCTTTGTATTCAGTTGCAGCGAACGCTTGACAACCTCCTGTGATATACTGGATAGATTCAGATGTTTGGCAACCGTACCTGCATCTATCGTTGTTAATAGAAGGGTTAATAGAAGATGTAGATACTTTAGGTAGTTCTTAGTTGGAATTACTTGATCTTGGATTGCCAATATAAAGCCTTCCGTTTCAGGGAACATATGACCAAAGATCAACCAGTAGTTCGACGCTGCACTGTCGACATAATCTTGGTTGACGTCATTTATATGTATTCCATGAAGGGGCTTCTCTTTCCATTTCAGCAGTTTCTGATCTGTGCTCTGGTGGTGTAATTGGACATGTTGTTGTGTCAGTCGCAGTGGTGTTGAGTCATCAGCCTGGCACATGACTCTATGTAGATCAGAAAATTCTGCGTGTTTCTGGAAATGACTACGCAAAATAGAAATTTGTTGATCTAATAGTTTACTTAGATCTGTCAATCTGCTCGTTTTATTATTATTATATTTATGTATCTTGGCAATTTTTATTTGTCTCACCTAGCGTATCTGTTCTCTCGTTTTATTTTAATTTTTCTTCTAATAAACATGTGAGGAGAGCACTTTTTTCTAGACTATTTTTTTAAATATTTTTGTGTCCAAATAAAACTCAAGTTTTTCATAATAGTATTATACTGTAAAGTGTTAATGGTGACATGTCTAAACATTCACAAAACCATTTTCATTTCCTAAAATGATCAAGTCTTCATTGTACATTTAATTCAATAAAATACTATGTTCTGAAAATATGTTCGATGCTACACTGCAGACATATATAAATTGTTTTATTTTCAAGAAATGACATGTACTTGACATTTAAATTAATGAACCAACAAATACCACCCAGCTTCAAAGAGTTTCCGTAAACGATGTTTTTTACGATATCGATTATAAGAGATTTTCGTCTCGAACATCCCAAATAGAGAAGTCGTTTTATATTATTACTGTTCGATTCGCGTTGACCGTAAAATCATAACGCGATTCTAATCTAATGAACAAATTAAACTGTCATAAAAAGGTAAAGTGTCACTCTGGAAACTGGTTTCATTTTAATACCTACTTATATTTAGTTCCCACGTTATTACACATTTTAACTTACGTAATATCGTATTATGGAGGCTACCATATAATCGACCTCGTGTGCAACGACTTTATTTTATTGTCTCATTTGATGTATAGAGTGAATATGGAATAAAAGTTGATCTTGTTGTGTTTAATTTCAAGGGTTCGACCACGACGAATGCAACTGATGATTGATTTTACCTTTCGAATGAGTTATTTCTTGTAAATAATAATAAGTACCGACACGATCGATCTCCGTTTGCATACAACGTGAAGTTTTATTTACCAGTAAGTAATTGTTACATAAAAATCACTAGTTTTCTTATAAATTCCAAATAAGCCACATATAACCAACAGTTTGTTTGTCAGTGCCTAACAGAGCGACATCTGTTACCCAATATGCGCATATCCATTGTACAGGGTGGCTAATCAAAGCAGAACATCGTAATTTTTACGCTTAAAAGAGGTTTTGATGACTTTTAAGGGTTAAAGCTCACTGCTGAGGATGGTTGAAGTGACAGAGTTGAAACACCTCTTTTTTCATCAAGCAAAACAAGAGAAGTAATTTCTTCCATTGTTCTTCCCTTATTTTGTCAAATTTACAAAACTTGTGTTGAACAGAAATTACCTCTAAAATGAGTTACCCCTCGATCTCGAGTCTAGAGCTGGCCCTAGGGCGAGATTGGAGTGCCAAGGATGATGATATATCCAAAATATTTTCGCGAGATAAAAAAATACTAATCCAAGCGGTATATCAAATATCGCCCGTATTTTGTTTTGATTTATTCACCCTGTATATTTTAGACTGGAAAACCTGTGCACCTTTGGTGTGTCACAGAAGTATAAACAGAAAGTTTTGTACCTTATGATCAAACTATGGAGTAAACCCTGAAGGTGATAACTTAGCTGTTGAAACGTCGTTGAGGGTAAACAATAAAGGTGTATCTTCCCTTATTTTGTCAAATTTACAAAACTTAGATGTGTAGAACAGAAATTACCTCTAAAATGAGTTACCCCTCGATCTCGAGTCTAGAGCTGGCCCTAGGGCGAGATTGGAGTGCCAAGGATGATGATCCAAAATATTTTCGCGAGATAAAAAAATGCCAATCCAAGCGGTATATCAAATATCGCCCGTATTTTGTTTTCATTTATTCACCCTGTATATTTTAGACTGGAAAACCTGTGCACCTTTGGTGTGTCACAGAAGTATAAACAGAAAGTTTTGTACCTTATAATCAAACTACGGAATAAACCATGAAGGTGACAACTTAGCTGTTGAAACGTCGTTGAGGGTAAACAATAAAGGTGTAATATTACGGTCCAAATCATTATGTTTGTACCAGTATTTTGCAGTTCAAAGTACTTTAAATTTAAAAATACCACACAAAAAAGTTGATGAGTTTTTTTTCAAAACGAAACATCGTACTGGAAAAGTAAGAGATTTTCGTATTACTTTTTCTATGACCCTTAAAATAATATCAAAACTAAACTAAAACGAAATTTGAAAAAAAAAATTCCAAAAATATACTTCTCTTAATGATGTTTAGTTCCGCAAACACTATATAAATGATATTTAAATTTAAGTTTTTTCTGATTTAAGGAATAATACAATACGGCTTTCAAGATTCTAGTACTATCCCATTTTTATCTTATTACCTACTAGCTGGCCCGTCCCGACAAATTGGTGTTTTATTTTGATGTTAATATTTATTCATTCAATCACACTCACAAAAAAGTTTCATCGAAATCGTTCCAACCGTTATATTTTAAAGAAATTCTTAGAACCCAATCGCAGCGCCACCTGCCGGGCAGATTGTAAATCTAAACCAATCCAGAAACCGTTCAAACTCACAAAAAAATTCATTTCAAAATCGTGAAGAAACTCGAATATTAAATAGTTGTTATGTTTTCTGAAATTTTCCAATTTTCTACGCAATTTAAAAAACCTTAACTTTTAATTTGATCCCACCTCTGACACCAAATGTTATGGAGTACTTACTAATGTTACTGAGTACTTACTGGATTCAATTTCAACACAATTAACGCAAACTTCAAATTCAATATCTGATTCAAGGTAAGTTGGAATGTCAAACTAAACTCTGTGTCAAAACACTTCTCTATACTGTTTGTGTCAGTGATTTTTCTACGGATGTAATATCTCCCTTTAAAAGCATTTTATTCGCCAGTCATAGGCGGATCCAAGAGGGGGAGGGGGGTAATCTTAACTCCAAAAGCCTAGAAGAAGAAAACTTCTATGGGTTTAAACCTCAGAAAGACTACGTTTAATCTAATAACCCAAGAAATCTGGGTTTAAAATTTTATTTAAGTAAATTTAGTACAGGAGCGTTCCCCCCCCTGAATTATGAAATTCCGCCCGGGAAGCACGTGTCTGGGTCCGCCTTTGTCGCCAGTCATGTTTTTTGAAAATGTTTGCTGTCATTTGATCAAAAGATCGAAAATATAGTTGAGATAAATATTTTGTTTTAAATTCTATATTATATACCACCTCTTTTAAATTACTATTACTGTTACATTTCTCCAGACCTTTGGTCAATGAAGTTGAAATGAAGTCTATATATTACAACAGAATGTTTTTTAGAAAACCTTATTTTCCCTTTTAATCACTAGTTTACAATTGTTTTTCTACTAAATCTATAATAAGTGTTGCAGTTGTCCACCATACTATCCAATTCATCCATCAATGCGTTTTCTTACACTGTACGCTGTGTACGAGGGCTGCCTTTTATATTTCGAGATTGGACAACCCTAGTGTTGCAATCTGACAACTGACAGCTCTATCGTAAAGTTTGACATTTTTGAGGTTATACCTACTCAGAACGTTTTGACATACGAGCACTATGTGTTGTTTACACTAACTTCATCTCGGCCAAAAAATGGAATTAAATCGTGAACATTTTCGTGCGATTATTTTTTACGACTTTCGACGTGGATTAAGTCAGCAAGAGTGCATGGATGAACTTAATTTAATTTTAAGCGATGAAACTCCACTGTTTATCGATGGTATGGTGAATTCAATCGAGGTCGTAGTTCACTCAAAGACGAAGGTCGTCCAAAAACAGTTGTTGTTCCGGAAACCATTGATGCTGTGCGCGAACTGATATTGCAAGATCGTCATGTGACCTATCGTGAGATTGAGTCAACCTTACACATTAGTGGGACCAGCATACATTCAATATTGCATAAACATTTAAATGTCAAATAAATTTGTTCGCGTTGGATCCCACAGAATTTGTTAATTGTTCAAAAAAAGGCTCGTGTCGATTGGTCCAAAGAAAAGCTCAAAAAATACGATCGCGGTGCTTCAAAACACTTTTATGACATAGTGACAGGTGATGAATCGTGGATTTACGTGTATGAGCACGAAAGTAAACAGCAGTCGACTGTATGGGTGTTTCAAGATGAAAAACTGGACATGTCGCAACCGTACCACTAGAACAACGCAGAACAGTCAAGTCTGAGTGGTACACAACCATTTGTTTGCCAGTTGTCTTCCAAGAAATGAGGAAAACCAACCGCCAAAGACGGATCACTCTTCACCACGACAATGCGAGCTCTCACACATCGGCTCACACAACTGCATTTTTGACCACTCAAAACATCGATTTGATGAGTCATCCGCCGTATAGTCCTAACTTGTCACCAAATGACTTCTTTTTATTCCTGAAGAACCGGTTGCTGCGTTTAGAATACATGTTTTGGAGATACATCACTCAGAGTGGAAAAAGTGCTTCGACAATTGGTTCAAACGCATGCAAAAGTGTATAGATCTTCATGGGGAATATTTTGAAAAACAATAAAGCGATTTTCGATGATTAATATCGGTTTTTGTTCTCTAATCCCGAAATATAAAAGGCAGCCCTCGTAGCATGGGTATTTGTTACACTTTTTAAGTCCATCAAGTTTATGTAGGTTGTTTGAATACGCATTATTTCAACTCAGGTCATCACTTAGCATACTACACACTACCTAGGTCTCGAAATCGACCAAACAAATGACATGTGGTAGATTTGTTGGGCATTAACATTTGGAACAGCATTGTAGAAAGTTTGTTTATAACTCTCGTACGATTGTTGATATCCGACTTTGTAAATCTGTCACATTTTTCATTGGGATAGTGTAAAGTAATTTTCCAGAAACACTTTTCAATCAAGGATTTACAGTCAAGATATCATTCAATGTACAACCCCCTAACTTGCAATGAATTGCCATCATCATGTATACGAAATGCATGTCAATCATCTCGAAGATAAATAAACTCACTAACGTAAATGTAATTCAAATAATTTAAACTAATATTTTACAACTTTACAAAACACTTTTTCAAAAAAAAAAACATGAATTCACAAAATATTCTAGAAAGATCCCAGGATAACCCTTAGAATTTTTACCGCATATGCGTAAACACCCTATGAACGTAGGTATTTACCGTTTTAGTTATGTCACATTATTTTTGGTTAATTTCTGTTAATCTGTATTTTGCCTAATTCACTTTAAAAATAGCCTAAAATTAAGATAAAATAATTCCCTACCGTATAATAATTCTTTCGGGAACACCATCTGCATCAGCTTTCAAAATAAGAGGAAGCTATCAATTCTCATTTGGCCGGTGTGTGTGTGTTTGCACTCCCGTTTTATAAAATTTGGAAATCCCATATGGTCGTCAGTGTTTAATATCGCTAGGGTACTGACGGCACGAGCCTAAAATACCTCCGAATTTACCTTCTTTGCGAGACTGGATTTATTTTCGACAACATGACAACGTGGAAGTATATTGTATCTCTTAGACCAAAATTCTAAAACAAGGATGCAAAAATTTCAAAACAAATGTATTAGGATCATTCTCAACTGAAACAGATACACACCTATCTCACTCATGTAAGACTAAATACATGTGTATGATTTGCATTTTTAACATAGTTCACAATTTTTTACGTAAGGAAGAGCGAAATTCATATTTATAACACAAGATCTAAAGAACATTTTTATCTAAATAAAACTAATACTAAAACTGGTATGAATTCAATATCTTTTAGAGGTCTTAAGGATTATAATAATTTGTTACCTGATGCTATTAAATCAAGTTCAATCCTAAGAAGTTTTAAATTAAAACTTTGGGAATATCTAAAAAACACACACCACGAAATTCTAATTTTGTATTGATATTAGTTTAGCTTTAAACACAATTTAATATAGTTATATATTTATTTGTTTTCTTATTGTAAGAAATTTGTTTCTATATTAGGAAATTTATATTTAATAAAGCTTATTATTATTATTATAACTTTAAAATGTCCAATTCCATTTTTGTGTTGTTAAGGCAGAGTAACCCTAAAAATGGAATTTGTTCATTTCAATGACAAGACATTTGAATACACGACAATTTATATATGAATTTATAACTTCTATAAGTTCCAGTAGAAGTGATTTTTGAATTTTTTTTTCAATAATTATTACCAGAAATTTGACAATTTTAAATTTTTGCGACATTACGATAGTAAATATACAAAATATAAATATTATAGAAAAAGGAGAACTCTTTAATATATTACATATTGGCTGAAATCAATTCCTTGTTAAATCTATTTTATTATTTATTTTTAAATAATTATTGTTTTGACTACTAGGTGCAACAAGAAAGACTCTTATTTCTTGTCAACACTTAGTATGTAAAATCTGTCATTGTTCCGTAATTATAGACTATAGTTTCAAATGCTAAAAGTTTGTTGAAATTTGTAAAATAAAGTGATTTTTTATATGTAATGATAGTAATTCTAAGTTATTGTGGTTGCTTTTACCCCATGCAATAATGCATTTTTTGTTATATGATAGACGCTAACATAGTATATTATTCGCAAAATATCATGTACCAAATTTTCGCAAAGATGGTGAAAACATAAGTTAACTGTTTTTCGTTTTATCATTATATTTAGATATTAAACTAGCTCTTTCAATACCTGACAGAAGTCTTTCACACGTTTTTATTAAAATTTGTCATTGAGAATTTTTTACAATTGATCTGTAACCTGAAATCTAATAATTTCTTTTATAAGTCGATCATTGATATACAGGGTGTTCCTAAATTGGAGGTACAAACGATAAGGGGAGATTCCTTGAATAGTTTTAGGAAGAAAAAGTCCCATAAACATGGGTCCGCAAACGTTTCGTTTTCAAGATACAGAGTGTTAAAGTTTCAATTTTTTTTCTCATAGTATCTGCACTTCACAAGATATTCAAATGAAATTTGGCATAGATATTACAATTAAGAGTTTACACCTTGTGACATGCCAATTTCGATTGCAAATCTACAAGGTGATATTTTTTTCGGAAACACTGTCCACTGTTGTCCTTCAGAACTTTTTTTGGTGAGCCACTGCTACTTTCAAAAATTGTAAAGAAAAACTTTGTTGTTATAGCAAACTTTATGTTCTCTTGTAGTTTTGTCGTATCTACTACCGGTTTCGAGAAAAAAATTTTGAATGATTCTCTTGAAATCCTCAGAAAATTCCGAATTGTCATAGAAATCTAGTTACCTACCTAGTAGCCTGTGGTGAATGAATAAATTTATTGTTAGTTTTGACACATCAAATTAAACTCCTGTGTTTTGAAAATTAAAGATGGTTGCATTTTAATATCAAAACATGCCGAATTTTACGAATTCCGAAATGGCTGACATGCATTTCATGTATGGTCTTGCAAATGGTAATTCAAGAGAAGCTAAGCGTCTTTAGATGCCTGGTCATCGGATGTTCTCTAATATTCACAGGCGTCTTTCAGAAACTGGATCTTTTTCTGCGAAAAATATTAATGCAGGTAGACCACGAAGTGTGAGAACACCACGACTCGAAGAGGCAGTGCTGAACGAAATAGAAGAACATCCAGAAACCAGTACAAGAAAAATTAGTGTTACCTTAAATACAAGTCATCAAGTTGTTTGGCGGATTTTGCGGGATTCTTTGCTCTATCCTTATCACATTCAGAGGATGCAGGCGCTCTTGCCTCGAGATTGTCATTCAAGAATTATTTTTTGTCAGTGGTACCTCAACAGACTATTGAACAATCCTCATTTTGATTGCCAAATCCTATTCACTGATGAAGCCTGTTTCTCAAGGACTTCAATCATAGATTTTCATAATGAACACATATGGACTGAGGAGAATCCACATGAAATTGCAGAAGCTTATTTTCAAGCGGAATTTTCATTAAATGTGTGGGGTGGTAATATTGGCGATTATTTGATTGGTCCTTTCTTCTTGCCAGGGCGACTTACTGGTCAATCATACAGACATTTTTTAGAGAACGATTTGCCCTTGTTATTGGATGATATACCTCTTATGATGCGACGTGAAATGTGCTTCATGCACGACGGTGCTCCTGCTCATTTTTCACTTTTGGCTAGGGAGTATTTGAACGAAAATTATGTAAACAGCTGGATTGGACGAGGTGGACATCAGCCGTGGCCCGCCAGATCCCCAGATTTAAATAGTTTAGATTTCTTTCTATGGGGCCATCTGAAATCTCTAGTGTACATAACGCCAGTGAATACCGTAGACGAACTGAGAAATCGTATAATAGGCGCGTTTGATACGATTAGGAATACTCCGCAGGAGTGTTTGAAAGAGTTCGATCGTCTATGAGAAGAACAGAAGCTTGTATAAGGGTTGGGGGAGGACATTTTCAACAATTGCTGTAGTTTAGTTCCTTTGTTGTTATTTAGTTTTTTTATTATGATTAATTTTTGAGTTGTACGTTTCTTGCAGTAATACATTTTTTTGATGATTATACCAGTTTATCGAATCTTTAAGAATCATTGCTAGTTTAATAATTCAAATTTTTTTTCTCGAAATCGGTAGTAAATACGACAAAACTACAAGAGAACATAAAGTTTGCTATAACAACAAAGCTTTTCTTTACAATTTTTGAAAGTACCAGTGGCTCACCAAAGAAAAGTTCTGAAGGACAACAGTGGACAGTGTTCCCGAAAAAATATCACCCTGTAGATTTGCAATCGAAATTGGCATGTCACAAGGTGTAAACTCTTAATTGTAATATCTATGCCAAATTTCATTTGAATATCTTGTGAAGTGCAGATACTATGAGAAAAAAACTTGAAAAAAATTCAAACTTTAACACTCTGTATCTTGAAAACGAAACGTTTGCGGACCCATGTTTATGGGAATTTTTCTTCCTTAAACTATTCAAAGAATCTCCCCTTTTCCTTTGTACCTCCAATTTAGGAACACCCTGTATAAGACAGGGTGGTTCTCTGGGGAAAATCCGTTTTATTATTCATTAACAACACCTATTAAATTCTGTTAATTAAGGAGCTAGTCAATGTGCGTTATTTCTTATCACACAATTATATAAATTTTCGAGTAATATTTATTTTTCATTTTCATTCGTCACGTTGTATATCTACAGTTTTTATTTATTTTTACAAAAGACACTTTGTATTCCGTTCTTGTCTAGATACATATAGATTTATCACATGTTTTCTTTCTGATTTGCTTCATTTAATTTATTAATTTTTAAGTACAAAAGTTGAAGAATTTAGTCTTTTGTCAACAACCAATAATTGAAAGTAGTTATGAACGACATTTTGTGGCCTATAATTTATTTATTTATATCATTTAATCAGTAAAATATCGACAGATTCTGTTTTCTATGGTTTCAGACAAACACTGTTGGTTTGAGTTGCAATAAAAGCTTGTAGTTTATCAAAATTCTAGTTTTAGTTCATTCTATACATACAGAAAATAGTTTTATTACCGGTTAACATATCGACAACATTGATATTGTTAATATTAATTATTAATTTTAATCAATTTGTAATATCTAAGATCATCTACATCATTTTGTTAAAAGTAATTGATTAACATTTTACGATACATTTTATAAAGAATTCAAATAAAAGAAAATAATATTTGGACTATATTGATTATACTTTAGGATCTAGAAACATATTGTCTGGTAT